>JAUTXW010001035.1:5000-197500 GCA_030620095.1 Kuschelorhynchus macadamiae
TTAAACCCTTATGTACTGTGTTATCCATGTGCAAATTGAATGTTAGGTTTTGATCGAAAATAAGTCGTTGAAAGAAGTAACAACTTCGAAACTTACGTTTTTTATGAATGAACTGTTGAAAATAATTTTAAGTTGTCTGTATATAAAACATCTACACATTTTAAAAAAGACACTATGTCGTTTAAAAAAGTAAAAAGAAAACTGGATCAATATGCGAGCCTTGCGGGACACCAACCTCGTTGGAAACTGAACCATAGTTGTTGACCTGTTGACGCCCATTAAATAAATATAACTTAATTCAGTAGATTTAATTTTCATAAAAGCAAATTTGCTGCAATTTTATTAGGAGATGCTGATGGCAAACGCTGTCAAACGCCTTACATATATCGGTGTAAATAATATTATCTGTTGGCCAGCTTCAACGGATGCTTTGTGTATCATCTCCATAGATCCGGTCCACCAAGGGTTTGAAATCTCCGAAAATGAAGAATTTATGGTTTCTAAAGCTCTTTTTTAATTTCTTAGAGATTCACAAGTATCGCAGAAATATTGATAATATTCTTGTTCATAATTTGGTGAAAAGTATATGCCATATTTATTTTGACCACGCTCATGAAAACCCATACATCTTCGTGCTGAAGATGAGTAGAAGTATCAACGATGGATGTCTAAAACAGCTCAAAACGGGGATCAACATGCCGTACCAACGTCGCGCCGCGATGACAATTTAATTCTTCATATTTTCGATCTCTTCGAAAAAGACATATTTATAATAAAAAAAACCAAACTCAGCGAAAGGAGGAGGGAGAGCCCAACACATATTATATCATTGTTTCTTAATTGGGAGAAACAGGGCGTACTAAGCTTTTTTGTTTTTAGTATCTTTACATGTTTTCATAAAATATGTTTAGTTTTCGCGCCTATACTTGCTTCAATGTATAATATATACTTATAGACATGTTCTCAACGGGTTGTGCGAAATAGTACATTTCGATACAAGTTGGTTAGACATGTCTTTAGAACACTTCGCAAAATGTTTGAAAGTGAAAATTATTTTATAGTACCTTACCATCAACTGAAAAAAATTATTGTATTATATTAGGTAATAAATATATTACAACTACTTACAAAAATTTTCGTTATTTAAACCCACGAGCAAGAAATGAAGAGACGTGTTGAAAACGCTTTAGTACGTTTTTAAATAAAATATACCCTGATGGATCCAATTAAGTAAGCGTTGTTTCTGTTAAAGTAACCCCTAAGGGCTGAATTAAACAATTTGTATGAGCATTAAGCCCTTGTAGAGTGTCTCTCGGGACTATATTTCTGTTGAGTTTGGTTTATAAACTGCGCTGATCGCACGGTATTAGTAAAAAAAAATTAAAAGTAAATTAAATAATACTTTTTATAGTAGCATAAAGCCCTTGTTAATTCTCTCAGGACTCTTTTTTTGTTTGAGGTTCATTTATGAATAGCGGTGGTCGCACGGTTATAGAAAAAATGTTTAAGAGTAAAATAGCCCTAGCTATATTTTCGCTGAGCTTGGTTTATAAATAGTATTGGTGGCGCAGTTTTGTAAAGCGTCTCTCAGGACTTTATTTTCGTTGAGTTGGGTTTATAAATAGCTGTGACCGCACGATTTTAATACAAAATGCTTAAGGGGAAAATGTCCATTAAGGGCTGAAATAAATAATTATTTTTAAAATAGCATAAAGCTCTTGTAGAGTGTCTCTCGGGACTATATTTTCTTTGAGTTTGGTTTATAAATAGCGGTGGTCGCACGATTTTAGTAAATTATTAATAATTGCCTACCAAAATATGGCAGCAAGTACTTTTAATTAAAATTTAATTAACCAATTGTTTTAAAGAATTTCGTTTACTTGGCTGTAAGATTAATTATAATTCATTTCAAAGAGAAATACCTATGTAAAGAACTTGGAAAATTTGGGATGCCGTTTATTACTTGGCCGCAACCTCTTGGCAACCAGATGTAAACAAGTATAACTTCGTTAAATTTTTACATTCGTAACGTATCCTAATAAATTATATAATAAATTAAAGCTATTTTTTTCTCTATGCGATGGAATAAGATTGTCTATGTAAAAGTGTCCGCAACTAGGGTTGCTAACTTTTAAAGATACATAACACCGAAAGAGATTTATTTAGCGCACCAACAATGTCAACCATGTTGTAGAAAATTTCCAGCCAAACTATTTTTAATTTCAAATTATATTTATAATTGAGTTGTATTACAGTATCCGTACAAATCCGATCCTTATGCGTTGCAGGGCAGCTTGGATAAATGCAGAAAATATGCAATAAAACGCTCGAGACGCGATATAATAGATATGGTATTCCAAAGTTTACCCCAACTTTTCAGCCATGCCTGTTTCATTTCCTATCGCTCATTAAATTTTGGGAAAAACATTTTGCGATCCCAACTAGGAAGCGAACATTTAAGTTTAGACGCGGTGCTCAGCGATGCTGCTTAAATGCGAAAATGACATCTATCTATATAACTATTGATATTATGTCAAAAATTATAGCAGCATAGGCCCACTTTTAAAATCATAAATTAAGGGCTCGAAAAGGTGAAATTTAAGTAAAATTTGACCAGTAAAATATTTTGGTTTTAAGTTTTAATATAATTTAAATATTAATATTTATAGTATATCTGTTTCTTTCTAAAATAGGTGTAATATGATGTCAATGTGAAAAATTCACAATACCGTTAAAAGATGAAAAAACTTAGTTTTATAAATGTATTTATTAAATATTTTACTTAATCGTTAAATAAGTTATACTATGATAAACATTCTACATTACGTTAATGTAATAAATATTGTGTTGGCAAATTTGTGATACTCTGCCTCCTATTCAATAATTTCTCTTAGGTCGGTCCCTGGCTCACAAAAATATTCATATCATGGTCTTGCCACAAGAGTTCTTATTTATTCTTGTGGTCTTACAGTGAGAGACTGAAGATATTCAGTTTCTTTTAGATCTTCGAGATACGCCAGTTCAGCAAAGAATTCAATTATGTATTTTTATAGACAAGGTGTCCATTTTAAGCAACAGATATTTTGCTATATCTAAAATCGAAATACCTAGTTACGCGGTCGAGTAACTAAGGATCGATGATCGTGTATTAATAATTCATTTATCGAGTTGCCAAAATTGTAGTTACCAAGCCCTTTGGAAAAATCTAAAAATCGTCCAAAATTATTTATTTTTTAATAATTTAAAAAAAAGTGTTTACTCAAATGTGTCATAATAATTTCTCTTATGTTAAAACATCGTCAGATTTTTATATGGACCTGTACTTTATTTAGTATCGGTTCTTTAAAAGAACTATTCATACTCATCAGCAACTTTTATATCATTATATGTTTCAGAACATTTTTATATAAAATATTTACTGTCAGGAAATTTTCCCTGCCCTTCTCGACCTGTCTCTAGTATGATCCTTATTTATTTACTTTATTATAAAGTAAGGCACTTAATGGACTTCGATGTCTTTGTCCTGACTTAAATATCTTTAAATGATTTATTATAAATTATTTTAAATTTTACAGCAATTTTTTTTTATTTAAAATATAATTAATCTTTTTTTTATATAAAAAGCCTCATTTTGGAGAATCTAATTCATAGAGATTTATTGCCCATTTGGTAAATAAATAGTTAGATATAATAAAAATAATATATAAATAAAAAAAGTCAGCTATGATTAGTAAACATAGTAATACAATATATTTTTGGACAATGTATTTTATAATTATTTTCCCCCATTAGTTCCTCAAAAGTATGGTCACTTTACCCAATCCCGGCTCGTTACGCCAGGACCTGCCTATTACGGCCCCCTTTGCGTGCGTCATTATGTAGCGCACCAATATATAAGATCAAAGTAAAACACCTATCGTTTATAAATAAAAAGCAAAATATATAAGACTGAATCTTAAACTCTAAACAACAACAAACCGTTTTATTCTTACGTCAAACTACTGCTGAGAAAACCTGAAACACTTGAAGGTCGCCAATTTAAACTGAAATAATAATATAATATCCTACTGCACAAAATCCTACCATTCTGCAGTCATCCGCTGCCACTGCTGCCAGTAAACAAATCTATAGATAACATAGTTGGAACAAATTTCTCTAAAGTTTTAGGGATTTAAGAATATAAAAGAGCAATGGCAACTGGTGATTTTCAATTTTCCGACACAGACTTTAAAACAGCAAATTTTGTCGCTTTTGCTGCTCCCTGAAAGATGTCGCCGGGAGCCTGAAATCTAAACAGTGACTTTATAAAAGTCACTGTAGAAATCTATAGTTATTGTAATCTAGCTAAAGTCACTGTAATCTAGCTGGCCAAATCGCGCCCTCTCTTGGCGGATGCATCAGTCAATTATTTTTATACCTTCTTGGCAACACAGAATATACGCATAAAATATTGAAGCAGTTATAACTGTTTTAAAGAAAAATATAAATAATGCATTTGTATTTACGAATTCATTAAGCTCAATTTCAAAATTAAAAAATTCACCGAAATTTAGAATCGAATCACAACTTAACTTTTATCTATTATTATTGTTATAGGTCAGATACAAATGTTTGTATTTTGTGAAGCAGAAACCAAATAAAAAACAAACAAAAAAGATACATTAAGCTGTAATTGTTTTAGTTTAACGCTTGAACTACACAGTATGCAATCCTTAAATAAATTTCACACATAGAGGTAACAATTTTTAATTTGTTAATTTTAAGTTAATATAGTTGAAAATAAAATCTCAATAAACCCTATACATATTACACAGATTACTGAAATTCTGCAAGGTCTATAAACAGTATAAACGTCAACACGCTAATAAGCCAAAGTAGAAAAATAAATAATCAGCTGATATATAATTAATTGTCAATGCGCCGGTCAGTCTGTTTTTACATTCTTGCTTTCAGACTGGTACCGGAATTACCGATCCTAAACCAGTTCACTAATGATTACAAATCTAGTTGGCACAAAAAATGGATCGTTTACTAAACCATAGGCTCCCAGTTGGAACGCACTTTCCAGCTTGCGCAGAAGCGTAACGGTACTATGAACAGTTTTTCGACGTGTTGGGACGACCCTAATTTGAAGCAAACTTAAATAATAATATCCACATAGCTCGTATTCCAGGATATTCCGGGTAAGACTATCGCCGACTCACTTGCAAGCATTGCGTGAGCTTTAAATATTCCCAAAAGCCTAAAAATAGATAAATCGGATATTGTAAATCTAATAAAAAATATAAGAGAAGAATTTTATAATAAATGGAAGTCAGATTTACAAACTAAAGGTAAACAATATTCTAAAATACGTGGTACCTTACCTTCTAGGAAATACTTTCTAGATTGCAACCGGAGACATGTCACTACCATAATTAAAATGCGTCGGGTTCATTGCCTAACTGTGAATGTGAGCATGTTGAAACTCTGGAACTTTGAACCAAATATTTTTTGAATGCCCTATAAATAAAATTCCGGTCATTTTTTAGTACAGGTCTTTCTCGACGATTTTCGTGATTTTTGGTACATTGATAGTCGCAGATCGTGAATCTGACATCAAACTTATTCGTAAATGTTTCTTTTCCGACTTATTCTTCTTCAGTCTCAAATTTTACTTTTTAATGGATTTGCCTTTTTTCTTTAGAAAATATCCTTTATTTTAGCATAAATTTGAGGAAAGTCATATTAAACTGTGTAATTATTAGAACATGTCTATTTTATTGCGATTTTTTAACTGAAAAATCAAAAAAAAAAAAATTTAAAAATTAGGTCAACAGCAGGGTTTTTCTCTTACTGTTGTCATTAACAGGGTTGCCAGTTTTTAGATGACAGTGGCCGCCGAAACTCCCTGGAAAAGTTGCCCAAATGTCGCCAACCGAATAATAAAGTTTAAAGCCGCGATTACGCCATATGCATCACCTGACCACGCGCATTGTTAAGGTCAGATTTATAACTTTATTGACGCCATTGTTCAAAAAGGAAAATTTAATTTTTTGTTTAAACATTTTTCTAATCTTAAAATCACTTATTTTTTATAAAAATGTGGTTGTGGACTTTAAAATTCCAGGATTCACATAAACTATTTATTAACACTAATGTTTTAAAACTAAAAAAAACTCTAAAGTTTTACATAAACTTGCAATGCAATTCCTTTGACTTTAACCAGCAAGCTGTACAAGTATGGGGCTATATTTGCACCATTGGTTGTTAAAATGTTTTCTAGCTTAGAGAGAGGGAGTTGCAACGAGGTCGGGTTCAAAACCCTCTTGAAAGTTTACAGTTTTTTAATTTTCACACTCTAAATATCAACTTGATAAAAACTAAAATTTCATATATATGTATATATATATATATATATATATATATATATATATATATATATATATATATATATATATATATATATATATATATATATATATATATATATATATATATATATATATATATATATATATATATATATATATATATATATATATATATATATATATATATATATATATATATATATATATATATATATATATATATATATATATATATATATATATATATATATATTGATGCGAATTTAGCCCTAGTTATAGTTTTGTTAAGATTTAAATGAATTTCTTTATTATTTGTTATTTTATTGAAGTAGACTTACCTTAATTTTTATCCATGTAATGTTCTGTAAGGCTTAATTCCTCTAACCCTGTAGTATTTAGATTATTCTAGAATTTTCTAGATCATTCCATCCTTTTCTAAAGGCTATATAAGCGCGCCGCGAGGCCATATTTTGATTCAGTTTAGTTTGAGATTTCAAAGTGTAAACAAGTAGACAGTAGCAAGTTTTAGATTACCTTAATAACGAGTGTTAGGTATAACCAGTCTTTATCTGTACTACCTGTAAGCTTTGTTTTGAATAAAAAGAGTGCATTCAGAAACTACGTGTATGGGTACCGCCCAATCCAGAACATTTGGTGTCGGAAGCGGGATTAGGATCCAGTTGAAGTTAAAGAAGAAAATAGTTTCTATTAGTAGCAATAATCATGGCAGCAAATTTTGATTCTTTGATGAACCTGATTATTGCAATGCATAATGACGTGAACAAAAACCAAGAAGATGTAAAACGAGAAATACAAGGCATGAAGAAGAACCAAGAAGACATGAAAAGAAGTCAAGAAGACATCAAGAGGGGCCAAGAAGACATGAAGCAAGAGCTTAAAGGAGGCATGCAGAAGAACCAAGAGGAACTAAAGCACGAACTTACGGAAGATATGAGGAAGAATTAAGAAGATATGAAGCAAGAAATAAAAAATGACATGATGAGGAACCAAGAAGACGTAAAGCAAGAAATACAAGACATAAGAAAGAACCAGGAGGAAATAACTACAAAAATGTTATTTGAATTGACAGTGACCAAGGAAGATGTAAAAGAGGAAATGGGACAAATGGAGAAGAAGGTACAAAAGCAAGTTAAGGAGGTTCATGACCAAGTGCAGCAGGAAGTCCAAAGTCTACGATCCCAGATACAGTTTGGAAAACAATGTGAGTTAAAATCCGATGTTGTCTCTTCAACAGATGTGATAAGACCACCTACGTTTAATGGTAAAGTTCCATGGGTTACCTACCTGAGACAATTTGAAGCTGCTGCAACTGGAAATAATTGGGATTCCACCAAAAAGACGCGAGCACTAGTTTGTTCAATGCATGGAGAGGCTATGGAGGTGCTAAGGAACATAACCGAAGAAAAACAGAATGACTTTGGGACATTAGTAAGCCGTCTAGAAATGCGTTATGGTGAAGCATATCTACAGAAGGTTTATAAAGCCCAACTTCAATGCCGAAGGCAAAAATATAACGAAAGTCTTCAAGAGTGCGAAGCAGATATTGTGCGACTAATTAACTTGACTTATCCAGCCTACCCTGAAGAGATCAAGCAAGAGTTGGCAGTAAGCAGTTTTATTGAAGGCCTTCGTGATCCTGATACCAATCAAGCTATAAGAATGGCTAGAATAAAGAAGATTTCAGAGGCTCTGGCATATGCCCTTCAGTTCGAAACAGCTAAACAAACATTCAAGGGTCAAGGAAAACTACGAAGACTACAGTATACTCCAGAATACCAGATTACAAATGAAAATGGTTCGAACATTTTAAAAGAACTGCAAGAGATACTTCTTAAACATCAGAAAGACGAAAATAAATCTTTAACTTTCCGACAAAGAAAAGACATCCGTTGTTGGAAATGTGGTAAAGAGGGACATGTGCAATGCCGATGTACCAGCAATGGGATTCCTGAAGATATTCAGGAAAAACTCCCATTTGCCAGTTTTAAGGGGCGAAAGCTGGCTAGGTGCTACCAAACCCCATCGACATCAACAAAAATCAAAGTATCCCGGCTGCAGAATAATGGCTCTAGCTTGGTAGCACCAGGGAAGATGTGCGGTCGGGACTGTAAATGGCTCAACACACATTATCGGAAGGCCTGACATTATAGCTCCTTGCAGGACAGAAAATCCATACAAAAAATATGTCTTGGAAACCGCCATCGGTGAAATTATACCTGTAAAAGGCATTCATGAGACTGAAGTAACCCTGGGGAACACTACCTTCATACACGCTGTTTTCGTCGCAGATATAATGGATGATGTTATACTTGGGCTTGCTGTTATGAACCAAAATAAATTTATCCTTGACATACCTCAACGAGTCCTCCGTACGAGAAATGAAGAAATAGTTATGAACCTGCCACGAAGAAATAATTCCACTAGCCGAGAAGTGGTTTTCCTAGAAGATACTACCTTACCTGCCTGTTTGGAATGTGTAGTAAAAGCGACGCTTGATGATTTTGAGGAAGAAGTAATTTTATTCGAACCAGTTCAAGACTGTCCACTACATGCGAAAGAAATTTTACCAGCACGGACCTTAACTCATTGCAGAGGAAACATGATGTTTGTCAAAATGATGTATCTAAAAGGACATCCCCAGCAAGTAAAAAAAGGCGACAAGATTGGAACCTGCCAACCTGCTAATACAATTCAGAATCTGGAACTTTACCTAAGGTACTTCAAGACCTGGTGAAACCGCCACATTTACTGAATAAGGTTCAGATGACCTAGTTGGAAGAGCTTTTGAGAAGAAATCAAAATGTTTTCTCTCTGTTTGACAGCGACTTAGGAAAAACTAACATAGTTCAACATCGAATTAATACTGGTGATGTGGCGCCGATAAAACAGCTGCCAAGAGGAGTACTTTTGGCAAAGCGGCTTGAAGTTAATCAGATGCTTAAGAATATGGAAAAACAAGACATTATAGATTATAGAACCATCTCGAAGTCCATGGTCGTCCCCAGTAGTCTTAGTTAAGAAGAAAGATGGCTCCACCAGATTCTGCGTTGCATTCCGCAGGCTCAATGACGTCACAAAGAAAGATAGCTTTCCCTTACCAAGAATTGACGATACCTTGGACACTTTAACAGGATCAAAATGGTTCTCAACTTTGGACCTGAAAAGTGGTTATTGGCAAGCTAAGCTTCATCCAGATGACAAAGAAAAGACAGCGATTTTTCTACTGGGACTGGACTGTGGTAATTTAAAGTTATGCCTTTTGGATGTAAAGCGCCAGCAACTTTTGAACGTTTAATGGAACTGACATTACATGGAATGACACGGGAAACATGCCTAGTATATTTAGATGACATCATTATTCTTGGAAAAATATTTGAAGGTCATTTAAGGAATATTGAAGCTGTTTCCCTGAGAATGGCTGGCTTAAAACTCAGTCCCAAAAAGTGCCAGTTTTTTTCAAAAAGAAGTGAAATATCTAGGCCATGTAATTACCGAACATGGAGTAAGGCTTAATTCTTCTCACCCTGTAGTTTTTAGATTATTCTAGAATTTTCTAGATCATTCCATCCTTTTCTAAAGGCTATATAAGCGCGCCGCGAGGCCACATTTTGATTCAGTTTAGTTTGAAATTTCGAAGTGTAAACAAGTAGACAGTGACAAGTTTAGGGTTACGTTAGTTACAAGTTACGTTAAGTATAACCAGTTTTTACCCGTACTACCTGTAAGATGTGTTTTGAAAATAAAAGGAGTGCATTCAGAGACTACGTGTTTGGTTGCCGGCCAAACTGTATACATATATATATATATATATATATATATATATATATATATATATATATATATATATATATATATATATATATATATATATATATATATATATATATATATATATATATATATATATATATATATATATATATATATATATATATATATACCGGGTGTCAACGAATCTATTAGACAGACCATAACTTTTAAAGTATTTGATGTATCAAAACGAAATTTCGTATAGGTAACTAATACATAAAGAGGAGTATATATATATATATATATATATATATATATATATATATATATATATATATATATATATATATATATATATATATATATATATATATATATATATATATATATATATATATATATATATATATATATATATATATATATATCTATATATATATATATATATATATATATATATATATATATATATATATATATATATATATATATATATATATATATATATATATATATATATATATATATATATATATATATATATATATATATATATATATATATATATATATATATATATATATATATATATATATATACATACAACATGTAACAAAAGTGGCCATAATTAAATTGTAGTAATTAATGTTTCTCCTTAAAGTTGTGTCTCGGTAGTTGTTAAATCTTAAAACCTTTTTAAGTGTAAAAGTTATTAAAAGCGGCAACGCTGCATTCTCATCTCCTGGAAGAGTGAGAAAGAACGATATTCATATTGTTAAGAAGCATTAGAATTTTTGAGGTTCTGTTCCCTCTGTACGGCGTTGCGAATAAACATGTTTGATGTTAGCTAGTAAAAGTATTTTAATAAATACGTAAAGTAAAACACGAGGGTGTTTATTTCAACCATAAGGAAGAAAGCCCCTACAAACATTGGTCCTATCGAGCACGGATGTAGCCAGCAATTATTATGGAAATCATCGGAAAAGTGTGGTAGCATCGGCATAGCAACACCTGTAGAATAGCACGTCACAAGGTCAGTCCTTTCCATATCATATTATCATAATCTCTACTCTAAATCACTTTGCCTATTCCCCTCCGGTATTGGGGTTTTAATAGCCACGATTTTTGTTTTTAAAGAAACAGAAAACTCGTTTTTGAGTACGTTCATCCACGATTTCTCGGTATTTTTAATTGTAATTTCGTAGGCAAAAGGATTAACGGTCACGTACGTACCTACTTATTTTCACGAAAATATTACATTAAATTTATATATTTCACGAAAAAGGCAAAATAAATATTGTCTCGTTTGTAATTTGCATGAAAAATCTCGAAATATCACGTAATTTTGTTGGCATGCTAGATTTATTTCTATTAGAAACTCGTCATAAAAATTAATGTATTTTACCTATTTAGGTTTTAATAAAATAAACACAATTCGCAAAACATTTTTTTTTCTTAACTTTATTATTACAATATTCAATAATATACCTATTTATATTTGTTACTCGATTTATTAT
The DNA here is from genome assembly GCA_030620095.1 of Kuschelorhynchus macadamiae. NCBI lineage: Eukaryota > Metazoa > Arthropoda > Insecta > Coleoptera > Curculionidae > Kuschelorhynchus > Kuschelorhynchus macadamiae. Next base: position 16,642 of record JAUTXW010001035.1, read on the forward strand.
AACAAAACACGATGTCAGATTCGGGAGATGAACAGGGTACTGTTACTGCAGAATTTGATTTAAAAAATAGCAAAGCTCAAATTAAGAGCGAATTAACACGATTTTTAAATTTTTAAAATAAAACTGATTTAAGTAAGTCAATTGACCTTCTACGAGTTAGGTATGAGAGCATAAAACCCATATTAGAAAAATTCAAATTGATTCAAACAGAATACGAGGAATTATTACTTAGTGATTTCCCCGATAGTTACGATGAAAACGAGCTCTCATTAGAACGCGATAATTTTGAAACCCGATATTTTGAAGCCTTGGCCACGGCACATAATGCCCTGGATAAATATTTTTTAAATCAACAAGTCTCGTCTTCGGTATCGACTGCCGCGGTAGGTGTAGGAAGCGCGGCAGGAGGAGGTGGAGCAGGAACATCGGCAAGCGGTACGTCGCACAACCAGAATAGCGCCGTGTTGCCAAATGTATCCGCGAAGCTTCCATTGTTAACATTACCGGAATTCAACGGATGTTACGCCGACTGGCAAAGATTTCGCGACATGTTTAACGCGATAATTCATAATAACAGCGCGTTATCTGACGTACAACGTTTTTATTATTTGGAGGCTTCTCTTAAAGGGGAGCCAAAAAATCTAATAGCTTCTTTAACACCCACTGACGCAAATTATAGCACTGCTTGGGAACTTCTCGAAAAACGTTATGAAAACAAAAAAATAATAATAAATTCACATTTAAAAGAAATAATGGATTTACCATCTATAGTCAAGGAATCGCATACACTATTAAGAAATTTATCAAATACATTTTTTAAAAATTATCGGTCACTAGAATCTCTAGGTGAAAATATAAGCGAATGGAATACTATTTTAATATTTATTCTCGTTTCAAAATTAGATATTAAAATATATAAAATTAGAAATTCATTGCAAGGATACAAATAGTCCAAAAATTGATAATTTTAATGATTTTATAATTCAAAGATGTCAAATTTTGGAGGCCTTGGACACGAAAGTTTGTTCAAGCGCTAAGAAATCCTATGAGTCGAAATCTTTTGTTGCTACTGGCAAAAACTATCGTCCAAAAGGTCCTTGCTGTAAAGAAGAACACTTTATATACTTTTGCGATAAATTCAAAAAACTTTCGGTTTCAGATATGGGCATAAACCTTCAGATTGTCGATCATCCGGTTGCAAATTATGCCACCAAAGGCACGCAACCTTATTACACAAATCACACGAAAATTCTCAAATTATTAAGTCGAATCATAATCACGATAACCATTCTCAAAATTCGAATAATAATTCAGATACTCCTGAAAATATAAGTGAACAACTTTCGCCTCCGGTAAATTGAATAATGACAAACACCTGTCAAAATTCTACGAATTCCTTTATTTTATTATCTACGGCTATCGTGGACGCTTACGATAAGGATAAAAACAACATACCATGCAGAATTTTATTGGACTCGGCAAGTCAGTCTAATTTCGTTAGTTCATCCATGATTAAAAAATTAAATCTAAAAACATCAAAAATTGATCTTCCAGTAATAGGAATAAATAAAATAAAAACAAACATTTCACATTGCGCTGAAATATCGTTCGCTTCTCGAAACACGGGCTTTAAAACAAAATTAAATTTTCTTGTTTTGCCGACAATTACAGAATTTTCCCCGCAAAAATATTTTGACGAATCAAACTTAAATATTCCTCAAGAATTGCCCTTAGCAGATCCAAGTTTTAATGTTCCGGCTGAAATTGACATGCTATTGGGTTGCGAGATATTTTTCAATCTTCTTTGTATAGGGCAAATAAAACTAGGCAAAAATCTACCGATATTACAAAAAACTTTACTTGGCTGGATAGTAACTGGTCAAGTCCCGTGCGGTAAAGGTAAAATTGGCAAGGCAGACGCCATGTTGTCAAATTGTTTTTTACTCAAGATTCCCTAAATGAAAATTTAGAAAAATTTTGGTTAGTGGAAGAAGTCAATCCGCATCCACTGTCTAAAATGAGTAAAGAGGAGCTCGAATGTGAAAATTATTTTAAACTAACAACAACTCGCGATAAAACTAGTAAATTTATAGTAAAACTTCCCTTAAAAAACAATTTTACAGAATTAGGTGAATCGGAACAATCGGCGCTTAATAGGTTGTATTCCATTGAAAGACGACTATCAAAAAATTCGGAACTCGAAACATCTTATAACGCGTTCATGCGCGAATATCAAAACCTCGGACATATGTCAGAAATATCACGCGATTTAACTTCAATCAAAACCCCTATTTATTATATCCCGCACCATTGGCCGCGTTCACCCGCCTGATCGCTCAGTGATCGCTGTGAGAGCGGTACCCTGAACGAGCTATTTAATCTTGCTACTTTGATAGCGTGTCGTTGAGCGGACGCCATGTTTTGTATCGTATTTTATTTTCGCTACTTAACTGAGCAACGATCAGCTGACAACAAACGAGATGGCAGCATGTAATGTAAATATTATAAGCAATAATTATACAGTGTAATAATACACCAGAGCAATAACAGGTTTTTTTAATCTTTTTTTTTTAACACAAAATACAGAATGTATTATACAAACAAATTTACTATCATGTTTCTTTTAATTTCAGCCCTTCCTTGTTCCCGTTGTCCCATATTCTCATTCTCATCAAGGTTAAGGTCAAGAAATATTTGCTGCATTCGAAATCTCTAAAAACCGTTCAAACCATTGCTATTATTTGAGCGCTACTTTGATGATCGGTAGCCAACGAGCGATCAGGCGGGTGAACGCGGCCAATGTGTCGAAAAACCTGAGAGCACAACGACCAAGTTAAGGGTGGTTTTTGACGCTGCGTGCAAAACAACCACAAATCTATCATTAAATAATGTTCTAAAAGTCGGGCCCACTATACAAAATGATTTGTTCTCGATATTGTTACGCTTTAGAAAACATAATTTTGTTTTAATCGGTGATTTAACAAAAATGTACCGACAAATATTAGTTGACAAAGACGAAAGGAATCTTCAACGCATAGTTTGGCGGGACTCCCCGAACGAGGAAGTTAGACATTTTCAACTCAACACGGTCACGTATGGTACGGCTTTAGCTTCGTATCTTTCGACGCGTTGTTTATTAGAAATCTCGGTAAATATTTCTGAAAAATGGCCGACTGAAAGTGACATAATAGCATCTGACTTCTATGTTGATGACCTGCTCACGGGTTCGTCGAATCTCGAGTTTCTTGAAAAAATAAGAGAAAACATTTGCCAAATTTTATACGAATACGGTTTCGAGTTAAGGAAACTTCAATCAAATGATCGTACATTTTTAGACAATGTCAACAAACTTAAACACGGAAATGACAAGTATTTAATTACAGATGATTCAAGTGTCAAAACTCTCGGCGTTTCCTGGGTCCCAACTCTTGATAGATTTGAATATAATTCTCAGAACATTTCGCAAAAACAATGTCAATTCACGAAAAGAACTATTCTTTCCTTTGTTGCAAAAATTTATGATCCCTTGGGTATTTTAGGTTTTTTAACAGTAAGAATCAAATTAATAATTCAAAGCCTCTGGCAACTAAAAATTGATTGGGATGAAAGTATTCCAAATCAGCTGTATTCAGAATGGTTAGATTTAAAAAACGAAATTGCACAAGTTGGTTTAATACATGTTTCACGACATGTTCTCGTGCAATACCCAAATTTAATAGAAATTCACGGTTTCTCAGACGCGAGCGAAAGGGCTTACGGATGTTGCATATACCTTCGTTCTATAGATAAAAATAATAAAATCTCTTTCATTGCCACGATTAGAACTTTTGGGATCTCTATTATTGGCAAAATTAATGAAAAAATCTATTGAAGCTTTAAAACTCGATATAAACCGATCATTTTTATGGACCGACTCCACAATAGTTTTATGTTGGATTTCGAATGAACCAAAAACTTGGAAAACTTTTATTGCTAATAGGGTTGCAGAAATTCAGCAACTTACGACTATTGAAGACTGGAATTATATCCAATCTGAAAAAAACCCCGCCGATATTATATCACGCGGCGCGAGTATAAAGAATTTAGTTAACTCTCAGTTATGGTTACACGGTCCTGAATTTTTTATTGAAACAAATAAATGGCCTGAAAACTCAAATATTTCAAATTTTATGAAATCAACGACAAACATTCCTGAATTAAAAACTATATCGAAAGTGACTTTAACTACTCAAAACACAAATAATGAAATTTTTGAAAAATTCTCAAATTTAAATAAACTAATACGCATCGTAGCTTTCTGCTTAAGATTCTCTAAAAATGCTAAGTTGTCTAAAAATAAAAGAAGTATCGTTCAATTAAGTTTTCTTGAAATTCAACAAAGTGAAATGCTTTTAATAAAATTAGTACAATCACAATCATTTTTCCTAGAAATTCAAGACCTAAAAAATAAGAATTGCGTTTCAGCAAAAAGCAAATTAAAATCTCTGTCACCGTTTATTGATCAAAATGGGATCGTGAGACTCGGCGGTAGACTAAACAATTCAAATTATCCGTATGATATCAAACACCCGATTGTTTTACCGGCGAAGCACTATTTTACAAGACTTATCGTGAATTATGAGCATGGGCGTATGTTACACGCTGGTATGCAGGGTACCTTGTCTCATATAAGACAAAAATATTGGCCACTTAATGGCAAACAAATCGTAAAATCATGCATCAGGAAATGCATATCATGTTTTAAAACTAATCCTAATAATACTATCTTTCCAAAAATGGGTGAGTTACCTAAATCCCGCGTCACTCCATCGCGTCCATTTTCATCGGTTGCTGTTGATTACGCGGGACCGTTTGAATTAAAAGATGGTAAAACTCGTTCAAATAAAATAATAAAGGGATATATTTGTATATTTGTTTGTCTCGTGACCAAGGCTGTTCATATCGAGGTTATTACGGACTTAACCAGTGATGGATTTTTAAGCCTATTGAAAAGATTTATAGCGAGAAGAGGTTTATGCTCTTATATTTACAGTGAAAATGGTACAAATTTTGTAGGCTGCAATAATGAACTAATTTCAATTCAAAATCTGGTGAAATCTAGCGGTTTCCAAAATTACGTATTACATTTCAATATAGAATGGCACTTCATGCCAGCAAAATCACCTCATTTTGGCGGGCTTCATGAAGCGGCCGTGAAGTCGTGTAAACACCACTTAAGGCGAGTTTTAAGCGGTATTCATCTTCATTATGAAGAATTCTACACTTTAACCACGCAAATCGAGGCTATTTTAAACTCAAGACCATTAGTTCCCTTGACTTCCGATCCTAACGACCTTAGTGCCCTACGCCTGCACATTTTTTGATTGGACAATAATTCATCGCCATTCCAGAACGTGACCTTACAAACGACAAAATCAACTTCGTCAAACGTTACCAGCACCTCCAACTAACGGGACAGCACTTTTGGTCTCGTTGGCAAAGGGAATACCTTCACCAGCTTCAACAGAGGAACAAATGGCAATTTACCGACAATCCAAATTTGCATGTTGGCTCACTAGTATTGATAAAGGAAGAGCACGTTCCTCCCATGTGCTGGCCTTTGGGTCGAATCACTGCTATTCATCCAGGAAAAGACAATATTGTGCGGGTAGTTAGTGTCAAAACGAAAACCGGTACTTTTAAAAGATCAGTCACAAAAGTGTCTTTGATGCCAGTGGAATAAACTACCTAGACATTATGCCTTATTTTCAATTTTAATTTACATCTTTTGTGTGTTAATTGAAAGTCAAAGCCTAGCCTTTCAAGGGGGCGAATATGTTAAGTCTTAAAACCTTTTTAAGTGTAAAAGTTATTAAAAGCGGCAACGCTGCATTCTCATCTCCTGGAAGAGTGAGAAAGAACGATATTCATATTGTTAAGAAGCATTAGAATTTTTGAGGTTCTGTTCCCTCTGTACAGCGTTGCGAATAAACATGTTTGATGTTAGCTAGTAAAAGTATTTTAATAAATACGTAAAGTAAAACACGAGGGTGTTTATTTCAACCATAAGGAAGAAAGCCCCTACAAACAGTAGTTTTTCATGACGTCAACATGCCAACATTAAAGAAAAGTTACTAGTCCGAAAATTATGAAATGCGGCAATTTTTAAGTCTTCTCAATTTTTTAGATAAAAAACGCAAGAAAAACAATAAGGGATAAATTATTTTAGGTCTTTTTGTAATTGTTTGTGGTAGTTTCATACAGAACCAGCGAATTTTCATAATAAAAAAAATAAATTTGTTTTAGGATATTTATGAACTTTTGAGATTTAAAACGAAATAGCGGTGTCAATTTCGATTTACACCAAAAATTACAATTTAAAAAGTTGACGCTTTCCTGCATTTTCATTTGTTTGAAACTGACGTTTTCAAATTCAAATTACGTAGTTTTTAGTAGCACTAATCTCAAAAAAAAAACCTTACGGTTGGCGTAGTTGTAAAAAAACCATAGTTTTTGAAACGGTATTTTTATTGCTCTATTATTGTAATTTTTAGTCATAAAACCGTAATAAAATAGATATTTTCTAATAATTATACAGTTTAATATCATTTTCATCAAATGTATGCTGAAAGAAGTGAAATTAATTGAAAAGTGAAATTTGAGACTTTAAAGAAAAAAACGTTGCCGGATCGATTTGACTTCGGATTTGTAATCAGCGTTCCGAAATCCTCCAACGTACAAAACAGAAAAATCGGCGAGAAAGAGTTGTAGTAAAAAATTACCAAAATTCCTAACTTGGATCTTTACCAAATATTTAGAAACAGTAATGAAGTAATAACATATAATTCAGATCTTTTACAGATTCAAAGCAACTTCTACCCGAAGAGCCAATCCCATCCAACCTGCTCGATCCGTGGGAAATGTCTCTCCCTGAGCGGAAGCGTGAAGGGTCTTATATCTTTGTCTGTTACGTCTTATATGTTTACTAATATATCCGAATTCAAGTATCATTTAGCATCATACAACTTACCCTTATGATTACAGTACTCATATGGAATGTAGAACGACAACCACTGATGTTAACATTGATGTTTGTCACGTTTAACATCGATGGTGAAACATCGGACATCGAACAACAAAACATCGATGTTTCGAAACCATCGATGAACATCGCCCAGGACTATTATTAACATTGTTGGCAACTAGGCATGTGCGGTCCGGGTCTGGTGATGGTTTCGGTCCATTCGGATCCAGTCGGCTTGTGGACCCGTTCATCCATTGGAACGTTCACGGGTCCATTTAGTTCCGATGTCTACGTTACGTGTGATGAATTAGTTGTTGACTGTTTCATGTTTTATATTCATTATTGGATAGGAATTATGGGCCTAACAAAATGTAATTAATGCGAAAAATACTATGTATTTACCATTACTATTACGTGCTATTTGCAGAGTTGCAGAATTTGTGTAATGTAAGTAACCAGTATATGTAGGTATGTGTACGTGAAATCAATTTTAAATATTGTTTTCCACATATAAAATAGTTATAACTGTAAATAAAGAGATTCGGGACAAACTCCTAATTTGAACTAAGGAAACACTCATTTTTATATATAGTATAAACAAATGCCCTATTCTAAATGTATTAAAAATATTATTTAACTGACTTATCCTTTCTAATTAAAACATACTAATATGGTTAACGACGCTTATACAGCGTTTCCAATTTCTTTGACAGTGAAATATCTATTACTGCTCCAAAAACATCCGATTTCATCCGACGGCGTCGATTGGGAACACTGCGGAACCCGTATCGTTGTTGAATGCAATTCGGGAATTCCCCGATTTATATAAAAATTTGGTAGTTTCAGTTTGTTTATGTGTGTTTTCAATAACGCTTAACTCTTTTATTTAACCTTTTTAAAATGCCGATTAATTTTATATTTTAGCTTGGCTAAGCTTTTATTCAATTTTAAAAATAAAACTATTATTATTATATTTTATTATTTACTTTAAACTGCTGACGGTTGTAAATTATACTGCCATAACTGTGATTGTTGACATAAATCTGTCTACATATTTGCGACGTGCTAAACTCTAAAACTACAGGTAAAAGAATATATTCTTTTAACTGTGCTAAAACGTACGGTTAGGATAACAATTCCCCATCTTGTCAAGAATTTAGATCCACGCGGACCCAGTCAAATCGCAGTCGTGGCGCTGCGAAATCGATGTTAACGTTAACATTCATTCAGATTTTTCAGAGGCAGCTTACTCGTGACGCGTATAGACACGGTCCGATTTTGATACTGGAGTAGTTCCAACCGGGTCGCCACTGTATTCGTTCAATCGGACCGGGTGCCACTCGGAACGATACAAGTCTATTGGCAACACTGTTGTGCTCTGTTTAAATGTATTAGTGCACAAAGCGTTAATTTTTTATTTTACTAATTATAGTTTGTTAAGAATTATTGTTATTTAAATTCATAATTTACCGGTTAGCAATAGAAGTAACGGGAAGAGGAAACAGGTCTTAAAATTTAAAATACAACACATTAAGTAATTCTTATTTATTTTTGTAGTAGGTGGAAAATGAATACCTATTTGTTTGATAATAAGTAGTTGATATTGATTTTTCTCCTAAACCACACATTTTTAATCATAAATTATTTCCTTTTATACTCGAGTGCGTCATATTATTTTCAGTTTACGGGTCGTTGAGAAACAGGTGTGGATTACGTTACCCCCCCCCATATAACTGGTAGAATAGGAGAAGAATGTAAATAATTATTGTAAAATGGCGACGGCTACGATTCCCGTTCCAGTACCTCCTGTAGTTGTTCCTCCAAATAATTCTCAATCAAATTTGGAAAAAATAGAAAGGTACGAAAAACTACTATCTATCTTTTTTAATTCATTTTATGGCAACTGACTTTACACTGTAGACATTATCTGCACTAGGTACTTAATTAGGAATTTCAAAATTAGCGCTCCTCAATGTTGTTGTCGTTTAGCCCTTAAATTGTAAGTGTCATTAAATCATAATTATTATATTGTTATTTATTAAAAAGATGTTAAAATGACCCTATGTTATAATATTAAGTTAAAGGAAATCTGGATCATCCAGATCCATATATTTTTGTAGATTAGTCTATTTACTATATACTGTTTAAGGCTATGCTGATCTTTTTCTGACAACATTGATTTTTTTTTTAATTCTATGTAGTCTACCAAGGTAGAAGGTTGGGTATAATGTTTGCTTTGAAGGGCACTAGGCTTATTACTATAAACGTGTTTATTTATGAATGAATTGTAATTATTTTTTTCAGGTCTCGAATTGTGTTTGTAAAGTTAGTTAATTTCTTTATTTAGCATAAATGCTACAATTTACATTTTTCAAGCATAAAATTTTAAATATAGACTACTCTAAACTAGCTTCAAAAACCATACTTTTGTGTTTCTTGTCAGCTTTTAAAATTGATTCTTAAATAATCTCTTAAGTTAATTTTAAATTTTTTATAAGATCTCTGAGACTTTATAATAAATGGTAGTTTATTATATTGAATCGACTCTTTATGAAAAATTTACTTATAAACAACACCTTCAAAACATAATTTAAATGTAAGTCTTTGTTTTGCCTTGTTAGGTAATTATGTTCTTCACAGTTTTCATTTATAAATGTTCTTAAATTTTTAGCCAGTAAATTATTTTTTATTTTATAAATAAGAATTTGAAAAAAAAATTAAATTATGAACATTTAACCATTTCTACTGTGATGTTATTGTACTGAGTGAATGCTTTCAGCTTTTGGGCGAACAGTGTGAATACTTCAATGTACCTGGGTATAATGTCCATTATAATAATGCAAAGTACAACAAGAATGATGGGATGTTGATTTACACTAAACAGAACCTAGATGTGCATATAGTTGACATAAAGCTTTCTGAATCTCAAGTAACTTTAAGTAGACTCACCTTTGAAAAATCAAATATTACATTTGGAATAACTTGCTTGTACAGACCCCCCTCTACTAACGAACTACACTTTATTCAGGATATTAACACTTATTTTGAAAGCAATTTAAAAAACCAAATAGAGGTTTTCACTGGGGACATTAATTTGAATATTTGTGATACTAATAATGATGGCACTAACTTGTATATGTCTACTATGAATAATTTCGGATTTGTGCCCTATATAAATTGTTATACAAGGGTTACTTCTACATCTGCTTCTTGTATTGATCATTTGTTTGTAAGAAAAAAATTGAAAACAGGTCTTATACACTACCAATCTTTTGTGCTAAATTCTGACTTAACGGACCATTACCCGATTATGTTAAACATCATATTAAAACAAAATAATATTCATTCTAGGAATATAAAAAGCACTACTATAGAAAAAGTTGATTACAAGCAAATGAAAAATCTACTACAGAATCAAGATTGGTCATCAGTTTTACAATCCAATGATTCTGAAGAAGCTACGAATACCTTTTATCAAATTTTTTTGATTATATATAAACAATCAAAAGTATCTAAAGTTATTAACATTCGTGAGTATGTGAAAGTAAAGCCCTGGATAACAAATGGCATAATACACTCAATCAAAAAAAGGGACAAACTAAAAAAACGGCTGCTAAAATGTCAAAATCAGGAATTGCATCACAAATATAGAACCTATCGCAACATGTTAAATAAACTTATTGCTAAATGTAAGTATAATTATTATAAGAACAAAATTGAAGAGAGTAAAAATGATATTAAACAAATTTATAAAATAATTTCCGAGGCAACCAATGAAAAAAAGACTAATAATAATCAAGAAATAAATATATTAAATAACGAAAACAAGTTTAAAAATGACAAAGATATAGCTAACTACTGTAATGATTTTTTTATAAATGTTGGGGTTGAAATGGCGGATAAAATTTCCTTAACTGATGACATATATATGGATTATACATCCATTTCATCTATGTTTCTCCTTCCAGCTTCTAATAACGAGCTTATTAGTCATATACATACGCTTAAAAATAACAGTGCCCCTGGAATCGATAATGTGCCCGCTAAGATCATTAAAACTTATCACCTACAACTTTTAAATCCACTCTCTCATATCATTAATCTCATATTTAAAACCGGAATTGTTCCAACTCACTTTAAAACCACAATAATTAATCCTGTACATAAAGCAGGAAATAAACATGATATTAATAACTACAGACCTATAAGCATAATGAACAATTTTGGTAAATTATTTGAAAAATGCCTCAAAGATCGACTTCTTAAATTTTTAAAGGTAAATAACATACTATCAAAGACTCAATTTGGTTTCGTGGGGGGGCTAAGTACATGTGACGCAATATGTGAGCTGGCTGGTCAGGTTACTGATAAACTGAATGCCGGAAAGAAGAGTATTGCTGTATTTTTAGACTTAGCAAAAGCATTTGACACAGTGTCTCATGAAAAACTTCTTAGTATTCTTGATAGCTATGGAGTGAGAGGTACTGCGTTACAAGTACTCAAATCATATTTAACCAATAGAAAACAGGTACTCAGGATTAGAGACTCCTACAGTGACCCTCTAAATATTAAAATAGGTGTCCCACAAGGAACAGTTCTTAGACCAATCTTATTTATAATCTATATAATTTCCCTAACTAACCTTGATATTAATGGCTCAATGATATCGTATGCTGATGATACAGCTCTGCTTTTTTCAGGGGATAGCTGGGATAGTGTGAGGGAGCGCGTCAAATTGGGACTGCTTAAAGTAAAACATTGGTTAGATCATCACGAACTAACTCTAAATTTGAGCAAGACTAATTATATCGCGTTTTCTATTAACTCAACAAACCGGCCAGATTTCTCTGCTATCTCAGTGGACAATTTTGAGGATGACATTAAGGGAGTCTCTCATACAAAATATTTGGGGATAATAATAGATCAACACTTAAAGTGGGAAAATCAAATATTTAAGTTAAAAAATAATATCAGAAAACTGATTTATAAGTTCTATGTTCTCCGTGAAATATTGTCTGTGCGTTTACTGATGTTGGTATACAAATCATTGGTCGAGTCTTTGATTAGATATGGAATCGTGGTTTGGGGAGGTTTGTACAAAACCACCTTGAAACAATTAAATATTGTACAAAATTATATTTTAAAGGTGATATACAAAAAAGAGAAACGTTATCCAACATTTTTGTTGGATAACGAAGATGTTTTTGATGTAAGATCCCTCTATATTCTGGAAACCTGTTCATACATACATACAAGAGATAAACTAAAACAATATGTTAATCATCAACACAATACTAGATGTAATGCTCAAAGAAATCTTCAAATACCTTTAAGTAGTAGAAATATTAATCAAAAATTTTTAACATATCTTGGTCCTAAATTGTATAATATTTTACCACTATCCATTAGAGGAATAAGAAATCAAAAATTTTTTAAAAGGAACTGTAAAAACTACATTTTTAGCCATTTTGCATACTTCTCTAGAGTATTTAGTTTGTAATATATACAATAAAGCATGTGATGTTATTTTAATGGTAAGTTTTTATTATGTATAAGGGGGGGATGGGATATTTTTATTTTTATTAGAGTTGTAAATGTTGTTGTACACATTATTATTATTGTTTACTGTTTATACATATTGTTTATATTGAATTCTGGCACATACAGCTGTTTAATCAGTTAGGTGCTGTAAATAAATGTTATGTATATATTTTAAATGTTTAAAATATATTTTTGAAACGAATTGTAAATTGTAAAATAATTTTTAATAAACTATTTGAATTTGAATAAATAATTTTTTTGTAGAAAAAACTTAAATTTGGAGAAATTCTTTTAAAATATCCAATTTTACCAGCAATTTTACTAATAGTCTTTTCAAAATGTAAGTTAAAATTCAGTGTATCATCTATAATTATACCTAAATATAAAGGATTTCACTATTTCCAAATTTGGCCCTTTTGAGAATTTGAATTGAAATATAGAAGTTATTAGTGTTTAAATTTTGACCCAAAACCATGCATTTTGTTTTAGACAAATTAAATTTTAATTTATTTACTTTAAGCCAATTTGGTAAAACATTTAGATCTGAGTTAATAAAATCTTGTGCTGCTAATATGTTTCTATCTTGTATATAAATTAATGTGTCATCAGCAAATAACTAAATATGGCAATGTTTTAAAATCGATGAAATATCATTTATATACAAAATAAAAAGTAATAGTCTCAAAATACTACCTTGAGGAACACCTATATCAATACATTTGTCACTCGAAATTTTATTTGATACTCTCGTTTCTTTGATATCTATTACTCAAGTAGTTTTTAAATCAATTTAGCACACTATCCCTTATCCCATATTTGTATAATTTATTTAATAATTTTCCCCAGTTAATGGTTTCAAAAGCCCATTAAAGTCTAAAAAAACTGCTATTATTGCTTCATTCATTGTCAAGCTCCTTCTCCATTTTTCAGCTACGAACTGTGTTTTTATCATATCCTGTTTGTACAATTCTTCTTTTGTTTGGTTCTTGTAGCCAATTGTTGATAAGACCTTTTATTAGAGTTATTAAAATTACATGTACGCCTTTGGGATGGTGTAACAATATCTTTTTTGGTTTGAGAATCTCTTTCTATTGTGTTTCTCGGTAAAGCAGATATATGTAATATTCGCGGACATAATACATTTTATAATAGGGCAGATTTTAACCGCAACGATGGGGTCATAATTATGGTAAAATCAAATACAGATCGATTTTTCTTATTTTAAATTGCCAAATTATTTGGCTACAATTTCTAGACTGGTTTTTCAGAAGAATAATATTAGTTTCGGAATTACTGCAATTTATAAACCACCTCCAATAAGTAAAATACATGTTATCAGTGATCTATATGAATATCTTCTATTAATTTCAAAAAATAGTATTGGTGATATAAATATAGATATACTGAATACAGAGGATAATGATGTCACCTACTATTTATCTAGTATGGCCCAACTGGAAGCCTAGAATTATTTGTCTCTCCGAAACACGAGTAACAAAATTTATTCAAGATCAAGAACTTTACTTAGATGGCTACCGCTTAATTAACACAATTTCACACAGTAAATATACCGGTGGGACAATAATATACATCAAGGATGAATTGAAATCAAAAATAATTTTGAGAAAGTCTGTCAAAAAATCTATGGATAACATGAGTTGAAATATCTATCAGAAATAAATCTTATTTAATTTTCAGCATATATCATTCACCTGCATCAAGCAACTCAGAATTTTTGACTCACATAGAAAGCATTTTTGAGGAATATTCCACTAAACGGGGCACACTGATATTTGTAGGTGATTACAATATTGATATTTCAAAATCAACTTTTTACTCAAACAAGTTAAAGGGGTTAATAAATGAATATGGACTTTTTCAAGTTATTAGTGATTTTACTAAAATAACTGATAATAGCGCAACAATGATTGATCTGTTAATTACTAATGATAAAAACCTGAAACCCTGTGTACACCTAACACTTAAAATAACAGATCACTCTATAATAACTGTGGACATGATAGAATATATGGAACGCAATGATGTTGTTAAAGTCTATAGAGATTTTAGTCAATATAATGAGTTGCATTTTCAATTGGATTTGATGGAATCCGCATGGGATAAAAGCTGCACAGATGTCGACTTATTGGCAGATCAGTCGGTTAGTAGAATTACAAATACACTAGATAAACATGCGCCAACTAAACAGAAAGTGATCAAAAGCAAATGGGCAGATAAAAAATGGTGGACCCAAGAAATCGAATTAAATATTTATTTATTTATTTATTTATTTAATTCACAGTATATACAGCAAATGCCACTTACAATACTGCTCTTAACTATTAAAGACTACAAATTAAGGATTTTATATAAACAAGATTTAAGTTTAACTAGATTTAAGTTTAACTAGGACAGAGCCTGGGCTTCAAAAAGCCTTTTTTCTATTGTTTGCGAGAATTGCCTCAAACTGGTAGTATCCATATCTAGATCACTTGCATATTTATTATATAGGTCACACATTCGATATACAGGGGAAGTTTTGTATAAATTAGTTCTGGGAAAGTCTAGGTAAAATGTTTTATTGTTTCTAGTATTTCCGATATTTATCGAGAAGGAAAGTTGTGACAATACCTCTGGATCATCCACTTGACCATTGAGGATTTTAAACAAGTATATCAAACATATTTTGTTTCTTCTATTTTCAAGAGAAAGTCAGTTAAAAATGTGCAATAATTGCAAATGATTATACCCTTGATTAGGATAATAACCAAATTTTTTCAAAAACATATATTTTAAGAACTTACGTTGAACGCGCTCAATGGTTTTAATCCAAATTTCATATTGTGGTGCCCCGATTACACTTGCATATTCCAGTTTGGGCAAGATAAGAGAGTCGAATAGCCTAAGACAAACATCAACACTAAATGTTTTTGTTGATCTGATAATGAACCCCATTGTTTTGTGAGCATCATTGATTTTGGATACAATATGATCCGTATAACTCAATGCACTGTCAAGCAATACTCCCAAGTCTTTATGACTTCCAACTTGTTTAAATAAATTTCCATCAATTTTATACTCAGGGTTAATGGTATTCTTTTTAAGTGAAACTGACATAGACACACATTTTTTGGTATTTAAAACAAAACCATTTTCAACACACCATTTACACACTTCATTCATATCTTCTTGTAGGCACACACAATCATCCATAGTTAAGATTTCCATAAACAGTTTAAAATCATCTGCAAAAATCAGGCACTTTGCGTTTTTGACAGTACCATTAATAGCAATAATGAACAAAAGCGGTCCCAAATTGGAACCTTGGGGTACCCCAGAGTTACTTACATACATATTTGATTTTGCATCCCTGATCTCTACATACTGTTGCCTGTCGGACAAATAAGATAGTATGATGTCCACCAAATTACCTAGTGCATGCATATTCTTTAATGACGAAATAATTATGCTATGTTTTATCTTATCAAATGCCTTCTCCATGTCAGTGAAGATGACATCAACCTGGGATTTTTTATTAATTGCTTCATGCAAATATTGTACAAAAGTAACGAGATTTGTTAATGTTGATTTTTTTGGAAAAAACCCATTTTGGTGTGAAGATATAAAATTTTTTGTTTCATTATAAATTCTATCAAATAATATGATTTCAAACAATTTAGATATTGCATTTACTATACTTATTGGACGATAATTGCTTATGTCCTGACGAGCACCACTTTTGAACACTAGTACTATCTTACTCGTCTTCCAGATGCTCGGAAACTTAGATGTTGACATACTTAGATTAAAAATTAATACTAAAGGTAACATTATTACATCACCACATCCCTTAATGACATATCCAGGAAGGCCGTCCGGTGCAATGGCTTTATTACCCTTTAATTTTTTAATTGCTGCTCGTACTTCGTTTTCAGAAATCGGCTGGTCACAGAAATATACCTTAAGGGGGTTCTCATTCTGCACCATATCTTCTTTAGGAGAAAAAACTGAACTAAAGAATAAAGAAAATCCATCAGCTACATTCTTAGTACCCTTGAATGATTCCTCCTTGTATGTTACTTCACATGGAATGTCATCATAACTTTTTTGTGATTTGACATAAGACCAAGAACCTTTTGGATTTTCATACAGACTCTCAGCCATTCTAGTCATGTAAACAGTATACGCATTATTAATTTTTTGTTTTATAATCTTTCTTGTTTTTTTGTACTTATCAAACCAATAAGCCGACTTTGATTTTTTATATTTTTTATAATAATTTTCCTTTACTTTTATTAACTTTATTATCTCCCTATTATACCAGACAGGAAAGGACCTTCCTACCTCTGTAGCAAGAGGAACGCATTCCCTAAATATTGTGTCAAGAATACTATAAAATTCATTAACAGCTTCATCAACATCTTTGCAGTTTTGTATAGACTGCCAATTTTGATTATTTAATAAAACATACATATAGTGAAAATTTGCTTTTTTGAAGTTAAATTTAGTATTTTTGACTTGCTCACACTCCTGGCACTCGTTTCTTACATGCACACTTGCTACCAAAGCCAGTTGATGAGGCATGAGGCTCCAAATATTTCATCTTCCTTGGGTCTGCCCTTGAAGACGCATTATGTTTGGCATTTAGAACAATTAAAGGACATTTTAAAAACAAATACAAGAAAAAATTAAATTAAAACATAATTAATATCCCACAATCAAAATGTAATAGGCCAATACATCTAACACTTGAACTTATATAATAATGAAATTCAAATTGATTCAGTAAGTTCACAATAAGATACTAATTTCCGAAAACACAACAACACATGTCATGTTTATCATAACGACTGCTTTATCACGGTATATTATGACGTCATAGAACAATGGTAAAATGTACAGTATTTTGTACTATTTTTGACTTATGCAGGAACCGTTATACCGAAGAGCTGTTATAACCCAAAAAGAACAGGATTTTGGTCGTTACAGAATACAAAGAAATAAAGTGGTAAATATGATTAAAGAACAGAAAAAATATTATTACAACAGAAAAATTGACATGAACCGGAATGACTGAGGAGAAATGTGGAAAACTATAAAACAACTAGTAGGTGGAAAGAATACAATTCAGAATAAACAATTAGGAATAGAATTTCAAGGAAAGACAGCAGAAATAGCAGAGGAATTTAATGTTTACTTTATAGAGAGTATTGGAACAATTACCAGTAAACTGAGTCAACTTGATATTGATATAACAATAGGCAAAATGGATGACTGCAATGTCAGCATGAATAAATTTCAATTGCTTTCTTTGGCAGAACTCAAAAAAACGATCAAAAATTTAAAAAAGAAAAAAAGTAATGTTGATGGCATAACCACGGAAATATTACAAAGTTCCTTTGAAGCTATTGGAGATCGATTTTTACATATGATAAATACTAGCTTGGATTATGGAATATTTCCTAAAAAATGGAAGAAATCCACAATTGTTCCTGTCGAAAAAAAGGTAAACACTAACAGGTGTGAGGAGTTTCGCCCAATAAACATGGTTCCTGTATATGATAAACTGATCGAAGTAATAGTAAACCAACAGTTTATTGACTACTTTGAGAAGAATAATCTTCTTACTATCTACCAGGCGGGCTTCAGAAAGGATAATTCCTGTGAAAGTTCACTTCAGACTGTGTTAATGAATTGGAGAAATGCATTATGTCGGGGGAAAATCATTGGTGTAGTCTTCTTGGATTTCTGTAGGGCATTTGAAACTATAGATCGAACAATGTTACTGGAAAAATTAAAGAAATATGGCATCAAGGATAAAGTTCTTCTGTGGTTTAAAGATTATTTGTCTGGGAGATATCAAGAAACAAAATTTATGAACACTACCTCAAAACAACAGGAGAATATATATGGTGTTCCACAGGGAACAGTTCTGGGTCCAAATCTGTTTATAGCATACATAAATGACTTAGTTAGGCATCTAAAGGCATGTAATATACAACTTTTCGCTGACGACACTTTGCTGTACTTAGTAGGAGAAGATGCTCAAGATATTGTAAATACTGTAAATAAGGAACTTGAAATTGTATATAAATGGTTAACGCACAATGGGCTAAGTTTAAATATAGAGAAAACCAAATTTATGTTTATAAAAAATAGAAGAAATCCCATCGAAACAAAAAATCGTAGTGGAATCTTTATAAATGGCCAAAACATTGAACAAGTGCAAGAATATAAGTACCTGGGCGTTATTGTTGATGAAAATCTAACATTTTCTAAACATGCAGAATATATTACCAAAAAAGTCACTAAAAAAATAAATCTTTTAGGAAGGATGAGTCCCTATCTTAGTGATTGGTCAAAGCTAACCATATATAAAACAATAATACTACCACATTTTAATTATTGCACATCAATCTTGTTTTTACTACCTAATTTCCAAGTCGACACACTCCAAAAAAAAACAAAACATGGCTATGCGATATATTCTTAGGTGCAGTAGATACACTAGTATTAATGAGATGTTAAAGGCCACCGAACTGTTGAGCGTAAAACAAATTATATTTATAAACACAATTATTACAATATATAAAATAAAACACTATTTATTCCCAAAACCATTTATTAAGTTATAAAGAACTGTAGCAGATATACATATATATCAAACCCGTTCCAGAGAAGACTTCTACATAAACACAGTTTCATCTACATATGGTCAAAATGACCTTTTTCATAATGGACTTATCCAATATAATGCCTTACCTCAACATGTTAAAGACTGTGAATCTGTAAAGCTTTTCAGAAGAGAATGTACCAAATATGCTAAAGACACTATTGGCACATAAAAACCGCTATTGAATCTATTCTTTTAATGCTTATTTAATTTATTTGTTGTCTGAAATATTTATGTTTGTTAAAATTCAAAAATGTAAACAACATTCTTATCATGTATTTTTTGTTAGCTATTGCTATTAATAAATGATTATTATTATTATTATTATTATAGATATATACCATATATAAATTCTGTTACTCGTTTTGAATCTAATACTTGTTTAAATCATATATTTGTCAACCTTAAATTGAAGCAGCGGCGATATAAATTAAACACATTTATATTCGATACGCATATAACGGATCACAGTCCAATTATGCTTAATGTGAGTATAGAAGAACAGTGTTCGAATCAAACAAATATAAATACTTCCAGAGTAAAAACCAGAACAAAATTAGGTTTAAATAAGTTCAAGTTATTGTTGTGTGATCAGGATTGGTCCTGTGTAAATGAAGTAGACGATCCAGAAACGGCAATGAGAAACTTCATTGAGAGATATCTTCATCTAATGAAAGAATCAACAACTGAGTCTGAAGTGAAAACTAATAATAAAAAAATTTAAAAATGGGTGACTACAGGTATCATCAAATCAATTAGAAAAAGGGACAAACTAAAAAAAAAGATTACTAAAAAATAAATAAATAAATAAAATTGCTTTATTTCCATTGACATATTACAATTATGTATAGGAATTGTCACAAACTAAGGCTACAAACTAAATAAAGTAATATAAAAGGTAGGTACATTTTTATTATTATAAAAGTCAAAAGCGGAAGTCAAAAAATTCGCGGCATATGATTAAAAATTTTTAAGGATGTTATTTTGGGCCCCTCCTGTACTTGGGTCAATCGAACACCAGGTATATAGAGTGTGTCTGCATTCCTGGTTTGATAGTGGTTTATGTTTCAAAACCTTGCATAATTTCCACGGTCTTTAAAGATGTACCAGGCAGATTGTAAAATATAACAGTTAACAACTGATAATATTTTTTCTGTTTTGAATGTTGTACGGCAAGATTTCCTAAAGGGTAGTTTAAACATTGATCTTACAACTCGCTTTTGGCTTACTAAGACCTTATCAATATTGTTAGAGTTACCCCAAGCGAGTAAACCATAGGTTAAAATCGAGTGTATTAAAGCATAATAAAAGATTTTGAGAGTACCTATATCAACACAATCCCTTAACTGTAGAACGGCATAGTTACCACGAGACAATTTGCTACAAACCATTTCAATATGCTCATCCCATGACAGATGTTGGTCCAAGGTAATTCCAAGGAATTTGGTGTTTTGTTGTTGGATGAGATTTATGTTCTGATTCTTAATAAGTAAACTTCTATCTTGATTCACTCGGATAGGAGTAAAGACTATAAAGCTGGTCTTAGCATTGTTCAAGAAAAGTCCATTCCTCTCACACCAGGTCGCAACATCATTCACACACATATTTGCTTTTGAGCACAGATTTTCATAGTCACATCCATCAATGATGGTAGATGTATCATCCGCAAAGAGTGTTACATAGCTATGGTTTATAAAAACAAGTAAATCGTTAATAAACAATAGAAAAAGGATTGGCCCTAATACACTGCCTTGAGGCACCCCAGTGGTCACATTGGCCCAGTCGGAGACAGCAAGTCCACACACATTCACCACCTTGACTGCCTGGGTCCTTCCCGTCAAATAGGTCTCAATCCACCTATAAGCTGATCCTCTTATCCCGTAATGGAGGAGCTTTTTCAAGAGAGTCACATGGTTGATAGTATCGAAGGCCTTTGTAAAGTCATAAAAAATCCCCGCTGATTTAAGTTTTAAATTAAAATTTTCCAGAATTTTTAGGTAAATAGAAATTACAGCATCGGTAGTGGAATGATCAACTCTAAATCCAAACTGTCTACAGGTAAGTATATTAAAGGAATTCAAGAAGCCCACAAGTCTCATCCGGAATGCCTTCTCAAAGACTTTCGAGAACACGGACAAAAGAGCAATGGGCCTATAGTTGTCAACAACTGATCTGTCACCCTTCTTGTGAATTGGGATCACCACCACTTTCTTTAAGTCATGTGGGAAGTACCCATATTCAAAAGATATATTGATTAGATATGTGAGCGGTGATACAATGCCCCCGGCTCACTTACCCAGCAAGTCACACGGTACATCATCCACCCCACAAGATTTCTTGTTAGAAGCTGATTTTAATATCTCCAGGGTTTCCACTTCAATAAAAGGTAACAAGAAAATAGTTTCGGAGATTGGATTAGTTGGTAACTGCACATTCACACTATGTTGACAGTTTCCAACAATTGACTTTACACCTTCAATAAAGTAAGTGTTAAATGCATTAGCAATTTGTGACACTCCAGTCACCTCCACATCATTGGACACTATGGCATCCAGAAGAGAATGTGCCCTCTGATTCGTATGATTAGTGAGTGAGTTAATAACATACCAAGCTCCTTGGGTAATATTTGCAGATGAAAGTATTTTATGTCTTTCTAGCAGTGGCAATATTTGATTTGTGTTTTTTCAATCTGGATTTATAGACTCTCTCAAGGTTCAAATTATTGTCAAATTTTATGCGTCTATGCAGTTCCCTCAAATGATTTCCCTCATTAATAATTAATTAATTAATTAAATAATTAATAAAAATTAAAGTGCAACTTTAGATAGTGAATACAAAACATATCGAAATTATCTAAATTAATTAATAAAAAAGAGAAAAAATGAATACTATCAAAGCCAAATCGAGGAATATAAAAATAACATGAAAAGAATATATCAGATAATAAAGGATGCTACATATGAAAATGCTAACAAAAAAAATAACATAACTATTCTTAAGGATAATGATGAAAGTTTTACCGATACTATGGAAATGGCCAATTGTATAAATGTGCAATTATGCACATGTTGGCATGGAATTGGAGAAAAAGATCTCCCCGCCTGACCAACCTAGTATATTGGGACCGGATATACCGGTTTCTATGTTCCTTACACCATTGTCAAAAAATGACCTAATTAAACATATTTCTACACTAAGAACAAACAGTTCCCCAGGACATGATGGGATCTCTTCCAGGGTGATAAAGGGTACTCGCTCAGAGATATTGGATCATTACATAATTAATTTGATTTTTAAAACGGGTATTGTGCCAAGTGATTTTAAGCTTTCCATTGTTACCCCAGTCCTTAAATCTGGCTTAGCGTCGAAGATTTCAAATTACAGGCCCATCAGTTTAATAACAAACTTTACTAAAATATTTGAAAAAAGTTTCAAGGAAAAATTGGTTACATTTTTGACTGTTAACACGGTATTGTCGATATATCAATTTGGTTTTATTGAGAAATGTAGTACTTGAGATGCTATGTTAAAACTCGTTTCGGAGGTTGTAAAAAGCTTAAATTTGGGTAATAAATGTATAGGTGTCTTTATTGATTTTGCTAAGGCGTTCGACACAGTTCCTCACGATAAGCTTCTTATGGTGCTTAGGCATTATTAAATTAGGGGAACAGTGTTAAGACTGGTTGACAGTTATTTGACTGGGAGATATCAAATGGTGAGGATAGACAATGTGTTGAGTGAAAAAGTAATAATAAAAACTGGCATACCGCAAGGCACTGTACTAGGCCCCATTTTATTCATTGTTTAAATAAATTCCCTATTGAAAGTAAACAGGTGGTTTGTCTGTTTCATATGCTGATGATACTGCTCTTGTTTTTGAGGGCGAAACTTGGAATGACAGCAAAAAAGTGACGATGGAGGGATTAAAAGTCATACAAAACTGGTTAAGAACTTTTAAATTGACTCTAAATTTAATAAAAACTAACTACATTAACTTTTTATATGTTAAACTGAACGGTAAATCTATCCCTGAACTTAACAGCATCAAGTTTCTGGGGGTCATCATTGATCCGACTTTGAGTTGGGAGGTTCATACCCAGGCTCTTCAATCTAGGTTGAATAGCTTTTGCGCTTTAATACGCAGAATTAGAAATTCACTTTTCATAGAGAGTATTCGCATTTTCTATTTCGCCTGCGTGCAATCCATCATAAGCTATGGTATTGTATTTTGGGGTTCCTCAAAATAAGCTAATAATATATTTAGAACACAAAAGCGTATCATCAGATGTATTCTTAGATTGCATCCTCAAACATCTTGTAAACCTCATTTTAGTAGTCTGGGTATTTTGACAGTACCATCACTATATTTCTTGGCACTGGTAATGTTTGTAAAAAAAAATCCTCATCTATTCTACACCAACATAGATTTTTATTCTGAATCGATGACGGTTGTAACTAGAAACAGACATGGTCTTAGTGCACCCTCACACAACTCAACCTTTTTCGAAAGGGGCCCTTACTATCAGGCTGTAAAAGCTTTTAAGTCACTACCAAACAATATATCAAGTACTGCAAGTACTAATATGTTCCGCAAGGCTGTGATAAGGTACTTGCAGAGTAAGTGCTTTTATTCATTTAAATTTGAATTTTAATTACCATTACCAAAAGTTTTTTTATTGTATCTATTTTATTTTATTGTATTTACAATATTTTAAGTTTAAGATAAGTATAGAGATCTTAGTGCCATTTGTAATTTTTTAAAAAATTTTAATCTGTTTGTAAATTTTTAGAAAAATTTTAATCTGTAAATTTTTGTGTCTAATATTAAAATAATTTATATACATTGGTATGCAAGTCGTAATCCACTTTTTGTTGACGTTTCTTTGTCATTGTAAAAAATGATTTTGTTGGAAATAAAGATATTATTATTATTATTATTATTACATTGCATTCTCCTTAACAGCTGCTAATAGGCTAAACTATGTGAGTATATCATTTGACGGGCATGAAATAAAAGAAGTTAGCCACACTAAGTACCTTGGAATAATAATAGATAAACATCTCAAATGGGGACCACATATCGATTACTTAGCCAACAAAATACGAAAACTCATACATAAATTTTATTTATTGAGGGAGATTTTAAATAAAAAGCTCATTGAAATTGTATACAAAGGCTTTGCGGAATCTCTTCTGGGATATGGTATTTTGGTGTGGGGTGGGATGTACAATAGATATTTGTATAAATTGAATATAATTCAAAAATTTACTTTAAAAATTATTTATAAAAAAGATATAATGTATCCTTCTCACCTGTTGTTTTCTAAGGAAATACTGAATATAAGATCATTATATATTACTACTATCTCTTCATATATTCATAGAACTAGACATCAGTGGATCAACATAGATCATAATTATGACACCCGTAATAGAACTGACAGGAATATACAAATTCCCATTAACATTAATAACTTGAATCTAAAGTTTGTATCTTATATTCTCCCTAAGGTTTATAATATTTTACCTAATGAAATAAAAAATATTCTTAACAGAGCTAAGTTTAATAGAGTTTGTAAGTGTTTTGTTTTTGAGAATTACAATAGCTTTCAACATCTCTTTAACTAGATTATTGTTGTTTGGTAGTAGTTAGTCTTGTAACTAGAGTATTGTTCTTTTTTTTAGTGAGTTCTTAGAGATTAGTACTCGTGTCTTATTATTGTGCAAAAAGAAAACATATAGAATTTTATTAATCATTTATAGTTTTAATTGTAAAAAAAAAAGTTTTTTGTATTATGACACACACAAATGTGCAAACATTTAGGTGTCACTATTATAACAATATGAAAGGATTAAATACAGTAGACTATGTATTACACTATTATTATTACTATATATATATTTATATATATATATATATATATATATATATATATATATATATATATATATATATATATATATATATATATATATATATATAAATATATAAATACATATATTGTATATCAATGATATAGTCTTTTTAGATATACGGGGTAAATTTACATTGTTCCCTGACAACTCAACTATACTGTGGTGTAGTAATGATAGGTAAAACCTTACTTCAACAATTAATAGGGATTTAGCTAAAGTAAAAGAATGGTGCAATGCCAACTTACTTACCTTTAATTCCACGAAGACGAATATAATTAACTTTAGCTGTAATCTGGATAATATTGTATTGGACAAGGAAATTATAAATATTGTGGAAGTAAATAAGTTTTTGCACTTTACATCGACAAAAAATTAAAATTTGAGAATCACATAGAAAATCAATCAATCAGAGCAGTAAAATACGTATATGCAAGGCTCATTTCAGAGATTTCTGTAGACCATTATTTTTGTCATATAAACTCTTAACCTTAACGTGGTTATTTATACTTGAATCGGTATGGTTAATGTATAAAAAAACATAATAATGAGTTCAATGATGGTAGCTCGCAGAGAACTTCGCAATCTTATGTTATCTCTCTGCCAATCCCAACTACTACTTAGGTAAAGAACTCAATCCATTACAATAGCAGGAAAATCTTTAATTCACCTGCCCTTGGATATAAGACAACTGCAGAATGAAAAAAGATTAAAAAAGGAAATAAAACGCCTGCTTTTAGCGAAAGCTTATTACACTTTGGACGAATTTTTTAATGATAATTAATAATAGGTTAGACCTACTCTACAAATTTTAAAATTCTTCTTATCTTGTTTTACTGTTTTTCTATGTACTGTTTTATCCTCATTTATGCTGTAAAATATATAGGTATATAGGTATGTACTTGTAAATTTTAAATCTTCTTTCGATCTTTTTTCCTTAACTTGAGTCGTCATTATAGTATTTTTATTATTAAGTGTTATAAATTTTAAGCAATTCTAAAATGTTTGTCTCAGAGATGAGACTTGTCTCTTTTGTGTGTTGTTGAAAATGAAAAATGGAAAGGGGGGTCGAGTGATACCTTATTTTGAAGGGTTTCCGACCCTGGTTACAACTGTCAAGTTTGAAGCCTCTGCTGTCATTCCCGAAGAAATGGCAGCTTGTCAAAAAAAAAAATATTAATAAATTAACTGCAAGAGTTGGCTGCTTTAAATTTAGGGGATGATGCAAGCTAGTGAAAAGATTTTAATAATAATTACTCCGGACGAGAGGAAAATAAAAATAGTAAATGTAAATTAATGAGGAATTTTTGCGTTTAAGAAATGTTTTCTACAAAGACTAAATTATTTTATGAATTGTTCGAAATGTTCGCCATTTACTTCCATGCAATGATACAGACGAGCCTCGAATTCCTCTCGAACATTTTGAAATGTTTCAGGTGTTAACTGACGGCATTCAGCTACTATTCGCTGTTTTAAATCCTCAAGTGATTCTGGCTGCACCTTAAAAATCTTTGTTTTCAAGTGTCCCCAAAGAAAGAAGTCCAACGGCGTCAAATCAGGTGATCGTGCCGGCCATTCGATGGGACCTCTTCTTCCAATCCAGTGATCGGGAAAAGTATTATCGAGAAAATCTCTTACCGGACGAGCGTAGTGAGGAGGTGCTCAATCTTGTTGAAAGAATATCTGATCTTCAGCTAAATCCTGGTCGTTTTCTAGAATCTCAGTAATCTGCGGATCAATGGCATTTTCAAGTAAATTTAAATAACTTTCACCATTTAAATTGCCTTCTATGAAAAAAGGTCCAACAACGTGATTGCCTAGAATTCCCGCCCACACGTTTACTTTTAAAGGATGCTGGCTATGGGTTTCCCTGAATAAATGGGAGTTGCTGTCGCTCCAATACCTGCAGTTGTGACGGTTTATTTCTCCATTTAAGTAAAATGTAACTTCGTCAGAAAAACAAATATTGTTCAATGAAATGGTATGGTTGTTTAATTTTTCAGAAATATTCTCACAAAACTCTACTCTGCGATCAAAGTCATCTTCGTTCATTTCGTGAAGCAATTGATATTTAAAGGGTCGAAACTTATGGGATTTTAGAATCCGGTGAACACTGCTTTGGGAGACTCCTGATATTGCAGCTGTTTCTCTGATGGAGTTACTTGGGACCATAGCAACATGGCCAAGGACTGCAACCTCAACATTTTCATTTCTTATTGGTCTTACTCTTACTCTTTCATGCTTTTTATTGACAACTGAGCCGGTTTCGAAAAATTTGTTCCACAGTTGTGATACACTTCTATGAGTCAAAGAATGTTTGGGATGAGATTCATTAAAACTTATAGCTGCAGCTCTCGCACAATTATTGTTTCTAATGTAAAGAACAATAATTTCGATTCTCTCTTGTATCGTAAACGTCATAGGCAATTGTTAGAAACTTTCGTCTTTTAACACTTTCAGACAAAATAAATTTTAAATAAAATGCACAAACTGTAATAAACGAATGAATGCTTGACACTAAATAAACGATAACAATGTGATTTTATTTTGTTTGTTGCTGATGTTTTATGATAACAGTAAGAATGGAATGCTGATTTTTTTTTAAATATTTGTACAGTGACAATTCGACAAGTTAGCTTAAACGTTTTGGCAACGGTCTGTTTCATTGCAAGGGAGTAAATGGCGAACATTTCGAACAATTCATAAAATAATTTAGTCTTTGTAGAAAACATTTCTTAAACGCAAAAATTCCCCATTAATTTACATTTACTATTTTTATTTTCCTCTCGTCCGGAGTAATTATTATTAAAATCTTTTCACTAGCCTGCATCATACCCTAAATTTAAAGCAGCCAACTCTTGCAGTTAATTTATTAATATTTTTTTTTTCGAGGAGCTGCCATTTTTTCGGGAATGACAGCAGAGGCTTCAAACTTGGCAGTTGTAACCAGGGTCGGAAACCCTTCAAAATAAGGTTTCACTCGACCCCCTTTCCATTTAACATTTTGGGGGTGAATCTCACCGCTCAGAGGGTGATGTTGCGAAATTGAAAATAGGCGCAAAATGTTTCCCCCTCAAAAGCAAAATCGACGGGTCTGAGCGTTTTATTTTTTTTTGTCTTGGCGACTTGTTATTTGGGGTGGATACTTTTAGTTGGGACACCCTGTATATATATATATATATATATATATATAAATTTAATTATTTATTTAAATGAATGATTACAATTTACAGTTGTGTAATACATAGTCGACTGTATTTAATCCTTTCATATTGTTATAATAGTGACACCTAAATGTTTGCACATTTGTGTGTGTCATAATACAAAAAACTTTTTTTTTTACAATTAAAACTATAAATGATTAATAAAATTCTATATGTTTTCTTTTTGCACAATAATAAGACACGAGTACTAACCTCTAAGAACTCACTAAAAAAAAGAACAATACTCTAGTTACAAGACTAACTACTACCAAACAACAATAATCTAGTTAAAGAGATGTTGAAATCTATTGTAATTCTCAAAAACAAAACACTTACAAACTATATTAAACTTAGCTCTGTTAAGAATATTTTTTATTTCATTAGGAAAAATATCATAAACCTTAGGGAGAATATAAGATACAAACTTTAGATTCAAGTTATTAATGTTAATGGGAATTTGTATATTCCTGTCAGTTCTATTACGGGTGTCATAATTATGATCTATGTTGATCCACTGATGTCTAGTTCTATGAATATATGAAGAGATAGTAGTAATATATAATGATCTTATATTCAGTATTTCCTTAGAAAACAACAGGTGAGAAGGATACACTATATCTTTTTATAAATAATTTTTAAAGTAAATTTTTGAATTATATTCAATTTATACAAATATCTATTGTACATCCCACCCCACACCAAAATACCATATCCCAGAAGAGATTCCGCAAAGCCTTTGTATTTCAATGAGCTTTTTATTTAAAATCTCCCTCAATAAATAAAATTTATGTATGAGTTTTCGTATTTTGTTGGCTAAGTAATCGATATGTGGTCCCCATTTGAGATGTTTATCTATTATTATTCCAAGGTACTTAGTGTGGTTAACTTCTTTTATTTCATGCCCGTCAAATGATATACTCACATAGTTTAGCCTATTAGCAGTTGTTAAGGAGAATGCAATGTAGTTAGTTTTTATTAAATTTAGAGTCAATTTAAAAGTTCTTAACCAGTTTTGTATGACTTTTAATCCCTCCATCGTCACTTTTTGCTGTCATTCCAAGTTTCGCCCTCAAAAACAAGAGCAGTATCATCAGCATATGAAACAGACAAACCACCTGTTTAATTTCAATAGGGAATTTATTTAAACAATGAATAAAATGGGGCCTAGTACAGTGCCTTGCGATATGCCAGTTTTTACTATTACTTTTTCACTCAACACATTGTCTATCCTCACCATTTGATATCTCCCAGTCAAATAACTGTCAACCAGTCTTAACACTGTTCCCCTAATTTAATAATGCCTAAGCACCATAAGAAGCTTATCGTGAGGAACTGTGTCGAACGCCTTAGCCAAATCAATAAAGACACCTATACATTTATTACCCAAATTTAAGCTTTTTACAACCTCCGAAACGAGTTTTAACATAGCATCTCAAGTACTACATTTCTCAATAAAACCAAATTGATTTATCGACAATACCGTGTTAACAGTCGAAAATGTAACCAATTTTTCCTTGAAACTTTTTTCAAATATTTTAGTAAAGTTTGTTATTAAACTGATGGGTCTGTAATTTGAAATCTTCGACGCTAAGCCAGATTTAAGGACTGGGGTAACGTTGGAAAGCTTAAAATCACTTGGCACAATACCCGTTTTAAAATCAAATTAATTATGTAATGGATCCAATATCTCTGAGGGAGTACCCTTTATCACCCTGGAAGAGATGCCATCATGTCCTGGGGAACTGTTTGTTCTTAGTGTAGAAATATGTTTATATACAAAAGACTATCATTGATATACAATATATGTATTTATATATATATATATACAATGTGTCCCAAATTTGGCTTACATGCATTGCTATCTCGTAAACCGCTATAGCTACAGGGTGGGTTAAATTAGGAAAGTTTTAGAGAATTTTATTACAAATTTGATGACGTTTTGAAGTTTAGGATATCTTTTGTGGTTTTCAAGATAATTGGGAAAAATCAAAATGGTGCATTTTCAACTTTTGCCCGTAGCTTCTAAATGACTCGTATTATGGTTTTATGGTTTATACATTATTAGGGCACTTTTATTAGAGGAACATTATGCAGGTAAAACGAAGTTTCTAGCTTCAATTGTTTTTGAGATATTGGCGTCAACTTTTTATTTTCTTACCGACGCCATATTGGATTATTGTATTTTTGGAAAGATCTTTTTAAGAGCTTTCCAATGATGTATAACAAGGTAAGATTATTATTTTTCTTGAGCTCTAAAAATCAAAATAATTGTTTTTTTTTAAGTAGGCTTTGATTACGCATGGCGGCCATAATGAAACAAAAGAATGCCGCATGTCAACAATCATTTTGTGTTCCTGAATAGTACTTGTTATCATTTTCTCATTGTGCCGAGTTTTTACAAAGTTTATTTGAGTTTCTTATACTACTTAAAATGGAGGGTAATTATTCCAACGAAGAGAATTTGGATATGATAGAACTTTATTTTAAAGATACAGACCGACATCAACCAAGCCAAAGGCATTTCAGATTTCTAATTGTAAACTTGCCTCCCTCCATTTTCCACACATTTTTGACATTTCTCCAATACCTTCCGTGTAACCCTTCTTAAGGTGTTCCTGTTAATATTAGCAAAAACATCTCGGACTCTGTCTTCTAGCTCTCTGAGACTTTCTGGCGGAGAAAATTCGTAGACCTCATTTTTTGCGTATCCCCATAAATAAAAATCGGGAGGAGTAATATCCGGTGACCTTGCCGGCCAAGCAACAGGGCCATTATTAGCGATAATATTTTCCCCGAAAGTATTTCTGAGGACCGCCATCACCTCTCTGGTACCGTGAGCCGGACAGCCATCTTGTTGGAACCAAATATTTTGCAGGTCGTTTGGGGGAACAGAATTTATAACTTCTGGAATAATTTGTTCCCGTAATAGTTGCAAATATCTGTTACCCGATAAATTTTCTTGGAAAATGAACGGCCCAATCAAACGGTTATCTAAAATACAAATTGTTATGAGTGATTTAAAGCAGAAGTGCATTGTTTGGAATTACCTATAATGCCACACCACACATTGAACCCAAATTTTGTTTGTAAACGTCTTTCTTCTAAATTATGAGGATTCTCGGTGCCCCAGTAATGAGTATTATGTTTATTGAAAATTCCACAGTTTGTAAATCGTATTTCATCTGTCCAAAGTACTTTAGAATGAAAGTTGGGTATTTGCTGGCATTTGTTGATGAACCATTCACTAAACGTGATTCTTCTAGCAAAATCATTTACCTGAAGACCCTGTACAATAGTAGGTTTATAGGGATGAAAGTGAAGTTTTTTCAAGACTCGTTGGACGGTTGATTTGGGAATTGCCGTTTGTTCTTCAATCTTTCTTCTGAGGTTGTTGGGTTGTCCCTGACACTTTCTATTATAGCTGCGTTTCTTGCTTCATTATCTATTGAATTGGTCTTTGGTTTCGGTTTCAAAAAAGACCCGTAGGCTAACAGGTTAACAATTAGAAATCTGAAATGCCTTTAGCTTGGTTGATGTCGGTCTGGAAATTGTTCTTCGTATGAACGCGCAGCTGCTTGTGTATTTCTATTTGCTTTAAAATAAAGTTCTATCATATCCAAATTCTCTTCGTTGGAATAATTACCCTCCATTTTAAGTAGTATAAGAAACTCAAATAAACTTTGTAAAAACTCGGCACAATGAGAAAATGATAACAAGTACTATTCAGGAACACAAAATGATTGTTGACATGCGGCATTCTTTTGTTTCATTAAGGCCGCCATGCGTAATCAAAGCCTACTTAAAAAAAAACAATTATTTTGGTTTTTAGAGCTCAAGAAAAATAATAATCTTACCTTGTTATACATCATTGGAAAGCTCTTAAAAAGATCTTTCCAAAAATACAATAATCCAATATGGCGTCGGTAAGAAAATAAAAAGTTGATGCC
Source organism: Kuschelorhynchus macadamiae (assembly GCA_030620095.1). NCBI lineage: Eukaryota > Metazoa > Arthropoda > Insecta > Coleoptera > Curculionidae > Kuschelorhynchus > Kuschelorhynchus macadamiae. The sequence continues at coordinate 48,922 of JAUTXW010001035.1, forward strand.
AATATCTCAAAAACAATTGAAGCTAGAAACTTCGTTTTACCTGCATAATGTTCCTCTAATAAAAGTGCCCTAATAATGTATAAACCATAAAACCATAATACGAGTCGTTTAGAAGCTACGGGCAAAAGTTGAAAATGCACCATTTTGATTTTTCCCAATTATCTTGAAAACCACAAAAGATATCCTAAACTTCAAAACGTCATCAAATTTGTAATAAAATTCTCTAAAACTTTCCTAATTTAACCCACCCTGTAGCTATAGCGGTTTACGAGATAGTAATGCATGTAAGCCAAATTTGGGACACATTGTATATATACATATATATAAACTTAGCAACTTCTTAATCAACAGATTGATGTGTAGGAGGTTAGTAAACAGGACTCTTGGGTGGCGGAGGAGCTTTAGACATATAAAATGCTACATTGGATAAGTAGGGATAGGTATCTAATAGAAAGGATATTTAGAAGCTTATATTATAATTTTGTTATGGTTGATAAATTTGATGATTAATTTAATATTTTTGAACTTAATATTTGTCAAGACAGAATGGATATTTTTTAGTGTATATATTCCATTTTTCCTTAACTCTCCATATAGATTTACACCTGTGGTGGTTTAATGGGGCATTAAAAAAAATTGGTTTAGATTTTTTATCTGTCCACATTCAAACCTAATTTTATATAAATTATTATAAATGTTCCCTTGTTGAACAATAACTTGTTCTCATTATAATTATTGTCATAATGTATCTCCTATCTATGTATGTTTTGTTATTATACAATACTTTTGTGGGATATTCTTTTTGTATATTTTTATATCATTTGACGATCTTATCCCAAGTTTAATAGAATAATTTTAATCCTGTGTTTGGGGTTTTAATTCTCCTTTAAATCTCCAAACATGGCAGTTTGTTAGTAATTTCAATATTTTTATAAAATAGATATGTATAAATATTATGTATTAATACATGTCAGTGCATGTATGAATAGGGGATGTTCTCTACTTTTCCAGTAGTTGAATTTTCTTTTGGTATAATTAAAGAGTAAGTTTAATATGTGTAAAAGTGGATGATTTACAAAACAGAATATTTTAATTACAAATTACAAATTGTAGCCAGCCATAGTCTACTATGATTTAAATCCATTTCTGCAGTTTCTGTCAGTAACTCATTAACCGATGTAGATTTCATAGAGCCCATAATTATTCTCAAGCCCTGATAAAATATTTTATTTAATCCTCTATTGAATGATTTTTTAACATGGATTGCCTTTCTTTTCTTCTTGCAAATATTGCCTATGTGTAGGTCCTATTTGAGGTTATTATTAAAGATAATCCCCAGATATTTATCATAATTTTTAAGTGAAATGATGGTGTTATTTATTAATATATTCATACAAATGCCTTGGTCTAACACATTGCTTCCATTTTATATGTTGTCAATGTTTAAATAGTCTACTAATCTCTTTTTTAAACACTTCAAATATTTTAGCAATGTTTTTAATTAAGCTTATTGGATGATAGTTTTGAATTTTGTCTTTTTCTTGACTTAAAAATTGGGGTGATAAAAAGACTGGAAATTTTAGATTTTTTTTATTTATTTATTTCTAGGTGGACATATTGGTTTTTACAGATGATTTTTGTTTTATAATTTCATTGCCTGTAAATGGCTTCAAATAAAATGATTTTCGTTTATTCTCTATTAAGACAAATAGATTTTGCAGTGTACAAATATTTTTTACCATTTTGCTACCAATGATATTAAAGTATTCATTACAGTAATTTGGCTAATCGGTGATGTTCTGAAAATTTTACAAATGAAAAATTGTTGACTAAATTGATTTTATACTTAACATTTCGCTAAATAAGTTATAAAACAAAAACATAATTTTTCTAAAATTCAAATAGAAAGTAATAAAAACAATATGAAAAGTATTTATAAAATAATCTGTTATTATTTTATAAATACTTTTCATATTGTTTTTATTACTTTCTATTTGACTTTTACAAAAATTATATTTTTGTTTTTTTATTAAGTTATTTAGTTCATGTCTATAAAATTATAGATACGTCTTCTTTTTTATATTCTTATATTGACATAGCTTGATATATAATTGTGGCAGAATTATTAACAAAATTAATTGTCGGTAGTTTAGAATTTTTCAATTTTAGAATCTGTGACCAGTCTTGTTGGGAAATTTGATCTTTTAAAATGGTTTAGTATTTATGTTTATTCTAATTTGTAGGTTACTCACATGGTTTAATAGTAGTTTTAGGTTTTTAATACATATGAAAATTAAGTATTATTGGATAATGATCTGTTACATTAGATTTCTCAATTTTAAATGATCAATTACTTTTTTGTCATACAAATATGTGTCACCCCTCCTGATGATATTTATATCTAAATTTCCAATTAATCTTTCAATATGTTGTTTTAGGGATTTTTCACAACATTGTTTAATATCTTTACAAAATAGATTATTATTTATTATATTTAATGTAATCCTACTAATATTTACATATAAAGGATTTAATTTTTTATGAGCTATATACACATAATGATTCTAATAAAAATTAGTAAGCCATCATTCAATCGTCAAAATGACCTTGATTTAGCAGATCAAAAAAATGTAAATTTTTGAAGATTTCAAAGCGCGTCTCTATTTACACAATTATTGCGTCAAGAATTACATAGTACAGTCTTTTATAAAAATCTGTTGTAGTTTCATCACTTCCTTGTCTTTTTACAGGAGACTCTGATATTTCCAATAAATCTTAAATGTCGCTTCTTATGAACTAAAAAATTACTTTCTTCACCGCGAAATGTTTTTGAATCAGTTTTATTATTCTACTGTTTGAATAGATAATATTGGTTGTTTGATTGTGAACAATATTAAAATATGAATATATTTTTTAAGTATTTAAAAAATTAAAATCATTTAATAAAAATTTCAGTCCATTTGCTTTCCATGTGGAAATCTTGTTTTCAAATTCGTCCCCCTAGATTATGTCCTCAAAAACATTGGCAATTATCTTGCAGTGATTTCCTGAAGATATTCATACATTTTGGGGATATTGAAAAATAAATTAAGAAAAACCACTGAATTTTACAAAAAATATGCAACATTCTTTAATATTTTTACAAGTATCCTGTAATACTAAATTCATTCTGCGTGCATGACAGTGTGTTAATAATGGCTGAGGGGTTTAATTTTTGTTTGCAACACGAATGATGCTATGTTCTTGTTATTAAACAGCTTATACCTTAGTTTAAATGTATTTTGTGATCATGAAATACTGCTGCGGAAGCTTGAAACTTATGGATTTAGAGGTGCACCTCCAGCTGTGAGTTACCAGTCAGTAATTTTCAACAATCAAGAGTCAGACCAACTATATATTGGTTCTGGTGTTCCACAGGGGTCTGTGTTGGGCCCATTATTATTTTTGCTGTATATTAACGATCTTTCGAAGCTTAACATTACAGATGTGTTTACGATGTTTGAAAATAATTATTCTTTGGCGTAGCAGTGACGCTGAGTAGTTGGAGCATGCCATGAAGAGTGATTTATTAAAAATTAAGGAATGGTGTGTTCCAACTTTTTAACTTTAAACATATTAAAAACAAATGTTGTCTCTTTTAAATGTCACATTGGTAAACTATCTTTGGATTCGCAGAATAAGAACTATCAAGTATAAATTCTAAATTGTCTAGAGGATGTTTTGCTGTCAGGGTTGTTTCTCGTGAATTGGGTATATCTGTGGCAAGGAATGTGTATTTTGCATTAATTGAATCTCACCTTCGTTATGGAGTGTGTTTTTGGGGATTTTGCTCTCAGCAGTTTTTTACTACGGTTTTTGTGCGTGCTGTTAGATTTATGTACCAGCTTGGCCCTCGTGAGTCATGTAGACCTGACCGTAGTTCTTGGGTTCATTGCCTATTCCTTCTACAGCTTTGCCAAAGAAATCCTTAATTTCTAAAAGCAAGAAACTTTAGAAACTTTTTAACCATCTACCCTTACACATAAGAGGTTTACCTAATACGAAACATTTTAGAAAGGTGGTGAAAAACCTCTTGATTGAGAAGGTCTACTATACAGTTGACGAGTTTTTTAATGAATCGGTTACTTAATAATTGTTGTATTAGTTATGATTCATATTTTTTTATATATATGTATAGTGACTGATTGTAAGATAATTCTTTACATTAATTTAGTTTTAGTTTTAAGTGCTTTGTATATGAAATTATTCTTTCTATACAATAAAGCTGTTTTTGACTTTGACTTTTACTAAAATAAATGAATGAAAGAAGGAAAGAAAGAAAAGACATTTATTATATTAGTACAATAATGGCGTCAAGTGGAGAACAAACGCAAATTACGTCTCCCGAAAAATCGCGATTTGAGTGTTGTAAAAAGAAAGTTTTTGGTAGTAGTGTATGTGTGAGATGTGGAAAAGTATTTCACAGATCATATTTACTGCGGGATTGGGCAGATAAGCTCGAAATAATTGATACAACCAGATTAATCTGTTGTGGTGACAAAGAAAAAACGAACTCCAATGATGATATAAAAGATCTAGAAATAGCCTACCTGAAGAAACTCATGGAAGAAATGAATGCCAGAAATAAAACCTTAGATGAAAATTGTAGTTTGTTGAGAGAAAAAGTAACAGCATTGCAAGAAAACCTGGAAAAATTTAAACAGCAACCACCTAAAAAACATTAAGATCCAAAATCAAAACAAAAATCGGTAAACGATGTCATTTTTCCCGCGGTTTCCGTTGACATTACTGACAGTGAAGTTTCAAACGGTGAAATCGCAAATGGCGAAAATCATAGGGATGGGTCCACTATCGAATTTGAATCGGACACGCAATCGAATTCGGGACATAAAACGACATCGACATTGGTAACTCACTCAGCAAGCGAGTCAGGTAACCAGGAAATAGTCCAAATTCATATGCAGCTCGACACAGCGCAACAAGCGGGTGATCCTGCAGTTGATTCAGATGGTTGGAAGGAAGTTTGACACAAACGATCGAATAGAGACAGGAGAAACCCCAAGATCGATAGACCCGAGCCATTGAAAGGTTCGAATGAAGAAGCGGTCCTGAAAACAGCAACGAGAATGGCACATCTTTTTCTCTCAAGACTTGCTCCAGATGTAAAAACTGAGGAAATCATTAAATTTCTTAGAAATAATGACTTGCATAGAGACTGTAAGTGTGAAAGAATGGTGACGAAAAAGGATAAATACTGTGCATCCTTTAAACTTATTGTCTCGCACGCTGTGCGTGATAAATATCTATCAACTACATTATGGCCAAAAGGAATCATCGTTAACCATTTTCTAAATCTTCAGCGCCAAGCAATGGTAAAATTATAAACACAAAAAAAACATCTACAGCGAATATCTTACACATTAATGTGAGATCTTTAAGAAATAAAGTCAATGAGGTAGAAGCATTTATAGCTGATAAGAACCTTGATATAATATGCTTTACAGAGCACTGGTTAAAGGTAGAAGAAGTACACATGATTAGAATTCAAGGATACAAATTGGTAAACTGCTCTGTAAGGAAGAACTTCTTGGGAGGAGGGACCACTATTTTTGTTAGAAATGCATTAGACGTGTCTACCGTGGATATAAACCCTTCTTTTATTATTGAAAAGTGCATTGAGTGTTGCTCTATATATGTAAAAGCTTTCAATACTTATGTCCTAGCTTGTTATCGCTCACCCGCGGGCCATTTTGACACCTTTTTGGATTCCATCGAAGGAATTCTGTCTAACTTAGATTATAACAAAAAAATTATTTTAGCAGGAGACTTTAATGTACCATTTAATACACTTCGTGCCGAGACAGCCAGCCTTTGTGATGTACTTGAGAGCTTTGGTATGCAACAAACAATTTTTCATTCAACTCGTGGGGACTCCTGTATAGACAATATCTTCGTGAGCTCTGATATTGATATCCATTCTGCTACTGTGATTTGTATGAATGTCTCTAATCATATGGGTCAGTTGGTGGAGTTTGCAGTCGATGACGTAAAATCGGGCTATAGTCAGGTAAGGAAAGTGTGCAGGCCAATAACACGGATGGGCATGTTTCAGTTTTACCATATAGTGAACGAGAGCTCATGGGCCTTTATGGAGTATGACATTGATGTGCATCGGAAGTGTGACAAGTTTATTGAAACACTGGAAGGTGCATATCTTCGGTCGTTTCCTGAAAGGACCTATCTTGTGAGATCTGACCAATCAAATAGGATCACCTGGTTTAATGATGAACTCAGAGCAATGCGGAATCATTTAAATTTTCTAGAAGAACTGAAAATGCAATATAATTATGTGGGTATTGAACAACAATTTAAAGATTATAAAAAACTTTATACAAATGCTATAAGCCTAGCAAAAATTAGAGCTAATGATGATTTTATCAGAACATCTTCAAATCCCTCTAGGTCTATGTGGCAGTTGATAAATGAACAACGGGGTAAAACTAACCATTATGATGCATGTAATGACCTAACGCCAGACGACTTTAACAATTTTTTTTCAAACATTGCCCTACATTTAACAAAAGATATTCCCCTTTCAAATACTAATCCAGTTCATAACTTATCACATCTCGCTGCTCCATTTAGTTCATTTACATTTACTGAGGTAACTTTTAACCAAGTCAGGGATGTTATTAATAATTTAAAAAATAAAAACAGTCGGGACATTTTTGGCTTAAATGTAAAATTAATTAAATCTGTTCAAAACTGCATTTTGGCTCCATTAACAAAACTAATTAACCTTTGTTTTCAAAATAATATTTTTCCCAATAGTCTGAAGAAAGCTATAGTTGTGCCAGTGCATAAAAAGGGTGATACATCAGTCCCAGAGAATTTTAGGCCAATATCTCTTTTGCCAATAATATCAAAAATTATAGAAAAATGCATGGCATCTAAAATAATGCAATTTTTTGAGACTAACAGCCTTTTTACTGACTGTCAGTTCGGTTTTAGAAGGGATAAGAATACTGCCCTCGGTATAGTAAATCTTGTGTCCACAATTTTGGAAGCATTTCATAAGATGCAGTATGATTCCGTATTGTTCTGTGACCTAAGCAAGGCTTTTGACTGTGTCGATCATGGTATCCTCCTGCGAAAACTTGAATTCTACAACTTTCATCCAGATAGTATACAGCTACTGAAGTCGTCGTATCTTGGGGATAGATGTCAGGTAGTGAGGTTTGGTGGAGTGTTGTCGGCGCAAAGCACAATTAATCTGGGTGTACCACAAGGATCAGTGTTGGGTCCAATCCTATTCTTAATTTACGTAAATGACCTTCCTGCATGTGAACCAATGGGAAAGTATACGCTTTTCGCTGATGACACGACAGTTTCCTTCGCAGCTGACACACTTGAGGGTTCGCTGGAGGGGTTGTCTTTGGCGCAGGAGAGGGCTAAAACCTGGTTTTGCTCAAATAGGCTCCTGTTGAATGAAGGCAAAACTAATAGAGTCGTATTTTCAATGAGAGAACTGCAGGAAGTAAACAATATTTCTGAGGTTGGCTTTCTTGGTGTGACCATGGATTCAAGGCTACAGTGGGGCTCACATATTAGTAAACTAGCAAAAAAGTTAAATACGAGCTTGTTTGTGCTCCGAAGTCTCTCAAGGTGTGTCTCTGCGGTTGTACTAAGAATGGCATATTTTGCCCTATTTCAGTCTAATTTAGCGTATGCAATCCTTGCTTGGGGACACTCCGCTGAGGTACACCGGGTTTTTCGTTTACAACGGAAGGCGGTTCGTCTGATGTCTGGCCTCTCTTATAGAGATGACTGCAAACAAAAATTCTCAGAGTTGGGACTATTGACTGTACCATGTATGTTTATTTTAGAATGTGTCTTACATGTTAAGCGGAATGGAGAGTTGTTTAGGGCACACAGGGATATTCATGACTACAATACCAGAGAAAGAGAAAACTTGTTGCCTGCAAACAGGCCACTAAAGAGGTGCCAGGATGGCCCGGGGTACTGGGCGATTAAGTTCTATAATGTTTTACCGGTGTATATAAAAGTTTTAATAGGTTTAAGTTTTAAAAAGAAGGTTAGGGAGATTCTTATAAGGAACGCTTTTTATTCTTTTAACGAATTTCTTAACTATAATTTTAATCTGTTGTAAGGCTGTTAAATGTATGTGTAAATTGTATTTTTCAACATTTTATTGTATTAACTATATTCTTTTCTTTGACGTGTGTAAACATTGTATTATGTACTTAGCATGAATAAATTATTGAGTATTGAGTATAATAATAATAATAATCATTTATTAATAGCAATAGCTAACAAAAAATACATGATAAGAATGTTGTTTACATTTTTGAATTTTAACAAACATGAATATTTCAGACAACAAACAAATTAAAAAAAGCATTAAAAGAATAGATTGAATAGCGGTTTCTATGTGCCAATAGTGTCTTTAGCATATTTGGTACATTCTCTTCTGAAAAGCTTTACAGATTCACAGTCTTTAACACGTTGAGGTAAGGCATTATATTGGATAAGTCTATTATGAAAAAGGTCATTTTGTCCATATGTAGATGAAACTGTGTTTACGTAGAAGTCTTCTCTGGAACGGGTTTGATATGTATGTATATCTGCTACAGTTCTGGTATAACTTAATAAATGGTTTGGGAATAAATGGTGTTTTATTTTATATATTGTAATAATTGTGTTTATAAATATAATTTGTTTTACGCTCAATAGTTCGGTGGCCTTTAACATCTCATTAATACTAGTGTATCTACTGCACCTAATATATCGCATAGCCATGTTTTGTTTTTTCTGGAGTGTGTCGACTTGGAAATTAGGTAGTAAAAACAAGATTGATGTGCAATAATTAAAATGTGGTAGTATTATTGTTTTATATATGGTTAGCTTTGACCAATCACTAAGATAGGGACTCATCCTTCCTAAAAGATTTATTTTTTTAGCGACTTTTTTGGTAATATATTCTGCATGTTTAGAAAATGTTAGATTTTCATCAACAATAACGCCCAGGTACTTGTATTCTTGCACTTGTGCAATGATTTGGCCATTTATAAAGATACCACTATGATTTTTTGTTTCGATGGGATTTCTTCTATTTTTTATAAACATAAATTTGGTTTTCTCTATATTTCAACTTAGCCCATTGTGCGTTAACCATTTATATACAATTTCAAGTTCCTTATTTATAGTATTTACAATATCTTGAGCATCTTCTCCTACTAAGTACAGCAAAGTGTCGTCAGCGAAAAGTTGTATATTACATGCTTTTAGATGCCTAACTAAGTCATTTATGTACACTATAAACAGATTTGGACCCAGTACCGTTTCCTGTGGAACACCATATATATTCTCCTGTTGTTTTGAGGTAGTGTTCATAAATTTTGTTTCTTGATATCTCCCAGACAAATAATTTTTAAACCACAGAAGAACTTTATCTTTGATGCCATATTTCTTTTTTTTTTCAATAACATTGTTCGATCTATAGTTTCAAATGCCCTACGGTAATCCAAGAAGACTACACCAATGATTTTCCCCCGACATAATGCATTTCTCCAATTCATTAACACAGTCTGAAGTGCACTTTCACAGGAATTATTCTTTCTGAAGCCCGCCTGGTAGATAATAAGAAGATTATTCTTCTCAAAGTGGTCAATAAACTGTTGGTTTACTATTACTTCCATCAGTTTTTCATATATAGGAACCATGTTTATTGGGCGAAACTCCTCACACCTGTTAGTGTTTACCTTTTTTTCGACAGGAACAATTGTGGATTTCTTCAATTTTTTAGGAAATATTCCATAATCCAAGCTAGTATTTATCATATGTAAAAATCGATCTCCAATAACTTCAAAGGAACTTTGTAATATTTCCGTGGTTATGCCATCAACACTACTTTTTTTCTTTTTTAAATTTTTGACCGCTTTTTTGAGTTCTGCCAAAGAAAGCAATTGAAATTTATTCATGCTGACATTGCAGTCATCCATTTTGCCTATTGTTATATCAATATCAAGTTGACTCAGTTTACTGGTAATTGTTCCAATACTCTCTATAAAGTAAACATTAAATCCCTCTGCTATTTCTGCTGTCTTTAATGCTGTCTTTCCTTGAAATTCTATTCCTAATTGTTTATTCTGAATTTTATTCTTTCCACCTACTAGTTGTTTTGTAGTTTTCCACATTTCTCCTGAGTCATTCCGGTTCATGTCAATTTTTCTGTTGTAATAATATTTTTTCTGTTCTTTAGTCATATTTAACACTTTATTTCTTTGTATTCTGTAACGACCAAAATCCTGTTCTTTTTGGGTTATAACAGCTCTTCGGTATAAACAGTACCGTTCCTGAATATTTAATTCGATTTCCTGGGTCCACTATTTTTTATTTGCCCATTTGCTTTTGATCACTTTCTGTTTAGTTGGCGCATGTTTATCTAGTGTATTTGTAATTGCACAAACCAACTGACCTGCCAATAAGTCGACATCTGTGCAGCTTCTATCCCATGCAGATTCCATCAAATCCAATTGAAAATGCAACTCATTATATTGACTAAAATCTCTATATACTTTAACAACATCATTACGTTCCATATATTCTATCACGTCCACAGTTATTATAGAGTGATCTGTTATTATTATATAAAGTTTATAATACAATTACGTAAAGGTGATATTCGCTGGGCGTTCTTCCATACCACCTGATAAATAAATGTATATTAATGGACTTGCCATTTTGACAATGCATATACAAGCAATAAACAACTACATCAAGAATTAAAATTACTGTAATAATAAGTGTAAGACTAGACAGACCGCACAAACAAATATCGAGAAAATAACCCTTCAGTTTTCTCGACTAATGGCTGGTTGCAGAAAGCTCAATTAAAGTTTAGAATGTTTAACGGAATATTAAATCTAGATTTCTATAAGCAGGGAGCTTGGTTAGATATTTTAAACAGCATTTAAGTTTTGTGCAACTGGCTGATAACCATCAAACAGTCATCCTTTAATTTTCCTGACAACTACAGCACCATTGTTTGCTTTACTATTTTTTCTTTTAAATTAAATTGTTTTAACTTTTCTTGCACAATGTCAAAAATATAATCCCCTGCATAACTTCGACTTACTTTATGGTTTCAGTTAAAATATACCCATCACTTTCAATCAACTCATTTTGACACCCTCATAAATGTTTTTAAATAGTATAATAAATCACAAGACTTTATAAGTTCCCTATAATTTCCATTATTTAAAGATTTCACTATTATCTCCCCTAAAAGCCAATTCTTGACAAAAAAAAAGTATATGCTGATTGTTTTTTGTTATTTGATTATGCCTTACATTGTCTTCCCTCTTAGTATTAACTAAACATTAATGATAATGACTTTGACCTTGGTTTCAAGGTCATTTCCAAATCAACTTTGATTTTTTAAATGAAAATGTATATTTTTGATTAAGAATTCTTGTTCTACAGAAAAAACCTAGTAATTCTTGCCTAAAACATTTTTTTCTTAGAGCTAATTTTTTTGTAATATGAAATAAAAAACAATAATTAATTTATAATTCTAGAAATTTATTTAACATTTTGTTAGTAAATTTAAACCAATTTTTTGAGACTACCTATTATCACGTCTTTTCAATAAATGTTCAAAATGATAACCGTTAACTTCAATGTACTTATTAACTCGATAAACAAAAGATTCATGGCATCGCATAAGAGTTTCCTTATTTATTTCTCGGCAAGCGTTTGTAATTCGCTGCATCAAGTTTTCTGGTGTAGTAGGGACATCATGATATACTTTACCTTTAAGAGTACGCCACAAAAAGTAGTCAAGAATAGTAAGATTAGGAGATCTAGCAGGCCAAGCAACTGGGCCACCCCTGCCAATTCAGCGGTTAGGGAAATTCCGATCCAAAACTTCACGAGCAACTCTTGAATAACGGGCTAGGCAAGCGTCGTTCTGCAACAACGTGTGCAGCCTTTCTTGAATGGTTAGATCCTCCAATAATATTGGCATTGCTCTATCAAGAAAATCTCGATATTTTCTTCCATCCAGTGTTCCGTCAATAAAATATGGACCGATTAATTTATCACCGATGATTACGCACCATACGTTTACCGACCAAGGGTGCTGATTTTCAACTTCACGCAGCCATCGTGGATTTTCGACACTCTAGTAGTCCATATTGTGCCTATTGACTTGCTCATAATTTGTGAAACTAGATTCATCCGAAAATAAAACATTTTAAAAAAATCCATTTATTTGCATTTTTTCAAGTACCCATCGACAAAATAATACTCTATTTTGAAAGTCTTCACCATTAAGTTCCTGATGAAGTGACATATTGTAGGGGTGAAATTTGTGACGCTTTAAAATCCTTAAAATACTAGGTTTCGATATCCCAGATTCAAAAGAAATTCTTCTAGAAGATACATGAGGATTCACTGCAACTGCTGCTAGTACTGCGATTTCGGTATTTTCGCCAATCACAGTTGTTCAGCTTTTTCTTTTCTTCCCCTGTATATTTCCATTTTCCTTCAAATTATTTACAACACGATAAAATGTAGCCCGCGATGGAGTATTTCTTTCAGGAAATCGTTCAGCATATAAAGTAATATCCCCAGTCACTTCTACATTCACCATAAAGCAATATCATTTCAACTTTTTCGGCAACACTGAGGTACTCCATTTTAGATTATAATAATTGCTAACTATTATCAAAAGAAGCAACAAACACTAAACAAGTTAATAAATTATATTGATATTGCAAATAAGTAAACACTGTCACATTAAAACGTAGCAAGACCTAAAACAGTTATTTGTGTATTTAGAAAGAAAGAATGTTAAACAATAATTATGAGACATGAATGAACGATCTTCATTGGTTTTCTGTTGCCATGGCTATCAAAGCATGCTCAACAAAAGAGGAAATTTTCTTCTCCATGTAAGCTTAAGGCAGAAACAGACCACTAAAGTTAAATTGTAATATCACGCTTAGAAACACACTACTCATGCCTTGTCATAAGTGTCATGCCACATCATACCAAGTAAAATGATAGTTCGCATATTTTAAGGGTGATGTAAGTTTATGTGATAGCACGTAAGCACACGTGACGTGATAGTAGTCTGGTTCCGCCCTATAAGCGCAAAATAAGAAAGCTTTGCGATTTCAGTTGAATTTAGGAATTAGTTATTTCGCGAGCGGCTGTAGAAAATAATTTTGTTACTCCATGTTTCGATAACAGTACATTACTCTTTTTCTACTCAAATGTCTAGTTTATTTTTATAAGATATTTCTTTTATTGATATTTTTAATTTGAGAATCTTGTTTTTAATTTTAACGGAGTCATAGATTTGAAAATAAATAAGCAATAAAACTTTTACTCATTAAGTCGAAAAGAACTTAATTAAATATTCTATTTTTAAATAAATACTTTTGTTTAACTTTACGTGTATGTTAGTCTGTTTGACTCAAATCTTGCAAGTGACTTTGAAAGCAGTTCGAGTTATCGAAATTGACTGAAATTTGGTACACATATATAAATCCGATAACAACATAATTGTATAGATTCCAATCGTAAATGTCTTATACAGGCTGCGTAAAAATAATGCTGAACTGGAAAGCAAAAGAACTAAACTTACATAAACTCAAAACTATTAAAAATTTATATATTTTCTTTGAATCAAGATTGACCTTCACCTTCAAGCTTTTAAGAAAATATTCAAATTTTTAAAAATTCTGTGTTTATGTATCTATTTTCTATCTTTCAGTTCAATAGTTTATATATATTTTTTTTAATTTTAATAAATATGTTTTGAAATTGTACTGGGAGAAAAAAATTTTTTTAGTAAAATTTATTAGTTTTTTCCCGTTGAAAAAGAATCCGTAATAAAAAATATACATTTTTGTTCGAAAAAGTAACCCTGGAAATAACCTTGATATCAAGGTCAAGGTCATTAACAAATATAGCCATTTTGTTTCCCATTTGACACCAAACAACTTTTATCTAAAAAGTTTTTTTCTATAACGCGTAGTTATTGAGATATACGGATGTCTCAAGCTAAATGGACCAATCTATATATATATATATATATATATATATATATATATATATATATATATATATATATATATATATATATATGTTAAATCTCTTTCTTGCAAAATCACTTTTTTAAAAAATTATTTTATTACTTGAAAAATACAAATTTAAATATATACATTCGAATTTGCAAAATTACAGAGTAACGTTTAACAAATGAATTCGAGCTAGACTCAACTGAACTGAACTGCTGTATACAAAGAAAAATAACTATTTATATGTTTCGTTATGCTGACACAGTGTGAACTGTTTACTTCGTTCTTGAACACTTGGGTCAGGTCGTGGGTTCTGCTGATGAAGCTTTTTTGGTATAGACTTGTTTTCGTAAACAAGTAACACCTGCTGTTTATGAGAATAGGATGATCTACGTCGTTAACTGATATGTGATACTTTGTTATTGAGATAAGCTTGGCGTTCTGAATAACTGCGTTGGCGGGTGACAGCTGATAGTCTGGGAACCAAGGTTAGCATAACTTGTATGATGAAATAGCTGGTGAGAATAGATATAACAACTCCCTCATCAAGATGAAAGTTGGTACGTGGAAGCAACTTTCAAGCTGAATGTTTGTTCAGGTTAAGTTCTATGTCTTCAGATTCTTCGTTGGTTTATCAACACGTATGTTTGGTCGCCTTTTTGGAAATATTCTCCATTGTACAAAATTTGTTCTGGACCTTGGTGGAGAAGGTGGGTAGTCATCACTATTGGCATTGACAATTCCAATACTGAGGTTCTTAAGTTTTCTTCTATAACATTTACAAAATATGTACAGGATAATTAAACTGATGATCAGAGTTATGGTCACGATCGTAAACCAACCGATATGTTTACATACGTTTTACGAATGGTTGATTGATTAGTCTGTCCAACTGATCAGAATATTCATTTAATTTATGTTGAGCAATATTTAAGTTTTCTGTGTCAATGTGGTGTAACTTAAGAGGCTTCAAGTCTGGTATATGAATCTTCTCAGGATAATGGCTGCAGCAATCATATGGAATTTGGATTGGAACTTTGCTGTAGGTAACATTATTATAAATATTTACATATTTCTTCGCTAGAACTTTGGTGCTGCCAATAAATGCACTGCACTCTGGTTGAAGTTTGATTACGGCGTTGGTACTGATTGTTTGGGTAACAACGTCTCTGGAACCACATTTAATAGTCACAGGTAGAGGGTCTGCAACGGCAACTAACCAGGAGTTTTGATTAAGTTCTTGCACATGAAAGTCTTTGGCTAGGATAACTAAAACTTGGCACGTTCTTGGAAGGCGATTGATTAATCGTAGTAACTGGGCTTCACAAACAGCGTCACTGTCTATTGGATATGGCAGGATGTTGGAACATATTAGCGTTCGGCTGCTCAAAGATTACATGATTCCAAGTTGCGAATTGTGATATATAATAATGAATCATCGTTTCGCGCAATTAAATTATTTGTTATTGAAAGAATGTGGTGAAGACCTGTTCGATCCAAAATTGGTATTGGATATAAATGAAAGAGAATATATTTTTCTGGATCAACTAATGGGATTTCGAGAACAAAAATTACTTTTGAATCATTGATATGCCTTTAGTTCTATGATTTCGAGATATTGAGCCACACTTGAAGGGTGAATTAACAAAGGTAAATTATTTCTTTGTAATGATTGAGATATGTGCTTTAGTGATTCTATTAAGTCAAAAGGTGTAATAATTGAACTGTGTAAAATCCGTAAACGGGCGAAAACAATTGAATTTATAATATCATTCAAAGAATTTTCAAGAAATGAATAACTTTCCATTAATAGTTCGCAAATATTTAATATTTTTATTTGAGAGGAATAATATTTCAGATCGTCAGAAATATCCATTATTGATTTTCGAATTTCTATAATATCATTATTGAGTGTTTCTTCGTCAATTTTAAGTTTCTGAATAGTTGAATTAAATTCTTTTATTACTGAGGTAGTTACTGAAATTTGATTTTTAAGAAGATTTTCGATTTGATATTCATCATGTATTATTTTTTCTATACAGTCATTAAAATATTCGCCATCGGAGGCATCTAAGTTTCCTGTAATTGCTTTCCAAAATGTTCTTATACCATTAAAAATTCCACGTTTTTCTCTAAGAATATATTTTTTAGTATCTGCAATTATCTCTGTATATTTTTGATTTACAGCTCCTGATATTTGTCTAAGGAGACTAATATGTGTTAATACTTCAGATTTAAATGCTTTCATTCATGGTACGTCTTCGTTGATATTATTAATAAGGTTTTCTAAAATTCTATCATTATTTACAATTGTATCCTTAATTGGTTCTAAGTCTTTATATACAAGTAATGTCCATTTGTCATTAGAGATTCTTATTTTTGCTTCTTCATGAAAGAAGACTCCTATCGTGTTGTTAATTGGACTTACGGAGTATTGGGACTGGACGACTGATGACAGTCCGAGGGTGGTCCTGGAAGAGAAATTTGCTCGTAGTATGGTTTTAATCTATCAAAATTTATTTTAGATTTTTGTTTAGTATTAGGATTTAATAAGAGGGCTGAGTTTTGATAAATTTCGGGAATTTCGAAAGGGCCATTAAATTTGTTTTGAGCTTTATCTTTGAGATTCGCGTACATATATTTTTTCCCCTATTTTATATTCATGAGGATGTTTGGGAACATGTTGATCAAAACGTTCTTTTGCTTTTTCTTTTTGTTGTTTCGTTTTATCACGAGCAGATTTATAAAGAAATTGCATACGATTGTTTAAATCACGTATGTATTTTGATATAAGGGTTTTCTCATTATATAGGATTTCAGGGGCTTTAGAAGAAGTATGTCCGAAAATTAGTTCAAAGGGCGTAAAACCGTGGGTTTTATTTTTCGTGGTATTATAACAAATAACAGCATACGGAAGTACGTTGAACGGATGTTCATGTGGGTTTTCGGTTTGATTAGCTTTTATCATTTCCCTAAGTCTAGCGTGGAATCTTTCTAGAGAGCCGTTTGATTGGGGGTGACGTACACTTGAAAATTTTATTTTTATGTCGTATAGTTCACATAGGTCTTTCATTAGTGTATTATTAAATTCACGGCCATAATCACAATGGATTCGTAGTGGGGTACCATAATGTTGGAAAAATAAAATAATAGTGTTAACGATAGTTTTTGCCGTTTTATCTCCAATTGGATAAGCTTCGGTAAATTTAGTAAGTTCGTCTCGTATTGTCAAAGCATAGTTCCTAGATGGATATTCAAATATATCGATATTTATTCGTTCAAATGGTGTTTTCGGTGTTTCTGTTATCACTAAAGGGTTGCTTAAATTTTTTCGGCATATTTTAATTTTTTGTACATGTTTCACAACTTTTTATAAAATTTTCTACATATTTAATCATTCTGGGCCAATTATATTTTTCTTTGATGCGTCTTAAAGTTTCGTTAATTCCGCAGTATAAATTACTTTTGCCTAAATGGTATTGTTCCAATATAATTTTTATTTGGTCTTTATCTGGGATGGTTACAATATTTTGACAAATACATATTTTAATATCTTTGTATGCAAAGATAAAAGAAAATATTTCAAGAATAGGAAAGTATTTTATTTTCGAGAAAATATGTTGACGAAAGGTCAAATTCGTTTTGTCCTGTATAAATAATATAGAAAAGATGTTGGACTACATTTTCTGGATCGAGTTACAAAGGAATTATGTAATATTTCCGATTTTTAACTGTTTTACTAGAGAAAATATTTAGTCTTTGTATTGAAAAATCTGCATTTTCTTCAAAAATGTCTTCTAATATTTCATGATGTAATTCTCCTAAATTCTTTTGTTGAAAAAAGGTTATTATGTTTTTATGTGATTTAGAAGTTGTTCGTTTGAAGTTTCAATTTTTGAATAATCAATTAAAGATTTTGTTTCGTACATATTAGCAAATGTGTTGTAATCTTCGGTTATTTTTTCATCATCGAAATTTAAATTTGAGTTATTAGATTTTTCGTCATCGTCTTGATTTGTCGCAAAAATAGATAGTTTTGATTAAAATGATTAATTTTAATTCTTGATAATGCGTCTGCGTTTTTATTGATCTTACCGGGTTTGTAAATTATTTCATACTCATATTCTTCGAGTTTAAGTCTCCAGCGTGCGAGTCTACTACCTGGGTCTTTGATTAAAAAAAGCCAAGTAAGAGGGCGGTGGTCTGTGATTAGTTTAAATTTTCTGCCAAAAAGATATGGGCGAAAATGTTTTACTGCTCATACGATTGCAAAGAGTTCACGTTCAATAGTTGAATAATTTGTTTCGGCTTTACATAGGGTTCTAGATGCATAGCCAATTGGTAAATCTTTTCCTACAGGTCCTTGTGATAACACAGCGCCTATTGCAAAAGCACTAGCATCTGTGGTCAAAAGAAATGGTTCGTCAAAATTTGGGTATATAAGAATTGGGTCAGAAATTAGAAATTTTTTCAGTTTGTCAAAAGATTCTTTGCAATCAGAATCAAAGTCAAATTTTATTTCTTTTTTGAGTAAACGAGTAAGTGGTTTAGAAATTTTCGCAAAATTAGGAATGAATCGTCGATAATAACCTGTTAAGCCAAGGAAAGATTTTATATCCTTAGGATTTTTTGGTTGGGGAAAATTTTGAATACATTCAATTTTTGCTGGATTTGTTTTAACACCGTCTTTAGTTATTACGTGTCCAAGATATGCTACTTCTTTGCGTAAAAAATCGCATTTGTCTGGTTGTATTTTAAGATTAGCTTTTCTTAGTCGTTTGAAAACTTCGCGTAATCGATGAATATGTTCGTCAATTGTAGCGAAATAAACTATAATATAGTCCATATAGACAGGATATCGTTCATTTAAGATTCCTAAAAGAATATTGTCCATTACACGTTGGAATGTAGACGGGGCATTCTTTAGTCCGAAGGGCATTCGTATAGATTCATAATGACCGTTTTTTACTGAGAACGCTGTTTTTGAAATATCTTTAGAATCTATCTCTGTCTGATGGAAACCAGAAGCGAGATCAAGAGTAGTGAAATATTGACACTGTCCAAGTTGGTCAAGTAAATCTGAGATATTAGGAAGTGGATATTTATCATTAACAGTGGATTCGTTCAATTTTCTATAATCTATTACGATCCTCCATTTTTGTTTATTACTAGAGTCGATTTTTTTCGGTACAACCCAAACGGGAGATGACCAGGGAGAAATTGATGGTCTAATTATACCTTGTTGTAACATGTTTACTTGCGTTTTAACCTCTTCTTTATGTATTTGGGGATATCTATAAGATTTAGTAAAAAAGGGCTTTGTATTATTCGTGTCTATCTTATGTTTGATTTCACTTGTGAAGGAAAGGTTGTCACCTTCTAGATAGAAAATGTCTTTGAAATTGACACAAAGATTTGTGATTAATTCTTTTTTTTCTTCGTTTAAATGGTCAAGTCTAAGCTGGGATCTAATAGTGGGGATTCGATTTGAAGTTTGAAATTCGGGAGATTCGGGAAAATTGAAATTAAGAAGTATGTGCATCGAAAATGGTTCTATTTCGATATTTGAAAAATTAATTGTTTTTGGGATTGCATTCGCATTGATAATTGTTATCAAAAATTCGCCTTTTTGATTGACATGGACAAGGGTATTTGGGATATGTACTTTTTCTATTTCTTTTCGGGATAAAATAGCATCGGTATTGATTAGATGACTTTTTAATTTAAAAACTTGTTCTGTTCTACCTTGTATAGTTATTTTATTTTTATTTGCCTCGTATGTTTCGAGTTCTGTTGAAGAGTAATTGTCCTCAGCTTTATACAGTGGTAGTGTTTTAAAATTGGTAATAAGTTGTTTATTCTTTAAATCGATTGTACATTTGTAGTGTTCTAAGAAGTCAAGACCTAGAATTCCATCAAAATCAATGTCTAAGTTGTAAATATAGACTTTGTGAGGGTTACCGTTGTTAAAATTTATCAAAGTTGATTCAGTTATTAAAAGTTTTTGTTCGGTAATGCCTTGAATTGTTGCATTTTCGGGGAAACGATTTGGAAAGTTCTTTGAAAATTTAAATACCTGCACCAGAATCTATGAGTAGTTTGAAAGTATTTGTTGCGTCTTTAATATAGTAAAGATTTTTGGGATTTATGGCAAGGAAGGGATTTAAAAAAATTGTTGTTCGGGTAAATTGAGTGACGGATTCATATCGTCCAGCGTGAGAGTTTCGATTTGGGCTTGTATTTGATCTGTTTCTATAGGGGCTTGATTGGGTGGATGGTTTTGATTTGGGGATAAAAGAAAATTTCGATTTTCCTCGATTGGAAAATTTTGGTAGTCTTCGATTGGTTCGTTAAAGTTTAAATTGGGATCTGGATTCTCATAAGAATTGTATTCGTTTTCGAATAAAGTAGAGGGGTCTTCATAAGAAAAGAATGATGGATCTTGGTAATCTTGTTGATAGTCTTGATAATAGTCATTAAAATATTTTTCTTGATTGTTATCGGTGCTAACTAAGAGTTTTAAAATGGGATTTTTCTGAATTACTGAGGTTCGAGAATAATTAAAATTCGGTTGACGTTGGAAATTATTTTGATTTGATTGGTTATTTGTAATATTTGGGGTTTGCGTATTTGGGCTTCTTTTTTGTTGCATGTTTGGTCTGTGTGACTGAAAAGAATTTGTTTGCGGGGCAAACTGGGGTCGCTGAAAATTTGAGTTTTGGGACAAATTGGGACGTGGTTGTCCGTTTTTGGCATGGCATTGATTTGTTCAATGGCCAATACGTCCACATTTAAAACATTTTGGTGTTTGAAAGTTTGGTTTTTTCAAAGGTTGATTGAATGGCTTTGGTGGGTTCGGTTTTGAAACTTTTTGAGATTCGAAATAGGACAATTGAAGTTCACGTCGAATACGTATTTGGGCTTCACGAAGATCTCTTGGGTTACTGGCACGAATTATATGTCCAATACGGGGTTCGAGACTAGTTAAGAGGGTACTCGGGGACATTTTGAGCTTGTTTCTGTTGTGGGGTGAGATTAGACTTTTGTATATTAGCGTGCATTTTTGCATTTAGCACTTAAAGTCGGTTGAGGAAGGTTAAAGGACTCTCATTTGGTAATTGTTTGATACGTTGTAAGTCTTGTATTAAAGAAGACAAGTCCGCGTATCTCCGAAGTGAGAATTTAAAAGTTGTTTTATTTCTAAGTAAGAAATAGGGTTGCGAGAGCTTATTAGCTGCGCTGCTCTTCCACGTAATTTATTTTTTATGTAGATTACTAATAAATCTTTTTGATCGCGTGTAGACATATTGTAAGCACAATCACAAGCATTGAGAAGTGTTTGGAGAAAAATTTGATCACCATCGTATTCAGGAATTATCGAAAATATTTCAGATAATTTATACGGTTCAATTTCGGGTGTCTCAGGGACATTTTTTCTTTCGTTATCAATCATGGTTGTTCAATATATCACAATATCAAAATGAAATAATATAGGCACACAATATTATATAAAAAGGATACGAACTTAAAATTAAAAATTTAGGTTGATTAGCAGTACGTAAAGTAGTACACAAATCAACGTAAATTAAAGCAATACTAAAATCTACAAAGTTCAAGATGTTTTTTTTTCTTGAAATTTGATTAACTGTATAATCAAAATTTGAAATTAAAATATTCTTTCGGATTTTTGAAATTTGTTTTTGAATTCAGTTTTTCGTTAACTAATTATCAAAATTGAAAAATCGAACAGTTTCCTTAAAATTTGAATAAAAATTTCAATATTTTTGGAAAATTGAAAAAAAAAGAAAATTAGTAAACGAGATGATTCAGACTTACGGTACTAGTAGAAACATCAGACTTGTCAGAAACGTCGTGTTCTCTGCAGCAAATTCTACCAGGAGTTTCACTAGGTGTTCCTAATCCGTAGATTGACTGCGAGTTGGTGAGGTCGGGTCGTGATTTTCTCTGTTTTTCTTGGGTTTTCAGTACTTCTTGTTTTTCACAGGTTCTTCTGAGCAATGGATTGGGATTATCCGTCGACAGTTAGAGTGCACAAAGGCTTCGTGTTCTGTTAGACGTTTTCAGATCCTACCGACTGCGCCAGTTTGTTAAATCTCTTTCTTGCAAAATCACTTTTTTGAAAAATTATTTGATTACTTGAAAAATACAAATTTAAATATATATATTCGAATTTGCAAAATTACAGAGTAACGTTTAACAAATGAATTCGAGCTAGACTGAACTGAACTGAAAACTGCTGTATACAAAGAAAAATAACTATTTATATGTTTCGTTATGCTGACTCAGTGGGAACTGTTTACTTCGTTCTTGAACACTTGGGTCAGGACGTGGGTTCTGCTGATGAAGCTTTCTTGGTATAGACTTGTTTTCGTAAACAAGTAACACCTGCTGTTTATGAGAATAGGATGATCTACGTCGTTAACTGATATGTGCTATTTTGTTATTGAGATAAGCTTGACTTTTTGAATAACTGCGTTGGCGGGTGACAGCTGATAGTCTGGGAACCAAGGTTAGCATAACTTGTATGATGAAATAGCTGGTGAGAATAGATATAACATATATATATATATATATATATATATATATATATATGTATATATATATTTGGATGTCATAGCGTTTTTTCGGATGTTTAAGCTAATAGAGGCGCGGTGGGTACAGGGATACCTATTGTTAATGGATGTCATAAGGCATGTGTTGTAAAAATTTTATTCAGAAAAAAATACATATACATCCGTCAATTTCTGTATATTTTTTATACACTAGAAATTTTAGATATACTACTTTGTGACATCTACTAAAAAAGATGTATATATTTATTTGATTAGTAATTAGTTGTGACATCCGAAAATTGACAACACTACAGCAGTCGCTTCTGTGTTTATGTATGTATTTTCTATTTTTCAGTTCAATACCTTATAAATATATTTTTTTTATGTTTAATAAATATCTTTTGGAATTCTACTCCGAGAAAAAAATTTTTTTAGTAAAATTTATTAGTTTTTTCCTGTTGAAAAAGAATCCGTAATAAAAAAAATACATTTTCGTTCAAAAAATCAAAGTTACCCTGGAAATGACCTTGATATCAAGGTCAAGGTCATTAACAAATATAGCCATTTTGTTTCCCCTTTGACACCAAACAACTTATCTGAAAAGTTTTTTATTTTTATGACCAAACAAATCAAATTTAATTAAGCTATAAATATGTTCTTTAAAAAGTCATGTTTTTGAAAAGCACGAAAGTTCTTTTAAATTATCATAACTGATTTCGCACTAAGGAATCAAATGTTTCCTTATCATATGAGAAAACAAAAGCAAGGCCAACAAAATAGCTTATCTTTTGTCTCACAAGCCATAAGCCTCCCATATTTCAAATTCAAATTCATTTATTCAACACAGAAATTACTTTTACAGCAATTTATAGGTCTAGTCAGGTCAGATAGGAAGAAAGAAATTACAAGAGAATACTACAAAAAATACAAAATACAAATACAAAATTCCTTTATTGCCATACAATCAAACAAAAAATGAAATGACGAGGCATCGTCAGGGGGTTTAAGTATCGTTTTTAATAATAACATTCTATAGACACAAAAATATACAATTAAAAAGAGACCTTTACAAAATAAAATTTGTATAAATATGATTTAAAATATTAAAATTCGGTCCAAAACCTGAACGTGTATAAACACTTATTTAAAAGCTATTCAGTTACTGCTCGCTTGAAAGCCCTCTCCGAACCAATACCCCTAATTTCACGCGGTAGCAAATTGAATGCCATAATAGCTCTAAAGTGAGGGCCTTTGGTGAGAAAACTTGTATTATGAAGGGGTATTCTTAGGTCCAGCGCATTTCTCGTCCGTACTGTCATGTCTGCAGAATACAAGTCCTGGTTGGTTTGAAATAACGCTACATGTTTCTTTACAAACATAACTAGGTGTAAAAAGTACGATGATGGTGCTTTTAAAATCCTAAGAGACTGAAACAATGGTTTACAAGAGGTTCTAGGATACTTGCTCAATATACACCTTATACGTTTTTGTGCTATGAAGATCCCATCAGCTTAGATTGAGGAAGCCCAGAATACTATCCCATAGGACATTCTAGACTGCACATATGAAAAATAGAAGAGTCGCAGAATATCTGTTGATATCTGGTCTCTGAGAACTCGAATGGCGAAACATGCCGAATTTAGTTTAGAGCCCAACTGTCCTATATGGTTTTGCCAGGAGAGACTTGTATCCAGTACAACGCCCAAAAAATTGCACTTCGCACAACAGGGATTGACCTTCCGTTCATTTTGACATAGATAGTGGCACACATATTAGCTGACTTTTGAAACTGTAGGAGAGCCGTCTTGCTCTCATTCAAGCGTAACCCACTATTTGTGCACCAGGTTGCCATTCTTTCTGCAACATCCGACAGGCCGAGCGACAGCCCAGTTAGCGCTCTGTCATCCATAATGACTGATGTATCATCAGCGAACTGGAACACAGAGTCAGTGCCCAGCTCACCGCTCAATCCATTCACATATAAAAGAAAAAGTAATGGCCCCAAGATGGAGCCCTGGGGCACTCCCATCCTGATTTCCGTACTCTGCGAAATATATTGACTGTTGCCCATTGTAAGACTAACCAGTTGTTTACGGTCTGAAAGATATGAACGTAGAAGATCAAGACACTTCCCCCGTAGTCCACTATTAAACAGTCTAACTAATCTATAGGATATCATAATTTATTGTTTCAAAAGCTCTAGATCGATCAAATAACAGGGCAGCTGCTGTCCTCCCCTCATCTAGGGTCTCTGTAATGAGATTAACCGCTTTAAAAATGGCAAGTTCAGTCGACATGTTCTTCCGAAAGCCAAATTGTTGGCTACTCAGAACTTTATGACAATCCCAGAATGATACAATTCGGTTATATATGACCCTCTCGAAAACTTTAGAGAAACCAGGTAGAAGTGACACGGGTCGATAATTCCCCATGTCATTCTTCGCCCCCTTTTTGTGGACTGGGACAATCTTAGAGGTCTTAAGTGCATCAGGAAAAACTGAGGAGAGAAAACACTCATTGATAATATCATGTAGTGGTGAGCAAATAAACTGGTTTGCTAATTTTATAATACTTGTCGGTACATTGTCAAGGCCTGTGGACTTCTTATTGGGCAGAAGGTTTATAACCTGAAAGACTTCTGTTTTGGTTGCTGGGTGGAGAAAAATAGTAGGAATATTGTTAGCCTTAACACTTGGAAAATAAATTTGGTCTTCAGATGGCAATGTGAATGTGTGGCATTAGAGATGTCTATCGGGTTTGAAAATGTCTCTCCTATGTCTGACCTAGTGACCGAGGATGGCATGTCATGCCTGTTATTTTTACCAGTGACAGAATTCACAATTCTCCATGCAGCTACTGACCTATTTTGTGCACAGGTTATTGCGTTATTGTTGCAATGTATTTTTTTTTTTCGAAATGAACTTTTTCAGTCCTTTTTGTTCCTTTTTATATTGTTTTAAGATATCCCTTCAGCCAGTATTTCGATAAAGTCTGTATAAGTCATTAACATGATCTGAATAAAGTTTTATTTCTGTTGAAATCCATTTTTGTTCCCCTGTCCTTAATCTATTAGATGTCAGTGGAAAGCACATGTTAAAATAAAAGTAGAAGATGTTAAAAAAGACTTAGAATTTCCCATTAACATCCAGCATCTCATGAACCTCCTTCCAGTCCTCCCTTACCAAGCAATCCAAAAACCTGTGACATGAGAGGACAGTCCATAAGACAACAACAGGTAGTTAATCTGGGTCGTCTCTTCGCTGGTTTCTAAGAAATTAATATTGTAATCACCACAAAAAACCAAGATACTATCCTGTTCCTAAAGGGCTTCCAAGAGCTCAGCAAACTTATCTTGAAAAACATTAATATCACCCATGGGAGACCTATACAAACCTAAACACACTTAAACCCTTTTAAAGCTATTTGACTTATATTATTATTTTGACACCAATGCTCCGAGATACAGATAATGTCGGGTT
Organism: Kuschelorhynchus macadamiae; assembly: GCA_030620095.1. NCBI lineage: Eukaryota > Metazoa > Arthropoda > Insecta > Coleoptera > Curculionidae > Kuschelorhynchus > Kuschelorhynchus macadamiae. The sequence continues at coordinate 75,085 of JAUTXW010001035.1, forward strand.
TTACATCATTTGGGAACATTTCAATTAGTAAAATCTTATTTTTAAGACTTTGCGCATTAAAACTAGCTATTTTGTATACCTTGTTTACCAGTGGAAAGACAATTGGAATTATTATTTATAAAAAATGTTTACCCCCTGACTGCAAAAATTCTCTGTGCCTGTCAAAATCAAACCTTTTGATGCCTACATACTTTGATTAAAAACTGGTATCATATAGAGCATCCTTCTTTTCAATCGGGGCTGTGACAACAACTCTTTTAAGTTTGCCTTCTTCCGACAGTATTTTTTTAACTTCGATCTTGGCATCCTCAAAACCAGGCTTTCCATTGATGTATTCTCTAATCATCATCTCTGAGACATGGTTCTGAACTCGGTTAATGTAGAGCCATGCTCTGCGGCATCCACCAGTAAATCCTTTTGAATCATGGTCAGCTGATTCTTCAGTACCTAGTCTCTTTGGGTGTGTAATTCGCTTTCTTGTTTTTGGGAAAGTAAAAGCAGAAGTTTCACTTTAAGTATGGAACCTTTCGACTCTGGCTGAAGCGGGTTGTTCATTTCGCACTATAGGAATTTTTGGGGACCGTTTTCTGTCATGTTGAGAATTCTTTGGTGTGACTAAATTTGTTACTAACGTCATGACTTCCTTTTGTTTCTCTTCAAGCGCTATGAGATTCTTTTGGGAAACATTTGTATTGCCTGTTTTACTGCCGTTGATGTACTCGTAGCCGTTGGATTCACTGTACTTGGTTTAGGTTTACTGTCTATTATGTTTGGGCGAGACAGTTTGTTGCTACGCATATCTTCCATTTTTTCAATCTGCTTAAAATAGTTGGATTTTAGATCTTTTATTGTTGTCGTAAAAGACATTTCTATCTCGGTCTTCAAACTCTCAAAATGGTTTTTTAGTTCTGCAGAGAATGTTTTTAATTTATTGTTGACTATAGGAATGCAATCAGTACAAGCAAAAAGGGGGACCTTCTTGCTTAAGCGGGTTACAAGTGCTTCAGATGTCGAAAGTTGTGAGCAGTTTCGACAATGTACTTCTGTACAGAAATCACAGATCATTTTATAATTTATTTCTTCCTGCGTAAGCACACTATTGTATTTGGAACACGACGACATTGGATTATGGTATCTGACGTTACTACCGGCTTGGCAACGTCGCTCCTTATTCTCGAGAGATTTGATCAAGACAGGACAGCACCGTGCTGATGGTAGCAGATGTCAGTGCCCAAAATCAAAGTAGAGAAGAAGAAGATGAATTATGGCTATCAATCAGCTGTTTTTCGTTTTCGTTAATAATATTTTGAGATAATTACTTCGAAAGGTCACCGATTTCCGTGCTGCAAATATTTCCCGTTTTTGGGTATCTGATCCGTCAATTGTCGTGGCCACACTAATTTTCCGACACTTAATGCGATTAAAAAAGATAAAAATTATGACTACCAAGTACAAGAAGTAACTAAGTTACCACGCACATTTAATGTACTCCTAAGAATAAAGAAAGAAATAGATAATTGAAATTAAAACTAAGAAGCAAACACTACATTACACAAGAGCACATAAGCAAGATTTGTTAACATCACAATTAAAATACTGAGTAAAATCTATTTGTATTCTAAAAATTCCTTAACTGAATAAAAGGCATGTTCAGACAGAACAGTAAATTTGCTCACAACATAAGGTTTGGAAATGCATACTGACTCACCTACTCGTGTATCTAGAACTTCAGCCACTACTATTGATTACTTCTGCTCAAACATCGATGTTACATCTTGCTCAGTCATAGATGCTGGCCTTTCTGACCACAACGCTGTGTGTTGTACCTTTTCTAGTATGTTGGCTGAGATTAATAATAAATGCTGTCATGGTAACATAGGAAAAAGAGACGAAAACTCTGGCTGACTAAAGGATTGAAAATATCTGCAGCTAATCTTCGTTGTCTTAACTATATTAAAAATATTCTGATAATTTAGGTTTTATTTCGTATTGCAATAGATATCGTAGGATTTACCGTAGACTAGTAAATGCTGCAAAAAGTTATTATTATGAAAACCGACTTTCATGTGCTAAGAACAGGCAGAAAGAGAGTTGGTGCATTATTAACGAATTGCAAAACAAATTGATAGGTCTGGTTCTTATAGTGACGTTGATCCAGATACATTAAACAGTTTTTATTGCAGTATTCCAGGAAAATTGGTCCAGAATTTGGCTGTGGGAGTTAATCCTCTTTCTTATTTGAAAGATTTATCTGTGCCTGGTTCTTTTTATTTTGTTCCCACACATAACCAGGAGATTAGAGAGACTCTTCTTAGTATAAAAAACAAGAAAGCTCGTGGAGGTGACGAGATTTCAGCTGAAGTTCTCTTAAGGTTGCCGGAAACTGCTTTGGATGCCCTCGCTTTTGCAATTAATGATTCCTGGTCTAAAGGAGTTTTTCCTTTATGCCTAAAATCGGCAATAGTAATTCCCTTGCATAAGGGCGGGGATCTAAGTGAGCCTTCGAATTTTCGTCCAATTTCTCTTTTGTCTACTGTCTCCAAGGTTATTGAGAAAATTGCTAAGAGATTGTGTGAGTATCTTGAGACATTTCATTTACTTACCTTAAATCAGTTCGGGTTTCAAAATGCAAAAGGGACGCACGATGCAAATTTTGGTTTTCTCGAGGGTGTCTACACTAATATCACGGAGAGGCGGTGTCAGTGGTTTTCTGTGATCTCTCAATTCAACAGAATATTGCTGCCTAAGCTCGAGTTGGTTTCAGGGGCTCGTCGCTGTTGTGGTTTTCTTCATACCTTTCAGGTCGAAACCAATCTGTAACTACTTCCGAAAGGCGATCTTCGTTATTGAGAATAAATTGTGGGGTTCCGCAAGGGTCTGTTTTGGGTCCTCTCTTGTTTTTGATTTATATTAATGATTTTGTGAAAGTTAACATATCAGGAAAATGTATTTTATTTGCGGACGACACCTCGATTGTTTGGCATAAAATAGAGATTGCTCAGCTAAGGAAAATTATAACTCGCGACTTGCTGGAGGTTAAAAGATGGTGTGATTCAGACCGACTTTCCTTCAACTTGACGAAGACTAATATTGTTGGTTTTAGGTGTGACATCCAGAACTTGCAGTTGGACAGTGTTACAATCCTTGGCAGCCATGTGACAAGGTTTTTGGGGGTTTTTGTTGATAAAAATTTACGTTTCGAGGATCACATTTTAAATTTGAGCAAGAAACTCTCTTCTGGCTGCTTTGCAATCAGAATTGCAAGAAATGAACTTGGAATGGCAGTGGCGCGTACCGTTTACTTTGCTTTATTTGAATCTCACCTTAGATATGGGATTCCATTCTGGGGTTTTAGTAGTCAATATCTGTTAAACATCTTGTTTATGCTGCAGAAGAAAGCTGTTCGCTTTATTGCTGGTGTGGGAGAATCCTGCAGACCTCATTTTCTGTCACAAAAAATCCTAATTCCTAGCTCTTTATTTATCCTCGAAACAGCATGTCTAATCTTTAAATACCGAGAAAATATACAGCGTCCTGCAGATCAACGAAACACCAGACAAGCTTTGGATTTGCCTTTGCCAGTGCCTACTATTGCTTTGACTAAGAATTCTTTGATTTATGAGGGCAGAAAGCTTTTTAACCACTTGCCAAGTCACCTTAGAACAATTGGGTCATTAAAACAATTTAAAAGAAGTCTTAAAAAAGTATTGTTAGGCAAAGCCTACTATAACCTTACCGAATTTTATACTGACCCTATTGCCTAATTTGTCTATTTGTATATGTTATCTATCTTTTTTCAGCTGTACTGTTTTGCACATACTTGTATTTACTATGTTTGTATTTTATATTGTTTAGCTTGTTTAATGTTTTAAGATTTTTTTGTATACTATTAGACTTTATATTATTTTGTAGTATGCTTTGTCAATGGAAATCGCATTTCCTCGATAATAAAGTATTTTGAGTTTGAGTTTGAAATGCTTGTACTTTTCTTTTAAAAAATGGTTCTGGTTTCTCCTCATTTCCCAATATGCATTTTAATTTATTAACACATTTTATTCCAATATATGAGGGTGAGTTTTGTCCTACTGTCAGCCTAGAGAATGGCATTCTGAAGTTTTGGGCCTGCCTTGTTTTATGATTGTGAATTTGGTAATTTTGAAATAATGATGCATGATCATTGTTGACATTGGTCACTAGTTGCAATATGTACAAGCAAGGCAATGTTAAAATGTTAAGTATTTTAAACCTATTTTTGCATGAAAAGCATGGTCGTGCATTTTCCATACATCACAATATTTTTTTTTGCAACACAAAGGCTTTAGAAGAGTGAGCTGAGGAGCCCAATTTAGAGAAAAAGCGCTATTACTACCCTTGCTCCCTGAAATTATTAGTTATATTTCACATTTTAGGCAATGGACATCCATTATTTTTATTTTATACTTGTTCTTCAAAAGAAAGAGATAAAAAACCACAATTTAAACTTAAAATATTGTTGGGTAATGTGATTTAATACTTTTATTATTATTTTAGTTTTTGTACTAAATTTTCCAATTTATTTAGTTATTAATTCCTTTACAAATGTATCATACTTCTCCGCCTCCCTATATGTAAATTTAGATTATTTAATTTTTTTTTCTTTCGACTGCATAAATTATATATATTTTGAATTTTCTTTTTTAGCTTTATAAATGAACCAACATATAAAGAAATCCTAGAAAGTTCCGTAAACTTCAACACCAGGCTATGTATCGAAAGACGTCTTCGGCTTCCTTTTATCGACACTCAAACAGGTGTAGCACAAAATCACTGCTCCTTATTCATGCACCGCCGTCAACGGTTACCTGGGTTAAGTCCTGGGCAAATCTATTCATATCCAAGACAAAGATGGCGAAAAAAACGCCGACAGTATCTAACAATGAATGCCAGAGCTTATACAAGACATTCAGAACTCTTGGATGGTGAAAATGATATGCACAGTATAAGCCAGATAGAGAATCCTGCCTTACAGGATACAGATAGTAAGGATAGTCAGTTACTTTCTGGGGAAGTGTCAAAGGTATTCATAATTTTGATAAACATTTTTTTATGCTCTTCTGAATTTATTTTTTTGGTTTCACTTTATGATTCAAAATTTATTTTAGTAGATATTCGATTTTATTTTTTTTTTAACTTTAACTTTTCTTATTTACATTTTGAAATGTTTTTATAACTAAGTAAACAAAAAAACTACAGCAGTGAATTTAGTGCACTCAAATCGAAATTAGCTCTTCCACCAAATTAGTAGTTTTATTTAATATAATATATGAAGAATTGAACATTGAACACTAACATTAGATATTTCAGCAACAGGAGCTAATTGTGCAATATATGATATCTGCGCAACATTAATAAATAAGTTATGTATAACACCAGCACCACTTTAAGTTTTTGTGTTTCGATATCAATTAACCCATGCTAGCACACTTCGAATTATGCCATGGAACAAAAACTAATTATTATTATTTGTTTTTTTTTTTTGAAACTTGAAAAAACACCCTCTAAGATTTTTCCAGGTCTTCACGTTTTAGGGTTCTTAGGTACTAAAAAATATATTTTCTCACTTTTGTTGTTCTGTCTGTTCGTGACATAGCTGAAAGACTACCTATCCAATTGATTTCAAATTTTGGTCAAGAATTAAGACTGCAGCGATATTTCAACATCAATCTTTCCCTCCATTGACTAATTGTGTAGAAAAACAAAAAGTGCGTACTTTTTTGGAAATTCAATGGTTTTCAGACCACAAAAACACAAAAAAGAGCTCTAGTATTATACAAAAGATCTTAATATAGAAAATTAAATACTTACTTAATACTTCTACCCTGCCTTTCCGGCACGGCACATGTTTAGCTTGACGTTCCGAGCCGTAGTCCTTTTACAGGTTAAATTGTACTAGATAATATTGTCGGAAAGCAATTTTTAAGTAGCCAAATATCCACACTGTTGAATAATATATCTTCATATTACAATTTCCTGTGAAGTTCTATATTGTTGTGTAAAGGTTGTAATTGTTTTTACATAAATCTTAATTGATTTTTTTAAAGCTCTTAAATAGTATAATAGTATTTGACAGTGGTTCACAATTTGTAGTTCTTTCATAAGTGGAAAGTATTGTAATCGTGATCGTAAATCACCCTCCGAGATTTTTGCAGATCTTTTCGTTTGGGGCCTCTGGGTCCAGAAAAAACATGTTCTCCCATTTCCATCAGTCTGTCGTTCTGTCTATACGCGGCATAGTTTAAAAACTAATTATCAGATTGACTTCAAATTTTGGTAAAAAGTCAAGAGTCAGAAGTGAATGAAATGGCTACATTTTGTTAAAAATCCGATATGTCAGAACAAAATGGCGGCCTCACAAAATGTAAAAAAAATCATTATTTAGAAATTACTTATCGAATGGGCTTGAAAATGTACCCTAAAATAAAGTGTGATATATGGATAAACTGGTAAAAATTTTGTGTTAATCCAATATGGTGGCCAAATAAACTGTTTAAAAATTCAGTAATAGAAAACTGCTTATCCAATTGACTTGAAATTTTGTACAAAAATCAAATGTTGAACAGGGATATTCATACATTTTTAGTCCAAATTCTATATAGGAAAAGAAAATGGAGGCTTAATAAAATGTTTAAATAGTCGGTAAAATTCCATTTCCTGGAATATAACCTTTTTATGGCGGAAAATTATAATGGACATAATTTAATTTTTGATGACTCTGTAAATAATGTTATGAAAAATAAATAACAATAATAGTAGTTATAATAATAAATTAAAATTAAAAAATATATATTATGAAATAATTATATGCATATAGACTGTTTATTGTAAGTTGTGGAATTCTCTATGAGGGAAGTTGTGGGTAAAGGTGAATTTTCCGATTTTTTAAATTGGGATGCTGGAGATTTTAATGGTAGTTGTAAAATTGTATTTTTATAATTAATATACAGACATTTGAAGTAAATTCTTTCCAGGAATGGTTCTATGATGAACAAGATATGCTCGAGATGGAAACATTTGATGAGCCTGACCCCGATTCAGATTTGGACTATGAAGAATCTTACACCAAAAGAAGAAGAGGAAGGAAAGGTGCTGGGAGGGTAATTTATGTTTATTTGTTTTGTGCTAAGCAATTGAACTGCTGCATTAATATATGGTTAAGTTGGATATTTCACATGTTAAACATTTGTCCTTTAGGGTCGTTCTGGTACTGATTCTCCAAGCACGCCGGGTCGCAAAAGAGGTGCTGGTCGGGGTAGAGGTAAAAAAACGGGACCAGGTGGTCATAACTATGATCCTACTCCTGGCGACCCTGATAAGCCTTTCGCTTGTGAACGTAAGTTTTTTATTTTATTTATCTCATTCCACAATAGTGACAATTTTTATCAAGTTTTTATCAAATGTTCTGCCTAAGTCATTAATTAAAACAATTTGTAAATATGTTATCTTTGAAAACAATTTAAATTATGATTAATAAGTCCACATATGTTTGCAGTCTGAAAACATTTTTTAAATATTGCAAGTACTGTTTAATGAAAAATATTATTGACAGGAATTTAAATTTGCTGTTTTAAATTAGTAAATATAATATAGTCGACTTCCATTTTAAATTAATAGCACCTAAACAGTCGTGAGAACGCGATACATTAAGATATATCCTGAAGAAACAGTCGGTTTTGGGACGTTATCGCTCGCGCATTAACAAATAATAATGAAGTATAGATATGCTATTTAATGAAAGTACTGTATTATCCATGTATTTCCATTATACAACTACTAAACCACTAAATACACATGCAAATTATAGGACAAAATTCAAGTTTCAATAAGATTTCAAATATTGAGTTGCTGTTTTCATCATTATCTGGGTCTAAGTTTTTGGTATTTGCAAAATTCTTTATCAAATCTGTTATACCGAGTGTTATGTAAGACTTTGGCATTTTCTCAAAATTCAAAAATTAGCCAGGATAATCTACGCCTGAATATCAAAAAAAACAATTTTAAATTTTTTTCAATTCTTGATATAGGTACAAAGTGTTTTCAACAGATCGTTAATTTTTTCTGAGCTCTGTATGCATTAAACAGTTATTTCTTATCTCATATTAAGATAAAAATTTTTAACGTGACTATTTTATCTAGAGGCTTGTTGAAAGTTAAGCATCATCAAAAAATCTGTCTTGCATATTTTTTGCTTTAAACTTTTACGTTATGTCAAACGCGTCAAAACATTATTATCCATTAATTTTTATAGAAATTTAAGTTTAAGTACATTTTTTTGCTGAAATAATTTTTAGCATTTAAATTTTTTTCATTTTTAAACTCTCAAATAACCATTTGTTTTTACCTTGTTGGGAACGTTTTTTCACAATTCGGCACCCTTGATAACCCTCAATACTAGTAGTAGTAGTAGTAAAAGGTATAGAGACCTAACTGGTGGGCCTATAAGGTTCTTTCAGTCTATCCCAGATCCTCCTTCAACCACCACCTGTTCTTCCTATATAAGCCTGAATATCTTTCCTGAAATCCTTAACTGCATTCCTATGTAAAACTGTATTGTCAAAAATATCTCGACGTAGTTTTGCTCATGGCTCACATTTGCACAGGAAGTGGAGTGCAGTTTCCTTCTCTTCTCCTGACAATGTGTGCGGGTAGAATCCTCCTCAATACCTAGATAGAGAAGTTTCTCCTTAGTGCCCCGTTATTAATCCTGCGATGGAATTTAGGGTCTTCATTTTTACAACCACTCTATTTGACCTTTATCTGGCTTCATAATGAAGTCTTTGGCCTGCCTTCCTCCTTCAATAGGCCCCACTCACGGCGCAGCTCTTGATTCACCCATTCGCCGAGTGCAGTCCTCATCTGAAGCATGGTAATACTAAAGCCGGTTCTGATTCGACATATGTGCAGGCGGCTCTACTTTCTCGTTACCTATAATCCAACAATGTTCCGGCATCTAAACCAACTTCACTCTTTTACCCTGCACCAACTGCTCCAGCCTCTCACCGCATTCCTGCACCAGAACTGATTCCGCAGTGGGTGAGTCCAGTGCTGTAATTGCTGCTTGACTATCTCAGCAGATGACGATCTCCTCTTCTACGCCGTCCATGACTTCCTTCATCGTTCTTGTCTCGTGTTAGTTAATATTGGTTTAATTTTAAGAGAAAAAAATTTGTTATATATAATATAAAGATAGTAGGGTTCATTACATAATCTATAGAAAATTAGTATTTATTTAGGATATCTTAACTTAATTTTTTAAATTGGAACATCCTGTATATTATATGTCCATTAAGTTGGTAGCTTCTTGCTTAATATATGTATACTAGGTTTGATAGTGTTAAATTTAAAGACACCCGAAACTTGAGTTTTGTATACAAATTTAAATGTTGTTGTTGAATGAAGTTCGTCTTTGCCTACTAAATGGCGTATCCCTCACTAGTAGAGCAACATATTTATTGTCCAAAGCATAGCCGTTAAGGTTATGCTACATAAAAATATATGTATACCATGATGTTTTTTATATATTAGGGGTGAACCTAAATTTTAGTAAAGTTACTCTAATGAAATATTTCTTGAAAATTTTTAGTGGCATCATAGAGCAAGACAATATAGCATTGCACTTTTTAGTAGATACAAGGCTTAAAATTTGGCAGTGACCAGCAGGAATATCTTTTTAGGAGTTTACATCAAAATTCATTTAACACTTATAATATGCATGCACAATGTGATTTTTTAGATGAGTATCTCAAACAAATACCGGCATTTCATATTGCAATAATGGTATAGGCAGAACAATTGAAACATATTTCATAACTTTTAAGCCTCAACATTGTATCCTTCGTAAAAAAAATGTATCAGAGCATGTCAGTGGTGCAATACATGCAGTTCTTCATGTTATTATTTGGGATATTTTCAACTTATTAAGAGTATATTCGGAAGCAAAAATATGTTCAGTCACTGAGGCTATTTTAAACAAATTAAACAAGTATAAAGAAGATACTTTTTTCAGCATTGCCCAGAGATATTGATTTGTAGTGTATATTTTCATAATTAAAATATTCCAAAGACAAACATGCTTATTTGTTCTTTGAGAGCTTTTAAATTTCCTAGAAGTCTTGAACCAAATAAATATTTTTAAGGCTTAAATTTTTCATGTTGCTATGTATAATATGTATAATACTTCAAAATAAAAATTAGAGTATTTTGGTTCAGGTCTCTCTAATGGAGAAGTCATTTTGTGTTATGGAAATTCTGGCAGTAACTGGTAAAAATGACAATCTTCTGTATACTAAAGCTTCTGCTTGGTGTCTTTAAGAATCTTTTTAGCATTTGGGACTTGTTGATACATTGATGTGTCTACTCGAGTTTTGGGTATATTATTTAACAAATTATAAAAGCATTCCACTTAAACACACCTGAATAATTCTCAATAGGATCTTAATGAAAGGTCTTACACGTTATTTTTCGAAAATGCGAAATTTTTACATACTTTGTTTAAATTATTTACTATGAAACATTACATATTGATTTAATTGTAAGGGGTCCATCTATATTTTTAGCTGATTATATGGAGAGTCAAGCCTCAGGAAAGTTAGCAAGCGGGTCATTTTTTTAACTTAGCTCTTTGAGAGCTTTTTTGAAATAGCCAAAGTTTACATTGCTAGACCAACCGCAAAAGGTCTAAAAACTATTTTTTTTTGTCATTCTCTGCCAAAATATTGTACATCTGACTATGCGGATTTCTTGGGCAAAATGGGCATCATAATTTTTTTCCTAAATATGGTAGTTTCTGAGATAAATCAATCAGAAACTATAGTTAATTTTCTACCACTAACATCTCATTCAAGTGAAAAATCTGAAAATTGTGAAAGCGTCGGGGACTAATTTTACCATATCTCATTGTTATTTTTTAATATTTAAAAATGATTTTAAAAGTGGAAATCCGTGGCGGTAATGAGATTTTTAATTTTTAACTGTAAACTTTGCAAAAAGAAAAAAAAAAGATTTCTACCTAATATTTTCAGGGTTTTACATATTTGATTGTCTTTTTATAAATAGTTGTTTATTCACTTTTTCATATGGTATTATTTTCTTAGAGGACCTGGAACAGTAGTATTGCATTAAAAACCTCGCTTTATGTATATGGTAATAAACATCATTACCTTTGATCATCTTGCTTTTTAGTACTTTCCGGATTTTTCGAAAATCTCATTAACGGCAAATAAGTATACATTTAGTATTATTTGAAAGCTTTACTTTTTAATAAGTATCTTTTTTTTTTGAAATGTGCGAGTTTTTGAGAATTTTAAATATCGTTCATGACTGTCAAAATCGAACTTTTTATCTTCACTTTGCTGACTATTTTTCCGAGTTTTTTAAAGAAATGAAAAAGGATTCACGGTCTATTCAATTTACTAACCATTGTCTTTTGTGTATGTGGAGAATACCTTTCAAAAATGGATCACACAAATTCATATTTAAAATTAAAAAAAAAATAGTTTCTAGTGGACTTATTCTTACAAAATTTAGTCTCCGGACGCGTTACCAATTTTCAGATTTTAAATTTAACAGTAGACGTCAGTGGGAGAAAATTAATTATAGATTTCGATCAATTTATCTCGGAAACAATCATATTTAGAAAAAAATTATCAGGTCAAATTTTTTTACATTTACATAATTGCTCTAAAATATTTTGGCAAATAATAAAAAATAATTGCATCTTTTTTGAAATTTGTTTAACTTGTACAGGGTCAAGCAATGTAAACTTTTTGATAAAAAAGAGACATTAAAAAACTGACCTGGTCCGTAATTTTGCTGAGGCTTGGCCTAAAAAACGGCTGTGCTTCCAGAACTCTTTGTTAATAGAAAAATGTTTTTTTTTGCTGAGAAGGGAGGTTACTTTATATAAATGATCCTAATTACCCAAGTTAGTAGAAGGCAACACATTAGTATTAAGACTTACATCAATATATCAACAAAGGCTTTTTTTATGTTGCTTCATAACCTAATTTAGAAAACATCCATCGTTTCTGATAATAATTAGATTATCTATGATCTTACTAGGTGAATGGTAATTTAATTGTGCTTTCATGCTTTGTGATACTAACTGTATGTGATCCACGGTAACCAGTTTCTATAAATCATGTTAAGAATTGCCTATGATTTGGGCGGAACACTGAAAGAGGGCTGTACACAGAAGATTCTCATTTTCTTTACAGGGTGTCTTATAGCTTTTGAACATTGTGTTTCTTCATATTAGACGGTGGCGCAGGCGCAAAATGTGATTGATAGTTAACATTACATATATCCAATGGTGTGGAGATTGGTTAAATAACTCCTCGTTGATATAACTTTTCAATATTAATTATTTAACTAACTATTATACTTCCTGGGAAATGTTTCTAGCTGCGCCATTATAGAATGGGTGTCACAAAGATTGACAATTAATTGTTCTGTAAATGTTGTAGCTTATGTTGTGTTCATTGGTAAAAGAATGGGGAATGTAAGACCACACAATTTAAAAATGTATTCTTTTAAAACTATACGCAACATAATAACGGCAAATCTTGAAATTGGAAAAGACACATTAGAGGGTCACATTACCATAGCTAGAGATAGGAATAACATTACTTGACAATAGTATAGTTATGCAGAGGCTAATATCTTGTATGTGAACAGCAAATTAGCTATTCATTTTAGAGTTGTAAACGATTATAGTCTCGTTTTTGTCGATATTTATATTTCTAATGTAAAATATGCCAAGCAGTATACATATAAATATATGATTAGTGGTCAGTGAGGAAATTTGAACTTAACATTTATTTCCATTGCAGAAATTTCATTAAGTGTTTTTTGAATAATAATATTTTATTAGTCCAAAAGGTCACAAACAATGACAATGGGTTCGTCGTGATGGAGTTTTTGATACCTCCATTAACCCAAGTAAATGATTGAGTACAGGGTGGATTTGAATCACGATGTTTCCTATAACTTAAATAATAGGTTATCAGAATAAAATGAAAATAATACAATCGCCTATGCTACTGACTTAAATGACAACTGCCATTAAAACAGAGAAGCGTGAAAAATGTCAAAATTATCAGATATACTTCGGTTGTCGCCGTTTGTCGTTTGCGGGATTTTCCTACCTACAAATTAGAATTTTAGCCTTTTTCTGTTATAATAAAGAACACATAATGGAAGATGTTCAATGAAATGTGTTTGTAGCTCTTATACGAAGCCTTTATGGACCTGCAGAATTAATATTTGTCTTTTGTTTTGTATTTATTCATTTTGTATGTTGTTAATTTTAATTAAAAAAAAATCAAAAACAAAAAACTGAATCTGCCACTCCCTTAATGAATATTTGAAATTGTTATAAAATTATCGTCTTTTGTCATGTTTTTAAAAAAGTGGCATAAACCAACGTAAAATGGCGAAAATATTTGTAATGACGTTAGCAGTGTATGTGGCATATCTAAGCCAAATTCTGCTTCTTTATCCGTTTTTAATCCGACTGCAAAAATGCAAAAACGTATGTTGTTTCTCCAGCGACAGTCTCAATTTCAACAGTTATATGAACTGTGTAGGCCAATGTAGCATCAGTCCATGACAAAGTTGAATGAAATGATGTCGATATCTGCTTCTAAAAGCATTTACGAATTTTCCACATTATATAGTTGGCGTCAAATTTCTTCTTTTTAAGTTTCTTTGTATATACGCATTTGTTGCTCCGTTTGCGTTTGCACGCAACTCTATATTTGAATGATATATATGTATTAACAGTCTATTTTGTAGATATAGATTTTCGGTTAACTTCGCGTTGAGGGTTACACCTAGATATTTTACTCCTGATGCACAATTTGGGGCAGTAAGTACCCTTGCTGACTCCAGTCGTTTCCCAATAAAGAGCCCCACATTTCTGGGGTGTACTAACCGAGCGTGGTATCTGCACCATTTCGATTATTCCACTAAATACTAAGGTAAGATGACCTCCCTAAGCAATTGTGTAAAATTCCTCAAAAGTGAGGTGGTGCAAAAGGTTATCAAGGTATCCATTTACCATATAATATGGATCCATATATCAAGGTATCCATAAACTCCTGTAACCATTTCTCTAGAAGCAATATCTCCAATACTTTTTATATAGATTTGTCAGAGCTCCTTTCAGTCGCGGGGATATTTTTGTTAGCTAGTGCAGACCAAATTTTTGGGAAGATGAATTTTATCCATCTATATAATTATCCAATAATTCCCCAGTGCAGCACAAAAAAATTAACTGTTTCTCTGGGGGAGATGTAATACCACTATACAATTACAGAAGTATATATAATGAATAACCAAAACAGAATTCACCAACAGAAATGCAGATTACCTCGAATTCTTATTTATTCCGGACGTCGAAAAACTTGTAAAGTTGGTTGCAAATCAGTAGAACTTGTATTGATACTGTGTTGTCAAGTTGACCCGTAGAAGTAACAGAAATAGGGTAAAGTTTTCAAACTACACAGCAAATATACAAAATAAGTATTTGTGGGCAGCAACATATGCAAATATTGAAGATTTTAAACTTAGCCTTTTTAGAAAGGACTAGGGACGGGCTGAAGAAAAAATATTGAGGTGGGGGGAGGAATACAATTTTGCCAACATAACTATGCATTTCTATTAAGTAAGAGTATTTCTAGGAAGTGGTTCTTAATGATGTGCATGATCAATAATTGTGTGAGATAGAGAAGTTGAGTAAGGCGTTATACAGCACTATAGTAGACAATATTACAGAAACTTTAAAAATGTTTACAAAAATGACTTTAAAAACATGTTGAAAAACAAAAAATAAAAAAGTAACAAAAAAATTATTAATGCATTAAATACAAGAAGGGAAAATAATAAAAGAAAATAGAAAACAAGGCCAACTTACAAATAAAATTTGGTCCATAATAGATAAAACCAGATGTGAAGTCACATCCTTAAAGAGGTAAAATTCAACATCGCTGCTCCGTTGTCAAATTTAATTAACTTCTAATGACCATTCTAAGGATTATATATGAATTTAAATAATTGAGAATGGTTTTATATGTAGTAACCAAAATTATTTCGCTAAAATATTTGAATGTGCTTTTAAGAAACGACTTGTAATTTTTGTAGAACAACACAAAATAGTCACTGAAACTCAATGAAGTGACAAAAACAATCACCAAAACAGCAATTAGCAATTCCTAATTGTTTAAATTTTCTATGTAAATTTCTCTAAGATTTATAAATCCACTATTGGGTTATATATAACCCAGTCAAACTTTTGTGTGATATTAATTTGTGGTCAACTTCCCAACTGGTCACCCATAAACAGATCTAATACCCGTGAAATCAAATTTGAAGTCTCCACGACATTGGTTATTATTTGTATAAAAAACTGTAACTACATTTTATGAACTTCTGATAAAAAAACATCTTATATGCAGATGACACAGACTTCTTTCTTACGTCAAGATCATTCAAAGACATCATTTAGAAACGGCTCAATTGAATGCAGTATATGGTTTGAGGATAATGATTTAATTATTACAGCCAAAACCCATTACATGAGATTTCTTACAAAAGCCAAGCAGCTAAAGGAAGTCCTCTCATAGGAATCAGAAGTACACGTATACAATTTATTGATAGTACGAATTTTCTAAGTTTAATTTTGGACCAGAAACTTACTTGGAAAGAGCATCTAGATGCAGTCATGTTGGCACTTAGTCCTGTCTGGTACGTTATTAGATCTATTAGAGAAACAGTAATGCCTTGCTCTTGGTTGAAATTATGCAAAAACTTTTTATTCTTATTCTCCATTTCAACTTTTGTAATAAAATCGGGTATTAGCCTTTCTATGCCCTTTTTTCTTGTTTTCCTTATAATTAAAAAAAAACAAAATACATTTTTTTAAAATAAACTGAACATAATTAATTTTTAAGAATGTAATTTAGAAAAAAAAAATAATAAAACAGCGGATATAATTGCAATATGATGGAAACGACTAACGGTTGTATTACTGAAACTGGAAGTGCTCTCAATTCGAGCGGCCCGTCTCACGTTTAATTCATACGACTCTGTTTAGATGACTCATTAAAACCTCTGACGCAAATACATGGTAATCGCATGCTTTGCCTCATGGAGCACCAGTCATGTAGGTTAATTACCTAACCTGCATAAATAATAGAGGCAACGCAAAAAAAATAGAAATGTTGTTTGCTGTGGGAGAATATAACATTATTATGGATAAGTGGGCATATGTTGGGAATGTTTGCAGAAGATAATGTTTTTTTAAAATAATTTGTTTAGGAAAATTATAGCTTTTTGGTTAGTGCGAACTCTGACAACTTTTTATTAACTCCCTGTAATAAATTTCTAGTTATTTATGCATTATATGATATGGGGGTTCTGCCCCTCAGTGTCTAAGTTCCTGAAATAGTTTTAGAACTTTATCTCTGCTCAATATATCTTTCTATTTAGACGTTCTTAGTATTATAATTGCAGTTTATTTTTATACCATACAGGATATTAATATAATTATCTGTATACATCACCTAACATAACAAAACCATTAATTATAATACTATATTTTGATTGATTTTCTATTAATGAAATTTCTGCAATTTTTTTCTAAAACTGCTTATTTAAATACCTATTATAATACAATAAAGAACTTTTCTCTGGATAATGACCTATATTCCTAATTGGTAAATAGTATCAAATTGCTAATTTGAAGGTAGACAATGTTCTGTTTTATATAAAACTCATTTCATAGATTTTTTTGGCCTTTATAAACCCAAAGAAAAAAAGAACATATTTTTCTGATTTATGCAAATTAAAGCAACATTAAAATACTGACAAGAACTTTGATTTTTTTATCTATAATCTACTACCTCTTATATAATTTCTTTTGATAACCTCTTAAAATTGATTATTGATGTTATCAAAAAAATATTTATCCTTTAGAATATTATACCCAAGTTTCAATTAATTACTATATATTTGAAACAAATAAAGGCAATAACACTGGAGATGAGAGTTACTTAAAACTGGCTATGCTGAACACCTTGTATTTGTCAGCTATCACATAACAAGCCATTTCAATCAATCATTTGACACAAAACTGCACCTCATTTCACAAAAATGATCCTACAAATTTAGAACAAGAGCACCATAACAAAAAAAGTCCTTCGGTATCGTCTGTCTCTTTCAGTATGTGGCGCTCGTTACAAAACTCGCCCTGGACTGACCTACCATTACGGCCATTCGCACAAAGAAGGCGCAAGCGATGAAAATTCACGCGATAGCGCCGCGGCCTCGCCCATGAATGCTGGATCCAATAGCAATCCAGGGGGCGGTACATTTCCAGGCGCTCCAGCTACTCCGGTCGCTGTGCCGCCAGGCCCCGCGCCTCCTTTAGGGCCGGTCGTCGAAGGATCCGCCCCTCAAGCTGCGCCGGTAGTTGGACCAACTCAAGGACAAGTCTACCAAGATAGCTATGTTTCGTTTTTGAACCAGTCGCCGGGTACAAGCCTTTTTTTTTATTTTTATTAATTAACTCTTTTCTGTTGTGTAAATTGAATGTAGATTTGGGAAGTAGTTAGAGGTTGCATTTTTCTAAGATACTACTTTTAAGTAGTCAAAAACTTCTTGCCTTTGCTTCTTAATTAAACAGCATTAAAAGTAACTTGCAAACTGTTTTGATAAAACAGTATTTTGAAATCAATCAGTTTTCTGCACATGAGTTACAGCAAACTATTAAAAATTATTTGTAGATTTTACAAAAAAAAAATTGATTTGGAGCCTTCCTATTTCGTTAGTGTCGTAAGTAATGCAAGCAAGCTGTCTACAGTGTTAACCTTGAAAATTACAAACATTTTGAAGGATAATTATGTCTAGCTATCATCTGAAACCTGCTATAAACACATCCCATAAAATATTGCTGCCCTTGTTCCAGAAATGTTTTATATGAATATATAACTAACGTTCTATCTTTTGAAAACCAATAGTGTCTAGACATTAGACATGTCTTTGGCAAGTACAAGTAATAATATGTTATAGAATAAGGAGGATAAGCGCTAGCCTTATCATTTCAGTAGTCAACAGTCTACATACTGTAAAAACAAGCCCTTGATATAATATATAATTTAATCACTAGTTATGGATTGGCCAATAAAAACGAATATAAGCAACTATATTGAATCGTTCACTATTACTTTCACATAAAAAAAATTGCTTTTCTAGGATCTAAAAAAAACTATATCTTTGTTAAAGCAGAGCACCATTATGAAAATGCGTTGATAAACACATACATATTGTTTCTTCTATGTTTCTTGTGTAGATCATAGATAATTTTGTACTTTTTTGTTGGATATATTTTTTCTCTAAGCGTACTATTAATAAAATTTTATATTAAACGTTATATTTGTCATTTCTAATACTGAAAAAAGAAATTGTTCTAGTGCAATCTCTAACTTTGTCCAAAATCTGATTCATGTGTATGTTGCATGCATGTAGTAGAATATTAGGCCAATATGCTCTTTTGTGTTTTAGTTTTAAACGTGTTTCCTTTTAGATGTTAAGGGTTAGTGTAGTAGTTGTAGATGTCCTTTGATACTCTGTAGGGAATGAAATAAGCTCAAGGTTCAAAAGCGCTATTTTATTTTTTGTTTATTTTATAACTAAGTACACAAAATGCATGGACCTTTTATTTGGTCGATATTAGACAGTATTTCAATAAAAAATTCAATCAGGAGTATCAGTAAATGCCTAATTTAATATTTCCATCTGTTTAGTTTTTATACTTATTTTATATATAAAATGTTCTGTTCCTTGTAGAACTAATTAGTCAGCGTTACATTTCCTTATTGTATCTATTTCCAAAAGTTGACAATTTTTATTGAAAAATTTTACATTGACATAGAAATCTATTAATTTTTGGGATAATTTAGTCGGTTTTGGGACGAATAGTAAATTTGTTTCCAAGAGATTTGATAAGATGAATATTTACGCAAACGAACGTACTAGTGGGGCTTGTTAAGTGGATTCAGTTAGAGCAAATTGAAAAAGATCAGGGGCCTCAAAATCCAAAATCACTTCAAAAATTACCACTCAACAACAGTATAAAATTAAATTTTTTTCATAGCGATTATCCATTAAGTTAAAAATGTTTTCTATTAGTATTCATTTAATAGGAATTTATTTCCAATAGTCCACAAATGTTCAGTAAAATGTGTATTTACTAAGCAGGAAAATAATATTGTAATACAATTTAATATATTCTAATATTTTGTTTTCAAAAAACAAATCAAAATTTTTTATATTTCATTTATATTAATTTATAGAAAATAAGTTTTTTCATATCTGTTTCAGTAGGAATTTGTGTACTATGTAAGAATATAGCGAGCGTAGTGTAGAGATATTTCTGTCAGTCCCTAACTCTAAAGCCAAACCTTGTTAAGATAACTAATGAACTTACCGTCTCATGGGTTGGCGGTGGCGCGTTCAATCAGTAATACGTGCAGGTCAGACGTAGGTCGATATACATATGTAAAAATATCACCGCATAGCTATGTGGGAGGGGTAGGCCGGTATCCAGCAGTATACTGACGACGCGATGATAAGGCACATAAGTTTACTTCGATTTGAATCAAAAACATGCTAAGTGTCATAATTTTGTAGATCCAAACAAAAAAAAGTTTCTTAACATATTTTTCTTGAAAACTTTACTGATCCGTGTACACCACTGTTGGGAGTTAAATCTCTTTATCAGAGTTTCTTGTTAAGAGCTTATGTTTATAAGATATGTTTTTGTTTAAAATAACCCAAGGAATATTACCATGAATATTAAGTCTGCGATTCTTGCAAATAGCTATTTACCATATTTTGCATGATGTATGACGCCTCATGTAAGGTTTTCGAAAGCTAAGTTAGTATTTTTATTTCCATGTTAGTATTGATAATTTTATTTCCATGCTTTCAGGAATGAATATCTTTCTAATTTATATGCCACTACTCTAGCAAAGTAGTAGCATTTTTTCTTCTGATCAAGATGGTAAAACAGAAAAGCAGTTGAACATAGCGTTTCGGAATAAATTGGAAAAATGCATTTTTTAATGGAACACTTTGTATATTTTTCAACATAACGTTTGAAATCGTCCACCGAACAAATAAGTTCATATGCACTATCGGCCTATACTTAAAAATATCAACTTTATAACGTTATTTTACTTACAGTAAAAAAGTAAAGTTGGCTATGAGATTCCAAAGGAAAAGCAATTGATTGGTTGCTTCGAGATTTAAGTGACATTTAGCATGCAGTTTCGTTTTCTTTTGACAGAAAAATAATACATTTATAGTTTTTGTTGCTAAAACTAGTTCTAAAATGCCCTTCACATATTTAAAAATGTTATAGGTTAGAAGCATACCTGTCTAGAGTAATAGAAGGATACCGCCAGAGACAGGAGGTATTTTTTGGTTCTCTATCAATCATTTGTTATAAGCGAAGATGTTGAAATTACCATCTTTGCCTATTTTGAAACCCACAAAGTAAAGACAATAAGAGATTTAGCCAGAGAGTACGGTTTTTACTTCGTATAAGTATCCACCAGTCCAATCATTGTTGCCTGATGATAATGAAAGAAGACTTATTTTTCGCAATTGGTTGTGTAATATTTGTGAAGAAAATAATTATTTCTGAAAGCACAATATAAAGCCGAATAATTGAACAAGTTTTTATCATGTTGACATGATAATCTCTGGAGCGCTAGAAGAATATTTGGACGCCGCCGGTAACTTGGCTACACGCTGGCTAATATACTTCCAACAAGATGGGGCTCGTCCTCATCAGTTTGTGACGTAGGAATGTTGCTGCGCTGCAGGAATTATTCGGAGACAAATGGATTGACACAAATGGCCCAACTTGTTGGCCACCAAAAACCCTCGATTTCTATTTTTGGGGTTACGGTAAAGTTTACAAGAAGAAATATGCAAACTTGGAAGAACTATAAATTTAAATAAAGACGAATAATGGCATTTATTGATGGAAGGTCTATTTTAAAAGCGACCAAGCGTGTGCTAAAATGTGCCCGAAAATGCATAGAACAAGATAGTAATGTGTTCATTTGCTATGACTCTTAAATCTACAAGCAACCAATCGTTTTTACTTTGGATTTTTAAGTTTTGGCCGATAAACTCCTTTGTTCTGTGGACGATTTGCAAACGTCATATTGAAAAATATACAGGAAAAAATCGATTTTTCCAATTTAATCATACAAGATTGGTCATAAAGAAGCGGCAAAACAAAATTGCCTTTTTTAAATCGAACACTGTATATGATATGTCCAAGATGGAGTTCTTCTTGCCGATTATAAATATAGCTGGTTTGATATAGTTATCTTTAAAGACACCCGCGAAATTTAAGAAAAAATCTGTCATATAAGGCAGTGTGTTAGACAGAGAATACTCTATTATATAGTGGACTTGATAGGAGTATATTGCATTTTTCTCAAACTCCTCGAGTGCCTTTAAAGATAAAGGTATAAATTTATATTTATAATCAGCAAGAAGAGACTCATTTGTTGGAAATAATATACTGAGTGTTCCATTAAAAAAGTGCAATTTTGTTTAGCCGTGACTTTATAACCACTCCTGTATAACAGGTTTCTCTTTACACCAATAGATTTTTGAAAATCGTAAAACTTTTGTATTTGACATAAATAATAATTTTTATATATGATTACGCTTTTAGATCCTCCGTTAAATTATACACTTAACTGTAGATTTACCGAATATCGTAACGCCTTTTATGTTACATATCCATGCCTAAATGTGGCTTCTCAAAAAAAAAAAGTCACTTTGGACCTTTTAGAATCCTCTATCGGCCAAACTGTTAAACTATAAACAATATAACTTGCACTTTTTTATCTTAACTTTTTGAAATCTATTACATGATTTCAACTTACGATTTAACAGGAAATGTCAAAATTTGGCCTAAAGACAGTTCAGAAAAGTCCAAAATGACGATTTTGAGACACCACTTTACGAAAACAGTTGAACTTAGGTTAGGTTAGGTAACATGTAACAAAATGTATTTATAATTTAAAACAAAATATAAAAATGTAACAATATGTAAGGTGTGCCATTTAAAAATTAAAAGTTAGTAGCGAAAATCTTAATTTAATCTCCTAAAATTTAATTTCAATATATTCAGAACACAAAAAGTTACAAGAGCCTCTATTTTCTGGCATCTTTGATATCCTCGCTCAACCTAGATCATAGACCAGCTCATTTTATCGGAATTTATTATCTGATTAATCAGGCAATAGAACATTCATAGAATGTATGTAAAACAGTCTCATCTTCCTATTCACATCCTCTAGAAAAAGGATCATTTAGTTTCATGTTGTAAATGTTTCCTTATTTATTTATAATTACTAGCTAATGTTGGCTAGTCAGAATTCCTATTACAAATAAAATGTTTGTTCTCAGCATCGCCAGGTAAAACAAATTGGCAACTACTAGTTTCATCCTATACCTTTTTAAATTATTTCAGTGTATTTTCGTAATGATTTGTATTTTGGTTTAAAAGAGCTGGGATCAGAAATATTTAAACTGGCCAGCTTTCTTGCGAGTATTCTTTAACCCAAAAACAAAACTTTGTTTGAGGCTGTATCAGTCCATGACACTCCCATACATATGATGTGGCTTGTCGGTAACTTTTAGGCGTGGTAAGTAAAACATGCCTGTGAAGATTCTGACTTTTGCATCCTCTTGTCCAATTTTGGTTACGCCAGCCAGTCTAACTTGAGCAAGTTTGGTATATTTGGCCATTATTATCATTTTTTTGGAATACAAATTTTTCTATGTTGCTGACATACTCCTCACTCCATTTCTTTTTCTCAAATGTCTGTCCGTTTTAAACAAGAACTTAAGTAGAGTATATTAAGGGGTTAAGCGGGCTCGCCCCACCACTTTTTTGATTGGTTGACCTACTTCCCTCACCTGCCTGGCTCCGCCCACTTGTATTCACTCCACCTAAATAGCTTCCCCAACCAGGTCACTGATTGGTTTTCCCCGCTCCCGCAACGTTTTGGCTCCACCTACTTTGACTGGTCGTGCCCCTCTCTTCCGTTCGCCATTGGAGGGAGATGTTTTATTTAAATCTTAGCAGCCAAAGGAGCCAGTCATTCTTACAGTCAAATGGGTTCGCGTACAGTACCTACCGAAGATATTGAACGTGTTGGTGAAGTTATTTGTTTGCGCTAACGGTGCTCTTGTGGGAAATTAAAGTGGATGATCTAAAATATATTCCCCTTAATTATTTAAGAAGTCAGTGGCGTTAAAACAAAGTTGGAAAAAGCTGCCAAAACGCTATCGACGTGACAAGGAATTACAGTTATACTTGCCTTGTTACACTCAACATAATCAAGAGGGTGACTGTATAGATAGACCACCGCAATCTATAAAAAGGTGTTGTGACTGTATAAAGGGAACACCGCGGTCTATATAAAGGTGTTGTGGTCATGTGTAACAAATTACTGGAGGTTGTCAGAAAACTAAGTAAAGGATTTAATTTTCTTATTCTCAGGATTCTATGGAAAGTAGACCACAATGGTGTCATTATTACGACAAACTATCTAATGAATATGCGAGCGCTGCATCTACCAGTGACAAATATTGTGAAACATTAGATTGAATACAACTTATTCATGACATGAGGGAATTGGGATTTGGTTATCACCTTCTTAAATTGATGGAATATGTTAAAGATCCAATTCTATTGAAAGACATTTTGAAAGAAGAAGAATTTTTAGTGTAACCATGGAGGCAATTGTTACAGAAATGTACGAAGAGTTCATCATGTCTGCAGCCTGCTCTGAATATTATGCGTATGAAGGACAAGACAGTGAAGCTCAAAACATTGTGTATTTATATTATACAGAACATGCAGAATTATGTAGACTCACAGCTAGGACATGTATAGATTTTCTTAAAAGTAAAAATGAAAGAAAATTTATAGAACAGTTTAAAAAATTAGAGTTAGCGAACAGGTATTGTGTATAAGGAAATATTTAACAAATAAAACAAATATATTTTAAACTTGTCGTTTTATTTCATAAAAAAATAGTTATATAGATAAAAAACATTTGCTAATGCACAAACACATGGAGTTTTCTTATGACAATTCGATACTGAATTACACTTTACTTTACTTTATCAATAGTTAAATCTCTCGCAATAAATCTATCAAGTATAAATTTTAGTTTAGATAATATTAATTTTAATTATAATTTTTTAGTTTCAAGTAATATTAATTGTAAATAAAATATAATATATTTTTAATTTTTTTTATTGCTAATAAAACGTATTAGGTAGCTTCTTGAATGTAGTTGTGTGAGACTAAATAAAATTGCTGTATTATAACAATATTCTTTATTATGTTTTTAGACAATTCGATTCTGAATCATACTTTACTTTAGTTTTATAACAATTTTTATAACCAAATAATATTTATACATTTAGCCAAGGCACAGTGCCAAGCGCTTGAATTTTTATGAAAATAACATTCTTCTTAAATTTGCTTAGTTTGGGTTCTTTATTGACTGGAATGCTTACGATTAACTCTTCAGCCAATTTTTTTTAAAGTTGGTCTTTCCCACACCTTTGACATAGATCTTCGGATTCGTATATGCTTTGAGAATATTCTTAAGGATTTCTTCCACTTTATTTAGTTCGATATATCCAACGTCCGATTCCAAATCATGATATTCTTCGGACCAATCAACTATTTTTTTTATCCTCGGCAACATGTTTATTTTAAATGGCGACCTAAACAGAAAATTGGACCAGCGTACACCATCGTAGATAGCTAACTCCTTTGGAACCGAGTCAAATGGAAAATTATAACCTTGAATGTCTATGAATAATTCTGACTCGCACTCTACCGTGACTATTCACTTACTATTAATTTTGAAAGTTATTCTGCGATTTTATTAACAAAAAAATAATATATTAATCATATAAATTACTTTTGTTTACTTTATGATTTTCAATTTTTTGCACTTCAGTTTTATTACACACCAAACAAGTTTCAACAATACTTATGTGAAAAAGATTATCGTTGCACAATTCTGCAGCGCAAGTCTTTTTCACAACACTCCATTGCTCTTCTATAATGTGTCGAAACAAAACTGCTTTCTAACAGGTGTTTCCAAAGCGTGCAAATAATAGCTTGGTGGACACACACTATATACACCACCAAAAGGTTAACCCCCCCAATATACTCTACTAACTTATTTGGCACTGCGATTTTCTGGTAATATGCGATCTGACATTTGACAAAAAACTAGCTGTTTTTGTTTTCCTATACTAAATTAGCATTGCAGGCAGGTTTGTCGGCATTTTTGTCTCATATTTATTTTCACTTTGTAATCTTGTAAATTTTGATGGGTTAGTAGGATCTATAATAAAACACCTTTTTAATAAAATCCCACGTTTCGAATAATATATATTCTTTCTCAGGGCTCTGAAACCAGGAGAAATTCTTTTCAATTTTGATTTTTCTTTATAATACATTTTTTTAAGAACAAGACATGAAAAAAAAAACAGAGTAAATAATATTATAAGTTTTCGTCTTTCAGTGTCGGTTTTAATAAATAATTGTATTTATATGGAAAACAATACTTAAAATTAGAGAGGGGGTTTATGTCACAAAAACGTTCATTTTTAATACAATAAAGATCACAGGACACGAATAGGTACAGAATAAACAAACAAGCACATCTGTATACAAGTGTATCGGTCGGAATACGATAGACAACTGAATTTCGGTAAAAGGTAAAATCTGATAAAAATATAAATAGTTTACATTTTTTTACTTTTTTCAATTAGATTACAATATGACGTACTTAATCCTTCAATATTTATTCTTTTATTAATGGACTTAAGATCCTTTTTAATTTCAATCATTGGATTAGGAGAATTTTAAGATTATTTTGACTCTCTAAAATTTTTGCTGTTTTCGAATCCTTTATTATATGAAAGTTTCGGCAGTCTCTTACATGTTCAGACACTCTTGTTTTAAGGTATCTGTCAGTTTGACCTCTACATGTTTTTTTTTTTCGCATTCGTTACACGGTATTCTGTAAATTACGTTGTGTATTCGGGTTTTTCTTTGAGTTTTGAGAAAACCGTTTTTGTAATAGGGTTTTCACTATTAAACGTCTCTTTTTTGTCTTCACATGAGAGTATTGATCTAATTTGCTCCGAGAGACCTCTGATGTAGGGAAGTTTGTGGAAAGTTATATTCTTTCAAACAGTGGACGTATTTAAAGTACTGTTTGGTTTATATTTTAATATTTGTTTTATTAGTTTAATTGGGTAATTATTTTTAATCAAGAAATTTTCAATTAAGTTTTGATACTTTTTTTGATAGTTTGATTTGATAGTTTATGATACCAATGTGTAAAAATGTTCTGTATCTTGTCTTATGCTTCGTATATGTCTAGAAATGGTAGGGATTTATCTTATTCAATCGCAAGAGTAAACTGTAGTTTCGGTAGAAAGAGTTGAAAGTGTCTAACAATTCCTCAACGTATCTTTGAACAATGGAACAGTAAAGGAAATTGTTTCATTCTAAATAAAGTAGTAATTATCAACAAATAAGTTAAACATGCTAATAAAAATGTCAAATGTTAAAGTATTGTGCACTTTTATGGTATTCTATCCATATAGACCATTTTCAAAGAACGTCATCAGCACCTTAACCTATTTTATGTCAGTTTTTCCATATCATGATCAACATTGTCAAAAATATTGGTCTTTTGATCATATTGGTACTTAACATCACCACTACGGGTCAAATAGTATTTCCAGACGTTTGAGCGAAGAAATGACGTTACAAATTCTAAAAAATGCAATTCAAACACATTCACCTAAAACAAATATTAAAAATGAAACCAAAGAGTACAGGGTGTCCCACATAAGATCCTCTATCCCCTTATCTCGAAAGATATACAATTTAGGAAAAAAAGTTATATATAAAGTGTTATTGTTTTTAAGTGAACTTTTATATTATATACCTTTCATGTATACAGGGTGCTCAGTTTTTCCTGGTTAGGAGTCAACTCCTAAAAATTAAATGGGACACCCTGTATATTATCCTGGATATGGATTCCTCATTAAAAATAAGGGTAACTTTCATTAAGATATTGTATACCTATCTCTCGTCGTTTAGGATATAATAGCCGTTTTATTTAATTTTTTGCTAAAAACGTATATATTTAAGGTAGTAGAAAAAAATATAAGTATATAATATTTGGTGAAGCTGCCATTTTTATATTAAAGACAACACCACAATATATAATTTAAGTTGTTTACTTTGACTACAAATTATACAGGGTGATATCAGAAATTCAATCGATCGGAATATATAAAATTACTCATAAGTCAATAATCTTAAATGGAACACCCTGTATATTATTGCAGATTTCGATGGTTCACAAAAAATTAAAGTAACTTTGTATATAATAACCTATACCTATCTCTAACCGTTTAGAAAATATTCGCTATTAAACTTTTTTTATGCAATAAAAAATACCTTTGGTTTAAATTTAATGACGAAATACGTCACAAATATTTTTTAACGGACTGACCATAGTAGATTTTCAACAAAATACTGTAGTTTACAATTTTAACTAAGATGTCTGTATTCTGTATTTCCTGAGAAAATAATTCATTACAAATCATAAAATGAAACCAAATATTGCATGTAATTAACTAACGCTGCAAAATCAAAACTGCCATGGAAAACAAATAAAGTGCTTTGGAAACCAACGTAAACAATATTTGTCAAATAATATAATAAATTTTGGTTTGTTGTGCGTTAAGTTCATCTTTATCTTATAATGTCTCATACTGCCGAAGAAAGGTTGAACTTATATCAGTGTTATCTTCAAAATAACAAAAGCGTTGCACTGACTATAAGAGCATATCATGAAAAGTATCCGGAGAGAAGAATACCGGAAAGATCCATTTTTGGGCGAATTGAACTAGATCTCGAACAGCATGGTGTTTTAAAATATGAAAAAAGAAATAAACCTAAAAGTATCTTGGATTATGAAACGCAATTAAATATATGCTTATATTTCGAAGCATTTACAGAAAATTCCATCAGAGATACAGAAAAAGACTTAAGTATTGCTAGAACTGATATTCATAGGACGCTGAAGATGAATAACTACAGGGCGTTTAAGTTCGCTAAATTGCAACACTTAGAACCTACCGATCATATTCTACGATTGAAATATTGTGACCTAATGATGGATCGACATTTTCGTAACCCTAATTTTTTTAACCAAATTTGTTGGACGGACGAAGCGATATTTACTACCTCAGGGATATTTAATAGAAAGAATACTCACTATTGGTTTCAAGAAAACAAACACAACATCAAAACTATTCAACATCAAGGTCGTCGTAGTGTTCATTGTTGGTGTGCGATTTACAGGAATCAAGTAATAGGTCCTCTATTTCTGGATAACCATTTAAATGGTGCGAGGTACCTAGAGCTACTGACTAACAATATCAGGCCGTTACTAGAGGTCAATGGTAACATAAATAATATTATTTACCAAATGGATGGAGCACCTTGCCATAACACCATTCAAGTAAGAACTTATTTAAGTGTTAACTATGCAGAGGGCGTTGGACCAAATGGAAATATTCGTTGGCCTCCGCGGAGTCCAGATTTGACGCCCCTGGACTATTTTCTGTGGGGAACATTAAAGGATAAAGTATACAAAAATAAACCTCAAGATGTTGATGATCTCAAGAATCGAATAAGGGAAGAAATTCAAAATATCAATGAAAGTGCTGCAGTAAGAGATGCCTTAAGAAAAATGGAAGTCATCTACACAACTTGTATTGCCCAAAATGGAGGCCAGTGGCAAATTTACTTTAATTTTCCCTTTTGCATTAGGTATATTGGTCCTTTCGTTATACATGCAATTGTTTTTTTGATTTTACACATTAATTCATTTGTAATTATGTAAATGTTCTCTATTAACTTAACTTCTTACTACATACTTATTTAATAGTTCACAAAATTTACATATTGTTAAATGTTAAAACATTTCTATATTTGCTAAAATTTCGTATTTGTTGAAATAAAAGATTAATATTTTTGTTATGTCGGCCATAGGTATTTTATTATATCGATCATTGGAAAGAATTAATTTCTCAGAAAATACAGACATTTTAGTTAAAATTGTAAACTACAGTATTTTGTTGAAAATCTACTATGGTCAGACCGTTAAAAAATATTTGTGACGTATTTCGTCATTAAATTTAAACCAAAGGTATTTTTTATTGCATAAAAAGATTAGAAAAGTTAGAGATAGGTATAGGTTATTATATACAAAGTTACTTTAATTTTTTGTGAATCATCGAATTTCCATTTAAGATTATTGACTTATAAGTTATTTTATATATTCCGATCGATTGAATTTCTGATATCACCCTGTATAATTTGTAGTCAAAGTAAACAACTTAAATTATATATTGTGGTGTTGTCTTTAATATAAAAATGGCAGCTTCACCAAATATTATATACTACCTAAACGACGAGAGATAGGTATACAATATCTTAATGAAAGTTACCCTTATTTTTAATGAGGTATCCATATCCAGGATAATATACAGGGTGTCCCATTTAATTTTTAGGAGTTGACTCCTAACCAGGAAAAACTGAGCACCCTGTATACATGAAAGGTATATAATATAAAAGTTCACTTAAAAACAATAACACTTTATATATAACTTTTTTTCCTAAATTGTATATCTTTTGAGATAAGGGGATAGAGGATCTTATGTGGGACACCCTGTACATTAAAAACGGCCACTGTTTCACAGAATATAACTGTCCACAAAATTCACTACATCAGAAGTCTCTCGTAAAAAGTTAGATCCCTACTCTCATGTGAAGGAAAAAAGTGGCTTTTAAAAGTGAGAACACTCGTCTGAACATGCAAGAGACTGCCGAAACTTTCATATAATAAAGGATTCTAAAACAGCATTTTTCGGTCACTTTTATAATGATGGACGTACTTTCGATTTCGAAAACGAAAAGATTTTAGGGAGTCAAAATAATCTTTAAAAAAAGCTTGACCCAAGAAATGATTGAAATTAAAAAGGATCCTAATACCATTACTAAAAGAACATATTATTTTTAAGGACTTCATATGAAAACTTATAATAATATTTACTCTGTTTATATACATCTTTTGTTCATACAAATATTTACTATAAAAAGAGAAGAGGAAGAATATATACTATTTGAAACGTCGACTATTAAAAAAGGTGTTTTGTTAAACTTAGGCCTTACCAACCCATCAAAATCAACAAGATCTAGTTCTTCTGATCAAGCACCGTCTTCGATCGGGTCTTGCGATCGTTTGGAAGAATTGGAGCCACAATAGGAAAATCACATATAGTAGATCTTCTTGTTGGCAACAAAGAGGTGCAGTATTTAGTTTCACATTATAAAGCTATTTTCTTAACTGACAGTATTCAGTCATAATTCCTGTTTCAAATCGGTAGTTTCGACATTGCCGATAGGTGATTGTCGTATTCTTGCGAGGATATCTTAGGATAACCCTAACAGATTCATAGCTGTTAGTTTTATCCCATATATAAATTTTTAAATTTATTTTTAATTTTGGAGGCCTTGTTTTCATTTTTAATGTTTAACAGAAGTATTCATTCGCCTTTACATTTTTTTGATAATATTTCGGATTAACTTGCATTTGTTCAAAAATAGATCATTTTTCCAGAGTTCTTAATTTTGAAAATAATTTTTTTAAAACGGAGGTAGACATAGTATTCAATAAACGTCACAGTTGTTGGTGCCACGAAAATTTGGCATAATTTGCGCGTCTTTAATTATAGTATAAATAATATTTACAGTAATTATAGTAAAAAATAATTATTAAACTTAAGAATGACGGAAGTGGGTTAAATTTTAGATAGAAATAAGAAAGTACAGTCCCAATTTTATAGAAATATATACCATGGCGAATTTGTACTCAAAAAATACTTTCCCAAAGGAAACTTTAGAATATTATAATTATGTATATAAATACACTATGTTTTACAGTATGAACCGAATGTTTTCGAAGGTGACAGAAATGTAGGGATTAAAGAGTTGTCGCAATTTATACTTTAAAAAAATAGGACAAACATTTGGGCATACTTGCAAATGATTAAGTTAAATTTCTACTGACATATTTCATTTTACGAAAGGTATTAATGAATCATACTTGAGCCATGCAAAATTAAAGAATCGTTGAACCTTGAAAATGGCCCACATAAGGAATGATTGAGCCAAGTTTAATAACTAATGAATACCGGTAACGCAAGACAAACTGGCTGGGAACTAAGTATAAATATAGGCCGATGTTTATTTTCGTCACTAGCAAATCTTAGAAATTAAACTTCTTTTAACAGTACATATAATTAATATTGTAACGAAACTACTAGTCCGTGTATGAGGTCGTTCCTCATAATTTGCCGCCCCCAATATTGATTTAGTTTTAAAAAATAGATTAAATTGTTTATTACTTAGTTTATAGAATATTTTGATTTATATGTCGTAAAAATGTGTAGCAGATCAAACCTAATTTTTTTAATGAGTCACCCTGTATATGATATGATGATCAAATGAGTCGCTTCTTGCTGATTATAAATATGCTAGGTTTGATACTGTTATCTTCAAAGACACAAAACGCTACCATATGGGGCAATGTGTTCACATACAGTCGCCTGTATTTTCCAAATCTACAAATAAATTAACTACATTAACTGCTTGTGTCGCAGTTTCAGGTTGGCAGAAGCATCTACTTGTTTTATATAAACGAATTAAACCATTGTTACGTTGTGCAAGGCTTGTACTACACGGAAATCTCTCGATGGATCCCGATTTGGTATACAATACAAAGTTGGGATCTATTTGGAGGATAATTATTTTACATTGGATGGATCGTCTATTCATAGTATTATCTGTGTTCGTCAGAGCTCGCGTTTACCTTATGTGTATTGATATTACCTTCGAGATAGTTTTCTCGATGGCAACGATTTTGAGCGAAACCTGCAGATCTGGACTGCAGTCCCCAGCTTTAAACTACTTTGAAAATGTATTATCACCATTATAAAATGGTCAGTTTGAGCAAATAAAACCTTGTGTCGATCAGTCAATTTTTTATATGTAATGTGACGTGTTGAAGAATACTTTAAATTATGCATCTCGACATGTAGACGAATCTATATTCGTTTGTTTTAAATTCAGACCATCAACAATCTTTTTTTAGTGGAAAAATAGTTAAGTTTAGTTTTACCTTAATTTTTACAGAGATAGCCATAAGCTTATCACTTTCTATTTTGCCTATTGATTTTGCTAATAAAATATTTACAAGGAGGTCTGCTATTTTATTCTTCACTAATATACATTGTTTAATATAACGAACATTAAAGAACTAAACACTTTTGTTAAATCTGTGGGTGTGTAGTGCAATCTCCAATTGTCTACAGTCCACAGTCTGAATGGCGCACAACAGTATACAGCTGCTGTTTAAGTCGCACAGACTTGGCACTGTAGGCCAACCGTGTATGAATGGGTACTCGGGCGCCTTTAAAGATAAAGTTCAAACCTAGTGTATTTATAATCAACAAGAAGAATATAAGGCAGATACTACTTATCAATTTACCTATAATGTAATTAGATTTTTGCCCTTGGCCAGATAATTTAAACGAGACGACACCAAATTAAGATAAATAACCTGTGGGGCAAATTGGCGGTTTATGAAAAAATATTTGCTTTAGAGTCCCCCTCTCATCGACCTATGTACGTCGTGATCCGATTTATGGGTGTTAGTCTTGACTTAAAAACGTTGCGAACTATAATGTAGTATCCATTCTATATTATGTCTTTGGAATGAACTTTTCGTCTACATACGTTCCAAGCTACCAACTGTTTTCCCCTAAAGTTCTGATAACTCTCTAGGCACACCAGGACGCCGCCCTCGTCAACCGGCGCCACCTCAGCCAGGAGCACCAGTTTCTCAACCGCCCATCGCGCCACAAATGCAGGTTCAACCTATGCCGGGACCAAATCCAGCTCCGCCAACTTTGCCACCTAATTTGCCACCTCAACCTACAACTAGCACTATGGGTGAAGATCCCCCAATGCCAGTGTTGAAGCCCGAGAAGGTAATCGAAATTCCTCTCGTCAA
Organism: Kuschelorhynchus macadamiae; assembly: GCA_030620095.1. Lineage (NCBI taxonomy): Eukaryota > Metazoa > Arthropoda > Insecta > Coleoptera > Curculionidae > Kuschelorhynchus > Kuschelorhynchus macadamiae. The sequence continues at coordinate 108,414 of JAUTXW010001035.1, forward strand.
CGCTTTACTGCCGCAAGAACCTATGATGGCAGGACCATCTGTCGCTTCGCCTGTAGGGGCAGATAGGAAGGTTCCGCCTAGCCCTTACTGCGACTTTTGTTTAGGAGACTCCACCCAAAACAAGAAGACTGGGGGAGTGGAGGAACTGGTTTCGTGCCATGATTGTGGAAGATCAGGTAAGGGCACCAGTTCAGTTCTTTCAGATAACTCATTTGGTTCAGATGTAACACCCTCTCTTCTTGATATCCCTTTTCACCAAAACGCGTCACCTAGGGGAGAAGAAAAACCTAAGAGGGGACGTAAAAAGAAAGTACCGGTATAACTCGGAATGTGGTTCATAGTTTCAAAATTATTATTTTTGGAATTGGTAGGTTTTATATTGGAATTCCAAGCGATTAATTTTATTTATTTTGAATGAAAGAATGTATATTATATTATAAATAATATAAAATATTTTCTATAGAAAACATAAACATTTGCTTTTACAGTTTTTTGACTGACATGTATTTCTAATATTGAATCAAAGATCGATTATACTTCGTATAGACAGTCCATCTTGCAGTTTCATAAATTCGCCACAAGAATCGGTCGTATCACCGTGCACAGTGCAGCAATATTTGACTACTACTACGTCTACTCCATTAGAATTATTTGAAGGCCCCTGGAAAATAATATTGTAACTAACTGTAAGGCGGAGGCCATGATATCCGCGTAAATCTTCCTATGGATCCTAGCTCCACTGAAAGACGGCAAAGTTGGAATCCATTTAGGAGATCTTCTATTTTCCAATTGGTCATTATTCGGAGTATAGTCGGTCATTGATGGAACTCGACTACATGCTGCTAATTTGATTCTTGGTTTTATTTAGTAAAATACTCTTATTTATAGTTTTTAAAATTGACTAGTCAAATTGTTAAATTTTGTTTCAGTTTAAAAGAAACATTTCTTACTTCAAATAAAAAATCTTCGAACTCATTAGTTTATCGAATATTTTAAAATATTATAGTATATAGTAAGTCAGAAAATGTTTGTTTCTACTGAATACATTCTTGTTCATCTGTTAAAATATTAATATATAGAATAAGAGGCTTTTTACTTTTAGTCTTTAGTGGCATTCCGTTTTAATATTCGTGATTCGACTTTGATTCTATTCATCGATATTTCATCAGTGAATAAACAGAATTATTACCAAATTACATGGTCAAGCAATTCATCAAATAACTCGACAGAAAATAGAATAGCACTGCTTATTTCTTGTTCATTATACCTATTTTGTGTGGCTAGTAAAATATCGTTGTTTAATAAGCAGAAAATTCAAAATTATTTTATATCCAGTAATTTATTTTTCCATAATTTTAAGTAACATCGAAATACATACCATTTCGGGCTGTTATTTTTTAATAATGCGATTATTACGAAACCCGTAGGAGTAATAAGCTTCATTTACCATTTTTGACGTGTCCCAGATTTTCGTGAATTCCGGTTTAACTGGAACTGACCACAACTTTCAATGTTTAAATGGCACGTCTAAAGTTGACAGCCATTTTTTGTTTGTCGTTCAGAAATTTAAAATGCACCATCACCAATTCCATTGCATAGTACATCAAACAATTTCTCTTGCTTCGAGCATGATCGTAGTCACCATTACCGACTGCAGAGAAAAAGAAGAATTGTTTGCGAATTAGCTCACTGAGAACCCAAATAAAAGCAATATTAGAATAGCGAGGACCATCCAAGTCTATAAAAAATGACGTTCCCACCTTTTATCATCCCTCAAATAGGCTTTGGACTTGTCAAGGGTCTTGTGTCCTGCCTGAATGTCAAAAAGGCACCGGTTTTGATGCAATTCCCAATATTGCTAAAAGAATCCTACTGAGAAAGAACGGAGATCTATCTTAAATTCTATATTCCTATTAGTTTACTGTGAAATATAGAAAAAATGGTTGAGCATGTAATTCTACATTACCGTGAAATATTTGTAATAGATCACGTCTTTCCGCCAGAACAATTTGGTTTTAATAAAGGACTAGGTACGACACAACAAACTTGTAGACTGGCGTCTGACGAACTTATTTCCTTTAGTAAAATACATCATACAGCTGTAATTTTGGACATGAGCAAAGCTTTTAATAAAGTTATAAAATTATCATCAAACTAGTCATAGGAAGTTCTGATTGTCTAATTAAAATGCTTCTTTCCTACCTGAATGAAAGAAGCTTTTCCGCGAGCTTGGATTGCTTGATGCTTATACAAAGGCCGGTATGAGTAGAAGTTCCGCAAGAATTTCCACTAACTCCCATATTGTTCAATATATTTATACACGATATACCGAAATATAATGTAACAAAACTATTTATTAGCCGATGATATAGCGATCGTGGCCACATCTGAGCAGCCCATATTTATTCCATGTTATTCTTGTTGTTCCTGCTATTCCATTATTGCAATCAGTTCCATTTTTACCGGAAGTCACAAAAAATAGCTCTATAACTTATTACTTCTATGAAGTTTCAAATTGATTGCCTCATAAATGACACCCGCTCTACAGTCTTGAGGGAACCCATCCGCTTTCTCTAACAATTCATTTCTACAAATTGAGGTATCGTTCTGAAATTAAGAGGGATGAAATGTCTAAGTAAAAAAAATTGGTTTTATGCACAAATTTGGGATTAACAAAATCAGACCATTTCATAATCACTTTAAAATAGTCAACTTGGTTGGCACCAACATTTTTGGGATTAACTAACATTTGAAAGACCGTTCAAGTGATATGTTACTCGATCCTCCTTTCATGCATTTTTTTTAATCGCGTTCAGCCTTCGTTTTGAAAGCTAATTTTTTTTTCTTTAAAAGCAATATTAGCCGTGATTAGATTCCTCTTAATCTAGGGAGAATATATAAATTGGTACCAAAATTAAGAGGGTAGGGGATGACTTGGCTCTCAATTCGGAATTGATCATTAGTGAAATTTTGTTTGATCTTAAGTATTTACTGTATCATCTGAACTCATAACAATATGACGGTAATGATTATCAGTTCAAAATTAATAAAATGTCAGTTTTGAATTTTATTTTGATTGATCTTTCTACCATATCTTCTCTTCATAACTGTGATGTATTCTAAAACTTTAGAGAGCATTTACTTGTGTCGGCAAATGAAACATCCCAAATAATATTGTTCGCATCCAGTGGTGAAGTCGGAAGTTTTTTTTTTGTAATAAATACTCGACAAATTATTTCAGTTATGGCGATCTTGTTTTTTTAAAGGGAAGTATGTTCCCAATAACTTTATCTTTATTTAAAACAGGGTTTTTCATAAAAATTTGCTATGAAAGGAAGACCTTTTTAAACATTAATAACTGCACATCATTATTTAGCTTATGAAAAACTCAGTCCTTTACTGTCATTCTTATCTGAATCATTTATTGAACACAAGCATGTATGGCAGGCTGTCCCAGTTCTATCCTCAAAATATATTCGCCCTTAAATTTGATATTAAAAAACTCTTATAGAAGTTACTTGTTTGAGTAACTACTTATAGTAGCAGTATTTTTTATGTAGATGGGATATCTCAAAAGTTAATTTTTAATATTCTATTTCACTTTCAGAAAAATAAAACGTATAACATGTTACCCGTTTTCGAAATAACCGCAGCATACAAGCAGATTAAAGTTAGTTAACATTAATAATGTCGAAAATTTGCTCTAAATTGTAGACCACAGGCAATTTTTCTGACTAGGCCAGTGATACATTCAAATGGTTTTCTGTATACAGCATTTAAAGTGACTTAAAAATAAAGTTGGGTTTTCCTTTTTCACCTGGAAAAATAATATCACGGAAATGATATTCAACTGGAAAACCGGGAAAAGAGCGGAAATTTCAAAATCAGGGAACTTTCGAATACTTCTAGAAAAAATTTATGAATACCGAGTTACTTTTTGCCATGAGCATTTATGGACTATTTTATTGATATTTGTAGGATTTAGGATTTTATATATCACTTGCTCTCCTATTTACAGTTTACTAGGCCTTTTATAATTAATATTTACTGAAGCATTTTCGATCGGCGAGTAGAGTTCTTAGGCGTTCTATTTTGGTGAGAATGCTTATCGCTGTTTCTGTTACAATTTTTCTATAACATATTAGCATGAAATAAAAATGACGATATTCTAACAACTGTCGACAGGTAAAGTTCCTTTAAACGTTTTTTGAAATGTGAGATAAAACCGGTTAAATTTGGGAGACCAGACCATATTCTTTTCAAGAGTACCGTTCTCTTTTTTTGTTTGTTTCTTTTCTTTTTTATTTCCTTGATATTTGACAAAATGCATTTTTAATCCGTGTTAAGCTCGAAAAGTACGTAGAAGTGCTATTTCCAGACTATTTTGTGATTAAGAATATGTATTTATCGCAATTTTTTTGTGTTGTATTTTTTGACAATCTGTATGTATCTTCTGATTAATTTTACAAAAAAATTACTCTTAGTACAAATCGATAAATGTAAAATCGCTTGAATGTTAAATGATGTTTGGCATTATTTAAAATTAAAATATCTCCATCATGATTGAATTTATCGAGTTAAACTAAGCTTACTTTTTGTGTGTAAAATTGATCAGAGAATAAATGCCAAATGTCGAAGTGTCAAAATGCCAATACAAAAAAAATACGACAGAATAATGGTGAACAAGAACAATCTTATTCGTTTACACACCACTAATCGGTAATACTGACAATATATTTTGAAAATATATATGTGCACTCTCAACCGCCCCCCCCCTTATCTAGGCCGTGGTCAAATGTTTAACATCCCGTCGACTACTACAGTATCCATCCTATTTAATAATTGAATCCATACATTGATAACGAAAACAGTTCGATAGTAAGTTTATGAGTAGGTTTTAAGTACCGAATGTTAAGTCAATGCAAGTTACCGTACAAAAGTTAAAAATAATTTTCTAAATTAATGTAAATGAAACTTTCACAAGATAACATTTTTGGTCTCATACTGTTATTTGTAGATTTGCACTTTAAGTGAGTTGAGAAAGTAAAGTTCAATAGATAAGTTTCTTTTTCGAATTCAAGATATACCGGATTTGGTGCCTATATCTTCAAAAATAAACGATAAAATGAAGAACTTCGCCATAAGAAAAGTGTGCTGACTAGAAAAAGATAATCTTTTTCACACACATTGATTACGACGCAGCTTCTCTTCATATTTCTCTAATGTTACAAAAAACTTGCCATACAATTCGTTTTTAGGATCATTTTGAAATTTAAAAAAATAAGAAAGTTATTTCAGATAAAAATGTTGACAAGTTAAAATGACCACGCTGTACAGGTTCATCGAAAGGAGATTAAAATGCTTTATATCTCCCTTGTTATTAAATAACTGTGATTTTTGTGAAGAATTCAATTTTATTTTCGAAAGTTCAATTGAGCATCAAATAAAAAAGTTGTATAAAAATATATGATCAAACTATACTTTTTTTCTTATTTTGAAAGTAATGGCTTATATTTTATTAAATTTTAAGAGTCTACAGAAAAAACTGGGCAAATTTTATTGTAATGTACATTTGTAATTATACGATAAACGAAACTAGTAACACCATAAATATCCTTCCATTCTTGGTACAACGGATACCTTCTCTGAAAAATTCGCTCTCCAAATATTTTAAGATTAATGTAACACGATATCTGTAATAAGCAATAACTTAAAGCATGCTGGGGTAGTTTAAGCGATCAAACTTACTTTTTTATAGAAATTTACTTAAGCGAACCTCTTAATATGTGCTATGTCATACATACCCTCATCATTTTTGAGGGTATTTGAAAAAAAGATGTTTGTACTGAAAGTAATTTAGAGTTTAAAAAAAATTAACATTACTGATACCTGTGCAGAAATGAAAACGACAATCTGTACTATGGAATCACGGTTACGTTGTTGTTAAACCGAGAAGTGTTCTAGTTTGAAAACATTAAATTGTATTTTAATTAATAAACAAATCAGAAAATTGCATGTTTCATTATCTCGAAAACGGGCAACAATTTTTTTACACTAGGGACTGGTTTTTGATATCCTGTGCGTACTTCTTATGTAAATAGGCGTGGTGGCACACCCTCTATAGATTGTTCGATTTAAAAAATTACAAGTTTTATTTTCTAAACCATTTGGAAATATTTCCGACAGCACTACTAGTTGCACTACTAGTTGCTAAGTTCTGCTCTTAGAATGTCTTAGATCGCGATATACTCTATAACTTTCCAGAATTTTAAACCATTCTGTTTACATTTGCCCTCTTAAATCAATCCTTAAAGTTACGATGCTATATACTGCCTTTTTGAATGTTTGGGCGAAAGCCTATTCATTTTCAACCCTAATTGAGATCATATCAAAATTAAGAGTGTCATATCCTTAACTAAAGACTAGTTTTAAAGTAAAAACAACATTTTATATTCTCCAGCTGGCGGCTGGGCACCATTTTGAAAGAAAGAAGGGTCGAATAGCAAGTTATTTCAAAGCTGTTTCTATCCTTAATTCATCCCCAAAGTTTGGAGATAAATCGAGTGTTTCAAAATTGCAACCTTTTTTTTGCAAACCAAAATGTGTATTATAACTAAGTATTTTTTTAAATACTTATAATTTTCAATTTTGTTTAAAATTGGAACACCCTGTAACTAGAAAAAATACAAAAATTAGTCCATATATTGACAAACATTGAAGTTAACCTGAGGAATAAAATATATTTATGAGTTTTGTGGGAATTTTAGCTCCCCCCATATTTTTTGTTCTTGCACGTCTACGAATATACTTACTGGGTGTTTAATAGACCTTCCAATCAACCTGTCTTTCAATTTAATTTTTTTCAATTTGAAAATTAAAAAATGCTATTTTTTTTCCTAAAAATTAGTATTTAGTTAGTGATATAAGTCCTCTTAATTTTCTTATATAAATCTCAATTAGTACGGAAATGTACTGCGAATTTTACCTCTAGCTGTTTATGTACAAAATGTATATAAGGATTTCGTAATTTATATTGTACTAGATTATCATTTTCACATTGTGATAACCTTATGATACATCTGATCTGACATTTTTTTGTATTCTAATTTTTTCATTAATAATTGTTATTTAGACAAAAACTAAAAGTGTTCATAAAAAGTAACAGTAAGTTTCTCTAGGATTTATTATCTAATTAATTTTCTAAATAAGATTCGATGAGCCAGTACTATACATAATTAGAATATTTAATATAGTTATAAAAATAATTAATTAGATTAAGTAAATTTATTTCTTAAAAGAGGGTATTTGAAAGTCAGTCTTATGTATGATGTATACAAATTTTATGATACTGCTTTTTGAATAAAATAGTAACCAGAAACATTCTTTAATATATGATCAAATCAATTCAAATCAATATTAGGGACTTTTCGTAACAGTGTGTCCGACTGGCTTGTATAGTTTAATATTTTGTATATATTTTATATAATTTTCTTCATTTCTAGATTAGCATTTTTCAGACATGTTAAATACTCGTGACCTAAGTATATATTTATTTAATTTTAGGAATTATTTACAATATTCTAAGAATATAATCTTTCATACTACACTGGTCATAAATATACGTAATTAATGTAATTTCAAGAACTGAAGTAACCAAATAACTAACAAGCTAAATTTTGCTGTTAAAGTAAAAGTTTATCGTTTATTTTTAAATAAGTTAATTCTTGATATTTAAACGTCTCTCAATTTTCGTGGTCATTTTCTAAAAATATTTGGTCAGTTTTATTGTTGTCATTTTTGTTAGAATTTCTAAAAATTGTGTGTCTTATCTGAAAATTATTTCTGTATTGTGTAATGTAGGGGAGGGTAGTTCTCTAGCGCTACATCTAATTATTTAGATTACATTACTAAACCAAGACCCATTAATCATCGTATGTTTTCAAATAGTGTTAAATAGATCACAAAGAATTTTGTATTTGAAGATGTTTCCTCGACTATTACATACATCGGATAGCTATTTCAAATATCTGTCTGTGTATTATTGAACAACTTATATCGTTGCTGCAATTTATAATAGATTAGAAGGACTAGGTCCGAAAATACTTAGACTAATCGTCATCTTGGCCCATTTTTCCGTTTGTGTCTGCACCTCTTTTGCGAGTTTTAACCAAACGCCAACGTATTGAAGCTCTGTATAGGTTTGGGAGGTATTTACTAGTACTTTATGATACTCTCGCCGTATACGTCGAGACCTACTAAAGACAAATGTTTTTTGTTTGAAATAGGGTTTTTGATATGCTGTTCGGGAACAAAGATATTACGTCTTTAAATAGACTTGAACCATCCTGTATAGATTATCCATTAGAGAAATATAAATTTTGTTCCGTTTTGTAAACAATATGACAAAATGTTTGACCTCACTACTAGTGTATTAGCTTTAACATTTAAATTGGGAGTTGGGCGGATTTTGCCTTTCCTTTCTTAGATTTTAGATTCTTAGAGTGTTCAAATATTTTAATTCAATATGCCCCCCATTTAAATCTCCTGTTAAATTTGCGATCCTCTATGCTGCCATTTTTCGAAAACTCGTGGGGCGAAAGCCAGGTAATTTCCGACTTAATTGAAACATTATGACGGTGTCTAAATTGGCACAGTGATTTACAAGAGAAAGGGGCTTTTGTCCTTCACTGTATATATATATATATATATATATATATATATATATATATATATATATAAATTCAAAAGCTTTTTTCTTGTTTTCTCAAACATAAGTTTAAGTTTCTATGCAAAAAAAATATATAATAATAAAGTTGTATTTTGCCTTCTTTTAAAAATATTATTGGTTTATTAAAATTTAGCGTTTTACAACCCTTTAAAAAATAAAACAAAAGTGTAATTTTCTTTTTAGGGAGTTGTTTCGCCCCCTTAGATTAAACCTATATAGGAAAAGATTAGTTAAGTAAGTAATGAGAGAATATAAAATTACCCCTTTTTACCGTTTTTTAAAAAGCTAAGCATTATGGAAATAAAAATATGCATTTTTGAGGTGCTCTTATATTCCCTTTGGCGACACTACATTGTGGAAAAATGGTTTTTATATATAAAAAGTTGAATAAAGCTGACAAATATTAACTGTTTTTTTAACTAACCGCTATAAAACAAAAGATATTTTAGTTTTTGGGACAGCTTCATATTTCTAGGGCTACCCTGTGTACTAATAAAAATGTATTTATATATAAAAGGGGAATAAATTGGACGTGTTTCTCCGTTTGATAAAAAAGCTAAAGTCTCTCCCTCTCTCTCTATATTTATATATATATATATATATATATATATATATATATATATATATATATATATATATATATTTATTATATATATATTTATATATATATATATTTATATATATATATATATTTATATATATATTATATATATATATATATATATATATATATATATATATTTTTATATTTATATATTTATATATATATATATATATATATATATATTTATATATTTATATATATATATATATATATATATATATATATATATATATATATATATATATATATATATATTATATATATATATATATATATATATATATATATATATATATATATATATATATATATATATATTTATATATTTATATATATATATATATATATATATATATATATATATATATATATATATATATATACCGGGTGTTCAGTTAAGGGCGTACACTATCTATATCTCAAGAACCCTTGACTGCAGCCAATTGGAAAAAAAAAATTCATGACTAAAATGGCAACGAGGAATCGTCCAAAAATATTTTTAACTTTGCAAATTGGCCGTAAGGGGGCGCAACTGTCAAAATGAAAATACAAATTTAAAATTTGAGCAAAATTACTAAATTAAGATATAAGTTTTATAACGTCATTGGAAAGCTGAGTCAATTTTCTATGAATTCGCTTTAAGCCAAATTTTCATTGGGTTAATAATAAGGGTGGGGGAAACAAATGTGTGTTGTCATATTTAAATCGCTATATCTTGTACACTTCTTAACCAATTTTAATGAACAAGGTGTCATATGAAAGATAATTTTTACATCTCTTAATGGACTTCTGCAGTGATATAAATTAGTTTTAAAAAAAGAAGTCAGATGGCGCTATCCAATGTGGTTAGAGTTTTCTTGAAATTTTTCTAAAATTTCAAATGGATCGGTATGCTTTACCTTATAAATTATAAAAGTGAATTATAAAATCTACATTTTGGCGAAAACCGCATATCGAAATCTTTATTCGTTTCGGAGTTGTTGCTAAATAACTGGTGATAAAAGAAGCAAAAACAAAAAAATCGAGTTTTATGAAGTTAGTATCTGACAAATAAATGATATTATGGAATTAATTAAAGCATGTTAAAGGTTTACTTAATAACCAGATTAAAAAATCTTAATTGAACTAATTGTAAGTAGTAATATTTTTATTTGCCTTCCATCACACTTTATCCAGGCTTTGGACTGGTCCAAACTTTAGCAGACTATTAAAATTTGGAGCGTGTTTAAAGGCCAACGGGCCATAACAAAGCAGAATAACATAACGAGTAACGTATGAAAAACCTTCGTGGCAAAAATACGAAGAAACAGGTAACGAGTAACAAGAACAAGAACAAAATTTTCAGAAAAATTAGGCATTTATGGGATATGTTCAAAATGTTTTCCATCATTCTGAATACAGCGGTACAGCCTTTGTTGTGTTGACGAGACAGCAGTTTTAATTTCCGCCACGGATATGCTGTTTATAGCCGTTCTAATTCTCTCGATCATATTTTCTCGCGTTGTTGGTCGAGTTTTGTAAACGAGATCTTTTATTCTTCCCCATAAATAAAAATCGAGACAAGTTAAGTCCGGTGACCTGGCTGGCCAAAGAAATAAACTTCCTCTTCCAATCCACCGGAAAGGGAACTGCTGGTCAAGGTAGTGACGCACTTGGTTTGAAAAATGGGCAGGACATCCATCGTGTTGAAACCACAAATTTCTTCTTGTCGCGAGGGTCACGTTTTCTAATAACTGTGGCAGCTCATTAATTAAAAATTGAAGGTATAATTCACCATTTAGAGTCCTATCAAAGATAAAAGGCCCGATAATCTTTCCTTCAACAATTCCGCACCATACATTCACTGTCCAACGATGTTGATGGTCGACTTCACGCATCCAATGAGGATTATTATCACACCAGTAATGCATGTTGTGCAAGTTTACTCTACCATTGCTGGTAAATGAGGCTTCATCTGTCCATAGTACTTCATCCAAAAAACGGCGATCTTCCCTTATCATGTTGAGAAGCCAATGACAATAATTTAAGCGATTGTCGAAATCCAAGTCTAGTAAAGCCTGGTGCAAAACAATATGATATGGATGCATGTTAAAATCCATCAAAATTTTATGAATGGAGCCAACTGAAAGTCCCAAGTCCCTAGAAATTTCGCGAATACTAGCATGTGGATCAACATTGATATAAGCTAAAACGTTTATGATATTCGTCTCATTTCTGACTCTGCGATGCCTTATTTGAGTCGAAGTTGGTTGAACTCTGCCAGTTTCTCTGAGTCGTCTTGCCAAACGAGTAAACACGTGCCTGGAATGATGCGTCCGATTAGGGTACTGCAAAGCATACTCCCTTGAAGCTCTGGCTGCATTTCGAAAGCACTCAAAATACACACCTAACATATCAAATGCCTCTTCATTTGTAAACGGCATTTTTACTTTAGTAACGGAAACAAGAAGTAAACTTTCTTTCACAAGACAATAAACAAACCAAAATGACAGTTACTGCTTTTATTGCCATGACAACGAGGCGCAATGTGTCTGTTGTTTTTCACGGCTTACTGTGACAGTACAAGGAGGCAAATAAGAAATAAGAACGCAATACCTCATGGTATGACATTGCTTACAATTAGTTCAATTAAGATTTTTTAATCTGGTTATTAAGTAAACCTTTAACATGCTTTAATTAATTCCATAATATCATTTATTTGTCAGATACTAACTTCATAAAACTCGATTTTTTTGTTTTTGCTTCTTTTATCACCAGTTATTTAGCAACAACTCCGAAACGAATAAAGATTTCGATATGCGGTTTTCGCCAAAATGTAGATTTTATAATTCACTTTTATAATTTATAAGGTAAAGCATACCGATCCATTTGAAATTTTAGAAAAATTTCAAGAAAACTCTAACCACATTGGATAGCGCCATCTGACTTCTTTTTTTAAAACTAATTTATATCACTGCAGAAGTCCATTAAGAGATGTAAAAATTATCTTTCATATGACACCTTGTTCATTAAAATTGGTTAAGAAGTGTACAAGATATAGCGATTTAAATATGACAACACACATTTGTTTCCCCCACCCTTATTATTAACCCAATGAAAATTTGGCTTAAAGCGAATTCATAGAAAATTGACTCAGCTTTCCAATGACGTTATAAAACTTATATCTTAATTTAGTAATTTTGCTCAAATTTTAAATTTGTATTTTCATTTTGACAGTTGCGCCCCCTTACGGCCAATTTGCAAATAAAAATATTTTTGGACGATTCCTCGTTGCCATTTTAGTCATGAATTTTTTTTTTCCAATTGGCTGCAGTCAAGGGTTCTTGAGATATAGATAGTGTACGCCCTTAACTGAACACCCGGTATATATTTATATATATAACTTTATATCTTATTATATATAATTATATATATACTTAATATACGTTGCACAAAAAAAGTAGATATTTAAATCTATTATCTAATCCACACAACATAAATCTAAGTTTCCCCAAATTAAATTTTTACACGAGATTCCGGCAATACAGAAATTTATATTTTATGGCAATCAGCATTCAACAAGCTAATGACCGACCGACCCATCCACCCCATCATCCTGCTCTTCTTATCAATCAGACCGGTTCGAAAATCGCGCTATATCGGTCGTCGGCTCAGCGCCCGACCCGAGACCTACAAACAATGATGATGCATTGTACGAACCGAAGAACTCACTGAACCATAGACAAACGCAACTGAACGCTTAATTTTGCTTTGTCTCTATTTCAAAGATCCGTGATCCGGTTCGCAATATTTTCAAGACCCGGCTTCTGTGGGTCAGTATAAAGATCCAGATCAATCGTGAACGACACATCTGTACTTACAACGATGCGGATTGAATGGTGTTAAAGGTATATTAAGGTTTTTTAACATATATATAATATATGAAATATAAGTTTAAAGATATAATAAATCCAGTTAAACAGCAATGCAAAATTCTTATACAGCTCCCTAAAAAATTAAAAAACACGTTCTCAGAAAACAAAAAAATCCAAAATGATTATTACAGAGCTTATACTTCGTTTATAGACAATACAAAAATAATAAGAAAAATAAAATTACGCCAATCCATACCTAAAATCAATAGAAACAACAGAACGTTTATTTCTTTTTTGCAGTTGTCATGCGTTTCTTCCACGTCCAACCCTTATCATTTCGTTGCTTATCACTTGATTTTAAAAGAGGTTCTTGGATAGATGCTCCAACATTGTTTCACACGACTGTGTACCACGCATACACCTATTTCAAACGAATTTTCCTTTAGGAATTCTACTAAGTAGTCTAAGTCAAACCTGTCCATACAGATATTTTCAAAGTATGCTAACCTGCTTCTCACTAGATCAAAATTATTTGAAACGAACAATGAAGCATTTAAGCTATACGGATTTATCTAATGCCAATTGTACATGGCATTAAGCAACACCCTGTATGTATAAAATTTATATAAAAAAGTGTTTTGTAATTTTTATGATTTGTACTATGATAACATATGATCTGATTTTTTTATTATTTGTTAATCTGCAGTTTTATATTCATAAATGTTATTTATTAAATTTATTTGTTATGACAAAAATAACAATTTTCATAAAGTCACAGTAAGTTCCTTTATCTAAGGAAAACTGTTTTTCTAATCCTGTTTTTTTATATAAAAATCGATGAGCCAGTACTACTGATAATAGCATATGTAGAATATTGATTATAGTTAGAAAAAACCATTAGATGTAAATTTATTGTTTATAGAGTTTATATGAAATATATATATAAAGTGTAAACATTTTATAATAGTTTTGTTATATTATATATATATATATATATATATATATATATATATATATATATATATATATATGTATATATTTATATATATATATATATATATATATATATATATATATATATATATATATATATATATATATATATATATATATATATATATATATATATATATATATATATATATATATATATATATATATATATATATATATATATATATATATATATATATATATATATATATATATATATATATATATATATATATATATATATATATATATATATATATATATATATATATATATATATATATATATATATATATATATATATATATATATATATATATATATATATATATATATATATATACCGGGTGTTCAGTTAAGGGCGTACACTATCTATATCTCAAGAACCCTTGACTGCAGCCAATTGGAAAAAAAAAATTCATGACTAAAATGGCAACGAGGAATCGTCCAAAAATATTTTTAACTTTGCAAATTGGCCGTAAGGGGGCGCAACTGTCAAAATGAAAATACAAATTTAAAATTTGAGCAAAATTACTAAATTAAGATATAAGTTTTATAACGTCATTGGAAAGCTGAGTCAATTTTCTATGAATTCGCTTTAAGCCAAATTTTCATTGGGTTAATAATAAGGGTGGGGGAAACAAATGTGTGTTGTCATATTTAAATCGCTATATCTTGTACACTTCTTAACCAATTTTAATGAACAAGGTGTCATATGAAAGATAATTTTTACATCTCTTAATGGACTTCTGCAGTGATATAAATTAGTTTTAAAAAAAGAAGTCAGATCGCGCTATCCAATGTGGTTAGAGTTTTCTTGAAATTTTTCTAAAATTTCAAATGGATCGGTATGCTTTACCTTATAAATTATAAAAGTGAATTATAAAATCTACATTTTGGCGAAAACCGCATATCGAAATCTTTATTCGTTTCGGAGTTGTTGCTAAATAACTGGTGATAAAAGAAGCAAAAACAAAAAAATCGAGTTTTATGAAGTTAGTATCTGACAAATAAATGATATTATGGAATTAATTAAAGCATGTTAAAGGTTTACTTAATAACCAGATTAAAAAATCTTAATTGAACTAATTGTAAGTAGTAATATTTTTATTTGCCTTCCATTACACTTTATCCAGGCTTTGGACTGGTCCAAACTTTAGCAGATTATTAAAATTTGGAGCGTGTTTAAAGGCCAACGGGCCATAACAAAGCAGAATAACATAACGAGTAACGTATGAAAAACCTTCGTGGCAAAAATACGAAGAAACAGGTAACGAGTAACAAGAACAAGAACAAAATTTTCAGAAAAATTAAGCATTTATGGGATATGTTCAAAATGTTTTCCATCATTCTGAATACAGCGGTACAGCCTTTGTTGTGTTGACGAGACAGCAGTTTTAATTTCCGCCACGGATATGCTGTTTATAGCCGTTCTAATTCTCTCGATCATATTTTCTCGCGTTGTTGGTCGAGTTTTGTAAACGAGATCTTTTATTCTTCCCCATAAATAAAAATCGAGACAAGTTAAGTCCGGTGACCTGGCTGGCCAAAGAAATAAACTTCCTCTTCCAATCCACCGGAAAGGGAACTGCTGGTCAAGGTAGTGACGCACTTGGTTTGAAAAATGGGCAGGACATCCATCGTGTTGAAACCACAAATTTCTTCTTGTCGCGAGGGTCACGTTTTCTAATAACTGTGGCAGCTCATTAATTAAAAATTGAAGGTATAATTCACCATTTAGAGTCCTATCAAAGATAAAAGGCCCGATAATCTTTCCTTCAACAATTCCGCACCATACATTCACTGTCCAACGATGTTGATGGTCGACTTCACGCATCCAATGAGGATTATTATCACACCAGTAATGCATGTTGTGCAAGTTTACTCTACCATTGCTGGTAAATGAGGCTTCATCTGTCCATAGTACTTTATCCAAAAAACGGCGATCTTCCCTTATCATGTTGAGAAGCCAATGACAATAATTTAAGCGATTGTCGAAATCCAAGTCTAGTAAAGCCTGGTGCAAAACAATATGATATGGATGCATGTTAAAATCCATCAAAATTTTATGAATGGAGCCAACTGAAAGTCCCAAGTCCCTAGAAATTTCGCGAATACTAGCATGTGGATCAACATTGATATAAGCTAAAACGTTTATGATATTCGTCTCATTTCTGACTCTGCGATGCCTTATTTGAGTCGAAGTTGGTTGAACTCTGCCAGTTTCTCTGAGTCGTCTTGCCAAACGAGTAAACACGTGCCTGGAATGATGCGTCCGATTAGGGTACTGCAAAGCATACTCCCTTGAAGCTCTGGCTGCATTTCGAAAGCACTCAAAATACACACCTAACATATCAAATGCCTCTTCATTTTTAAACGGCATTTTTACTTTAGTAACGGAAACAAGAAGTAAACTTTCTTTCACAAGACAATAAACAAACCAAAATGACAGTTACTGCTTTTATTGCCATGACAACGAGGCGCAACGTGTCTGTTGTTTTTCACGGCTTACTGTGACAGTACAAGGAGGCAAATAAGAAATAAGAACGCAATACCTCATGGTATGACATTGCTTACAATTAGTTCAATTAAGATTTTTTAATCTGGTTATTAAGTAAACCTTTAACATGCTTTAATTAATTCCATAATATCATTTATTTGTCAGATACTAACTTCATAAAACTCGATTTTTTTGTTTTTGCTTCTTTTATCACCAGTTATTTAGCAACAACTCCGAAACGAATAAAGATTTCGATATGCGGTTTTCGCCAAAATGTAGATTTTATAATTCACTTTTATAATTTATAAGGTAAAGCATACCGATCCATTTGAAATTTTAGAAAAATTTCAAGAAAACTCTAACCACATTGGATAGCGCCATCTGACTTCTTTTTTTAAAACTAATTTATATCACTGCAGAAGTCCATTAAGAGATGTAAAAATTATCTTTCATATGACACCTTGTTCATTAAAATTGGTTAAGAAGTGTACAAGATATAGCGATTTAAATATGACAACACACATTTGTTTCCCCCACCCTTATTATTAACCCAATGAAAATTTGGCTTAAAGCGAATTCATAGAAAATTGACTCAGCTTTCCAATGACGTTATAAAACTTATATCTTAATTTAGTAATTTTGCTCAAATTTTAAATTTGTATTTTCATTTTGACAGTTGCGCCCCCTTACGGCCAATTTGCAAAGTTAAAAATATTTTTGGACGATATATGTATATATATATATATATATATGTATATATGTATATATATATATATACATATATATATATATATATATATATATATATATATATATATATATATATATATATATATATATATATATATATATATATATATATATATATATATATATATATATATATATATATATATATCTATATATGTATATATATATATATATATATATATATATTATATTATATATATATATATATTATATTATATATATTATATATATATATTATATATATATATTATATATATATATATATATTTATATATATATATATGTATGTATATATATATATATATATATATATATATATATATATATATATATATATATATATATATATATATATATATATATATATATATATATATATATATATATATATATATATATATATATATATATATATATATATATATATATATATATATATATATATATATATATATATATATATATATATATATATATATATATATATATATATATATATATATATATATATATATATATATATATATATATATATATATATATATATATATATATATATATATATATATATATATATATATATATATATATATATATATATATATATATATATATATATATATATATATATATATATATATATATATATATATATATATATATATATATATATATATATATATATATATATATATATATATATATTATATATATATATATATATATATATATATATATATATATATATATATATATATATATATATATATATTTATATATATATGTATATTTATATATATATTTATTTATATTTATATATATATATATATATATATATATATATATATATATATATATATATATATATATCTCGTGTCACTAGCTGTATTTCTAAGTGTGTCAGGCTGGCTTACGATATTTGATTGTTTGTGTATTAGTTAAAATCCTGTTTATTTTCTTCATTTAGCTGCTTTTTATAATAAACATTTTTCAAACATGCTATACGCTCGTGATCCATATGTACATTTAATTTTAGGATTTATTTACAATATTCTATGAATATAATCTTTCATATTATTACACTGTGCTGAAAGATACGTAATTAATATTATTTCAAGTACTGAAGTAACCAAACAACTTTTACGAGATAGATTTAGCTTTCAAACAAGTTAATCCTTAATTTAAAAAAAAAACTGAAAATGTCTTCCAATATGATGGATACCTTAATATTTGGTCAGTTATTTTTATTATATTTCATAGAATTTCTGCAAATTTTATATCATAATAAAATAATTTTGTATTTTATATATTTGGTATATGTGAAACTACCTAATATTAGTCTTCTTATCTAATACAAAGAACTTGTTTCCTTAGTCAATATTAATACTTTCTGTTTTTTTATTTAATGATTTGTATGGTACAAATCATACTGCAATTTATAATAAATTTAAAGGTCTAAGCCCAAAAGAATTTAGACTGCCACCTTCTTGGTCAATTTCGCAGCGTTTTTGTTGCCTCTATATGTCAAATATCCTTTAACCTAACGCATCTATAGCTTTAAGAGGCATCTACTAATACTTTATGCTAACTCATAGAATCTCATATACCTACTGGGAATTGTCTACCGGTTATGAAGACGTATAATTTTGCTTTTATGCATGTACGCGCAATTTATTTCTTTTTATTTTTTATTATGCAGTTTTGCTTGAGCAAAATTTTCAGGTAAGCTTTTTTCTATGATCAGTCAAATGTGTAACTATGTATTAATATTTTGTAGCAGGCCATGAAAATGGCGAGATTTTAAGCTGATTCTTTTGTCAATGACTTTCGAAAATAATTGACTAAAAGTCAATTTATGAATTTTTCGAAACTGTACCCTTATTTATCGTTAGTGGCTTCTAAAATTACTTACCCCTGTAATCGTAAATCTTGTCTCATTTATCAGTAAACTAGATAATTTTTATACCTTACATTGAAGAAGCGTATAAGGTTCTGTTATATGAAAGTAGAGGACTTTTTTTTGGTCGTCACTTTTCCAACATACATACCAAAACATGCAACAATAGAATAAATTTCCTTTGTTATATTTAAGTAAATTAATTTCACTTATTTTGCCTATCCAACCCTGACTAGAACAATAAATAAATTCGTACCCAATATCCCTTTTAATCTCGATATTCTTATATCTCTTTTATGTTTTATGTCAGGTGTATACACTATCAGATAAAATCACAAAATAAATTCTACTTGCTTTGTCTGAAGAATATATTCAACACTTTGGTACGAGTTCTTTTATTTAAGCGATCAACCGTGTCCTTATTTAAATATCTGCCTTTTTTTGCCTGGGTAAATTCAAAGTGGGCACTGTGGACCACGTTTGTGAAGTCGTGTGAACTCGTCTACCGTTTACAAGCATTTACTCACGTCTTGATAATATTTTCATCGTTGGGAAACCGAAAAAACATATCGCTAATAAAGTTATAAGATTAATCGACTTACCTGTAAGGATGATTAATATTAATTTTCCGAGCTTGTCCGTAGATATAATTACATACACTGTAGTATCCGTGAATATCGTATTCTCGCACGACGTTCAGAGCAAAAAATGCTTATTTTGTACCTGCTTATCGCCCGGTCGTTGTATGTATGGCCTGACCCCTGGTGATTCATTCCGTTGGAGTCAAAATCGCTTTAATGGGTATACTTAAAAAAAAAAAAGGTAGAGGGTGGGTTTGTAATTATATCTACGGACAAGCTCGGAAAATTAATATTAATCATCCTTACAGGTAAGTCGATTAATCTTATAATTTTCCTTCGCTTGTCCTTGATATAATTACATACACTGTAGATGTTTAGAGTAAAAAGCGATTTTTTGGCGGCGAAAATCTATTTTACACCATATGTGGGCATAACAATAGAGAAATACTTAAAACTAATTAGTTTCAAAAAATACAACGTGTAAAAACAAAAACAAACAACAAAAAATAATATTAATCGTATAAGGATATTTAAATATTATAGAAACTAGTTTGCAAACACACAAAAAAAAAAACATTAGTCTGTTATGGTTTTATATAATAAATATATGTAGCCTAGAAATAATATTGGAATTCAGGCTTGCTCTACTAAGGTTTATGATCTGACATAATCTTGTCTTCCTATTAAACTATGTTTAGAACTGTTTTAGCATATTCCTCTCTGGGTTTAATCAAAGGTCTGTTATAAAAATTAAAAAATGTGTTTGAGGACGGAGTCCATCCGGCCGTATGGCGTATCAAGTCTATATTTACACCTTTTCTGGAAGCGGCCGAAGTTGATGCATGTCGAGTGCTTTGCCCAGAAAAAACTGTTGTGTCAATTCCTCCTAATTTAAGGACTGTTTTGAGCCATCAACTTATAGTTTGTGATGTTGCGGGGTGGAAAGGTTTTTTATGTGTTAGTATCAATTGGTTGTATTTACTCCGAATATCGACAGTTTTTTCTATATAAGCCTCAATGGTGTGTGCCACGCACAACTCCGGCACTTCCCTAAAGAACGGAAATATTAAAAGTGGTTGGATTTTATTTGGTGCTGATGTCTTAATCCTTTCTGATATTTGTATTTCAATTTTGTGTTCGTGTTTTAATTTGTTCCCGATTTGTATTTTTGTTAAGGTTTGTACCCTACTGGCCGATGCGATTGCCAGTAGGAAAACTAGTTTGTAAGATAATTGTTCTAGATTTAAGGTGTTTAAAGGGTACCATGTTTTAATAATTGATAGAACGGAATCCGGATTCCAGATGTAGGAATATTTCGGCGCCGGAGGCTTTATATTTGCTGCGCCTTTAAGGAACCTATTAATACTTTTTAAATCGTGCTCATTTGGCGAAAATATCAGGTTTAATGCCGATCTATCGGAATTTATTACGGAGTAAGACATGCCCTTATCCAACTCATGTTCCAAAAATTCTAAGTACCTCTTTAGGCTATACGTGAGGGGGTCTGTATGTTGTCTTTGAGAGCAAAAACTCCAGTATTTTTTAAAACAATTGGAATATTGCTTTAAGGTGCCTTCTGATATTGAGCTGATCATGGTTGGTATCGCTGCTGCTGGAATTCCCTTTCTTTGATAAGCGAGCCTGACAATTTCCCTGCCACCAGGGAAAGCTTCTTGGACAGGGGGTGGATGTTCCTGAAGGGAGATATAAGTAGATTAGGGTTAGGTTCAAAAATTATTGGCTCATTTGTTAAGAGTCTTTGAAAAATAGGGAACCACGGTTGCGCAGGCCAGTTTGGAACAACTATTATGCCTTGCGCATTTTCTTGAATCATTTTTTCTAAGACCCGTGCAACGCACGAAAAAAGGAGGGAAAGCGTAAAAATAATATGTGGCCCATGAAGTTGTAAAGGCATCTATTAATTTGTAATTTTAATATTTTCCCTACATTTTTCTGGGGTATCTGCCATAAGTAAAATGTCATCTAGGTAAAACACCAACAAAATATTTAATTTTCTGAGGAATCCAGCAACTTGTTTAAGTATTTTGGTAAAAAGAAAAGGAGCTATATTTAGCCCAAAAGGGAGTGAATTGAACTCATACAAGACATTTCCAAATTTAAATCTTAAGTATTTTCGATATTTTTTCTGTACTGAAAATAAAAAATAGGCGTCTTTAAGGTCAATTTTGGCTAAATAATTATACTGATGTAAAAGCTTTAATACTGTTCTATGGTCTTCCAATTTGAAATGCGGAGCGTCCATATAGTTATTAAGTTTTTGAAGATTTAAAATGAACCTATTTTCTCCATTTGATTTTTTTCTTAAAAAATATGTTGATAAAAAATGACCTTTTTTTGGGCAGCACTTTGAAATGGCCCCAATTTCTGTTAAAGTTTTAATCGAATTAAAATAATCATTAACGTGGTGTTTGGGTATATTAGTTTTGGGCTCCCGCAATTGTTTGGGTCTAGTGTGAAGGGGAAGATCTATTCCCTGAACACAATGTAAAACTTTTTTGTCTTGAGTAATATTTTCCCACGCATGCGAAAAATTACTAATTCTACCTGCGTATTTAGTCACCTTATTTGAGCAGCCTACTTCCTGCGGCGGTACTTTTGTTCCTTCTGCTGGTTCCATTTGCTTCTTCCCATCGGCGACTTCTCCTCCCTCCTTTGTTCTTTGAATCTCCCCTTGTATTGGGGGCGCTGGAAGTTTAAAGACTGGCGGTGTTTTTGGGTTCCGGATGTCCCGGCCGTCAACGTAGTTCAAGTCCTCTTTTTTAGGTAAGCGCTTGATTTTTTCAGAGCCTGGTCGTTTTTGAAAACCTCATGAACGTCCTTACCAAACAAATTTTCATCCATTTTTATATTCTTGGCCACTTTGGCGCAATCAGGATGTAAATGTGGCACTATTTTGTGCCTCCTGTGAATAGAAAGTGCATTATGGACATTTGCCATTATTTGGCATGCTTCCCCGAGAACTTTTGTATCGCTAGCTTGTTCAGCAACTGCTAGATTTTTATTTATTATGGTAGCGATGGCTGAAAGGCCATGAGCCAGCTGTAGCTGCAATGCTGTAATGAATTTATCATGTTTAACAGCCCAATCTGGGAGACATGGTTGTACTTCGTTGTTTGTTTTCGGGGGCAGTAATTGTAAACAATTTTCGGGAATTTTGTATTTTTCCGTGATTTCACTTCTTTGTGCATTGCTTAATCCAGATTGTAGAACTGAGTTCCAACGTACTGCAATCTCATTATGTATTGCGACGCCGATTTCTGCCTTATCGAGCGGTTTACTGCCAAAAAAATCAAAGTCTATTTCAGGCTGTTCGGTTATGTCCTGTATTTCTACGTTATCAGTCTGTTCCGCTTGATTTGTGTCATTTGTTTCCACGTGTTCAAGATTCAAAGAAGAATCTGTAAAAAACAATAAAAAATAGCTTTCATAGCATACTATTGCTGGGTGGTAACGCTATTGGTTTCTCCACCCTTTTATGGCAAACGAGTGTTGCCTGAGATTTTCTGAAATCGCGTGATTTCACTCTCATTTTCTTTTTAGTTTTAAAACACATAGTGTGGGGTAACGAGTGTTGCCCTGGGATTTGGCGAGCGAATGCTGCCTGAGAGTATTGTTGAAATCGAGCGATTTCTCTCTCATTTTTATTCTAAACTTATTTTGTTATAGGTACCTGATGATTCGCTAGACGTTGTTGACGAGGAATCACTGGAGTCCAGCATGGACAATTTATCCTGTATTTTCTTGAGTTTTTTTGAAAGTTTTTTCACTTCACACTTTTTTCCCGCACTTCTTTTACGTTTAGGCATTTTCGTAAAAAGAAATTATTGTTAAATAGTCAAATAACTTATCACTTCACTTGCACTTTAATTTTCGACGCGTACTTCGAATACGACAAAAACGGAATGAATCACCAGGGGTCAGGCCATACATACAACGACCGGGCGATAAGCAGGTACAAAATAAGCATTTTTTGCTCTGAACGTCGTGCGAGAATACGATATTCACGGATACTACAGTGTATGTAATTATATCAAGGACAAGCGAAGGAAAATTTTTAGGCAGATAGTCTATATGGCACCCAGCTACTGCACAACGCATTTTGAATGTTATTAAATTAGAAAAATCGAACACAAATTTACACTGCAATGCGCAATGTTGTCATATCTTGTATTTGTTGTATCATGGCCATTACACATAATTTACATAGCAAGTAAGTTTTCACCTCGATTCATGTTGTAGCCCTAGCTCTTAACCTTTTCGATGAGATTGATGAATATATCCGACCCCAATTTAAAAAATTGCATGGCTGTGATTAATACTCGCTTCGAGTTATTCCAGGACACTTAACTTAGCTCAAAATCCAGTGTCGGAAACCGCCACACATTCCAAGCCTCACCTATTTTCATTATTGTTCAGAATATCATATATTAAGGGCGCGGTTAAAACAAGCTAAACAAGACACGTGAATTAAAAATTTTGGAATTTTTCATTGGTCGGAAATATCAAACAGTCGTCACTGGATCACTACAAAAGCAGCCGTCTGGGGGTAAGTTATTAAAAAAAATATACCATGTCGAAAGGGTTAACATTGTCACGTTAGATACTATGTTTTTTTCTTCCTTTTGGAAATATACATAGTATTTTTATCATAATCTTTTTTACTACTGGTCGATTTATGCAGAAAATGGAATAAAAATAACACTGGAAATAAGAAGTAAGGGGGCTCAATAGATTGGCTGGAAAAACAATACAAATACAGTAAGATGCGCAATGCTTTTTTACTTTTATTTTAATTGTTATTTCTTGTTTGATGCTATAGACTGCATGACCAAATATTTAGAGCAAAACACAAGTTAAGTTCAGTTTGACAAAAAATTAAGGATTCTTGTTTTCTACATTACATCACATTAGATTATAAATTGATTACTTTTAATATATTATTCGAATATTAGTATTTAAGTTAATAGGATCTGTAAATAATTTTTGTTCGAAAAATTTTAGGTGTTGTAAGAACAGTTATTTTCCAAGAATTCAAAAACAACTTTTTTTAGAGTGATGCAAAAAAATAATATGTGCAATAAATTTTCTAACATTTAAGTAGAGTTCGTGTTTTGTTTCGGTGCCGAAGTTTCGTGGTGCACTTCAATGTATGTCAATTTTTCTTATCACCATCACGTTCTTTTATGTGCCTCGAAAATTTTGTCGGCGAGGTATTTTCTGTGCATTGATTATAATTTGGAAAATAGAAAAATTAACATATCTTGGAAAGTACCTGTTCTTTGGCACCTAAAATTTTCCTTCATCCTATTGCCCTTTTCCATGTATGTGTAAAATAATTGAATAATTTTCAGTCAAACGATTGAAATATCTAAATGTTACAAAAATGTTTAAAGGAAATAATATAAGCATCAGTGGATTACAGGGGCATGACGAGGACAACCCTCGAATATGGAATGGGACAGATCCACCTTACAGTATAGGTTTTGTTTTAAAAAATCCTTATTTTAATATAGATACACTTTTTTATATCACCTCAAAAAAAAGGCAAACCAAAACGGAATCCGGTTTTTAGGCCGAGAAGTTACCACAAGCATCACGAAAGTTCAACAAAACTTGTTTATACTCCGCCGATTGACGTATCTAAACAATAGCGCGTAGCTTCATGGGGTTGTCCTCGCCCTGCCCTATAATATCTATAGACGCTCATAGAAATAATGGTAGTCAGAGGCGTCACTAAGGATGGGGAAAAGTAGAGCGACCCCCCCCCCCTCCAAATATTTTGAGCAGTTCGCTAAATTGTGAACGGAATAACCTTACGAATATATCAATAAATTAAACACTAAAAAAAAAATAGATGTTATCCATGAAACAACTAAAAGACTTACAAAACTACTGTAATTAAGAACTGAATGTAAAAAAAAAACTTCGGTAAATTCACCTTTTACAACTTCCCTCATACAGATTGCACTACTTATATATCGTATAATTATTTGGTATTAACTATAAAAGTTATATAAACTGTAAATTATTATTATTATTTATTTTTTCATGACATTATTTAGGTAGTCTACAAAAAATAAATTATTTCCTTTATTATTTTCCTTCATAAAAAGAAGTTTCCAGGAAATGGAATTTTACTGAAAAGTTAAACAATTTATAGGGCTGCCATTTTGTTTTCACTTATAGGATTCACACTAAAAATTTACCAGTCTATCTCTGTTTAACATTTCATTAACCCACCATTTTGTTCGGCCATAATAGATTTACACAAAAAATTTACCAGTTTGTCCCAATATCACACTATTTTTGCTCAAAATTTCAAATCCATTCTATGGTTATTTTACATTTTGTGAAGCCGCCATGTTATTCCATATTGCATTGTTACCAAAATATAACCATTTAATTCCCTTATGACCCTTGATTTTAGACCAACAGACTAACGGAAATGGGTCCAGGGTCCCGAAAAACACAATGATCTGCAAAAATCTCTGAGGGTGATTTTCTCACGAGTATAATACTTACCTCTTACAAAAGAAGTAAACATTGGTGTGCATGTCTGAATCTTTTCTAAAAGGTTTTTGATCGATATATTATTAAAATGTAGGCTAAAACTTGGCAATAACATGTTTCAAGCAACGACAGCAACCTCAGAGATTGATTCAAGAGTATTATCAACATTTATTGAAGAACCAATGTGAATGTGAAGACATTGAGAAGAAATTAGTGTAATGAATAAACAACTAAAACGAGGTGTTTCTAATAATTAAGGAAATTCAAAAATTAAGGAATGTCATTTTAATGTTTTATTATTTGACGTACAGTCTATTTATTTATTTTTTTCATGTAATATTAAATTATTTCTTTATTTTTGCTCAGTTTTCAGAGACAAAAAAATCATCCTTAACATTACAAAATTAGAAATAAATTGGGAAAATCTAAATACGATTTTCACTTTTTAATCGGAGTGATTCGTCATGCATTCTTTTTAATAATCGTTCATTAACTTGCAGTTTTGCAACCAAAATAAGGCTCGGAAATATTGGGTTTTAGTTTTTCTAGAATTCTTCCTATATTTATTTGCAACTGAACAAAAACACCTAACTTTAAATTGACTGAAACAAATATTTAATAAGTAATATATTAAGTATTGTAATCGTGAAAAAATCATCTCCGAGATTTTTTCAGATCTTTACGTTTACTATGTGTTCGCGGCATAGCTAAAAATCTACTTACACGATTGACTTTAAAATTGCTCAATTGGTTGAATGGATCACATGGGTATGGTAATAATTTTGGTAAAAATCGAATGTGGCGAAACAAAAATGGCGACCTAGTGAAATGTTAAAAAAGTTATTACTAAAAAAACTATCCAATATACCTTAAATTTTGCACAAAAATCAAGTATTACATAGGAATCAACTGGTAATTGTTTGGTTCGAATTCGGGATAGCGAAACAAAATGGCGGCCTAATAAAGTATTTAAAAATTCAGCTTCAAAAAACTACTTAATAAATTGATTTCAAATTTTGTTCAAGATATTTGTGGTATAGAGATGAACTGATAAAATGTTTGCAATCGGGACAAATCAGCCTTCCAGGTTTTACATACATATCTTTTAGTGTCCCTAAATGCCAAAAATATGTTTTCTCAATTCTGTCGATCTGTCTGTCTGTCGTCAGTTCGCGGCAAAGCTACAAAACTACTACCCGATGGACTTCAAATACTGGTCAAAAATATATATCATATGGGGATCCCCTGGTAATATTTTTGCAAAAATCCAATATGGCGGAACAAAAGGGCGGCTTAGTGAAATGTTAAAAATTATTAAAAAACGAATCCAATTTACCTTAAAAAAAACCCAACCCAAAAAACAAAGTGTTACATAGGAATAAACTGGTAACATTTTGGTACGAATACAGGGTTGCAAAACAAAAATGGCGGCCTAATAAAATGTTTAAAAAAAAACAGCCTATAAAATTACTTATTAGATTAATTTCAAATTTTGTGCAAGCATTAAGAGTGATATAGAGGTAAACTGGTAAAATTGGTGTATACTAAATCAATTCTCCTATCCTTCATAGCAGCAAATTTATTTATAACATCCTCATAAAATGGATGAGTTGTCCTAATCTCCAGAAATTCCTTTTGAATTGAAATATTGCCAAGAGAAGTAAGTCTTTCTTGAGATATTGTATTTCTTAAATAATTTTTTACACATTTGAAGCAAGAAAAACTTCTTTCCACTCAAGTACTTGTCGACGGTATTGTCAAAATAAGGGAAAACAACTTATATGCTTCGGTAAAAATATATTTTTATTAATTTTTTTCACTTGCTCTTGCAGCGATATATTCAAATTACTCTCATTGGCAAAAATAAGACCAAGCTCATTTTTAAGTCGTTGACTTTTTGAAAATATTTCGCCATATAACTAACAAATTTTCAAACGGGCCAGTCAGAAAATTTAAACTATATTTGGAAAATTTAGCAGAACCTGCCAAACATGAAAATGTAAGTTTTTCACAGTCTCGAAATCTTAGTGTCATTTCCATTAAAATATGGTCCAATATTTCATAAAAAAGGGTTCTATACTTAGCCCTAATTTCTTCAGGTAAAAGATTAGCAAGCTCACGTTTGTAGTGATTTATTTCTGTAATAGAATTTGCTTTATCAAACATGATATTCAAAAAATGTTCATTTCTTTTTTTACAGAGCGCATCACGACAGCGTTTTATATTGGATATGCAAAAATGAATGTCAAGCGATTTTTTTTGAAGAACGTCAAATAGTATGCCCGTGATTGAGAAAATGTCATTAAACACTAATGCCAGAAACGTGAATTTAAAATCGTTCATCTCACCTTTTCACCAAATCCTTTAGCAAAGCGGATTGATTTTTCATCAGATTTGTCACAGTTTGTAATAAATTCATAAATTTTAATTTATTCCAGTCTTGAACAATCACATTTACTAACTTCGAATTTGAAGTTGTAACCACACCATAAATAATGTAACACAAAACAGTCAAGTTAACTGCAAAGGAAATCACCGGTTGCAGCCAAATCCGCGAAAATAAAAGCAAACAACCACCGCAAACTGAACGACACGTGGGTGTAGTGTACTGCGTCTGCAATTCACCGAGAGCGTTGTATGGCGCTGGGCTCGACGTCATCGGGTACGCGTTGTCACGGCAACATAATAGGAAAATCGTAAACTAAACATAGCACCTCCAGCAAGGTTAAAGCGGTTTGCGCCGCTGTTATACTTGTTATAATAAAGTTCGATTGAAAGTTTTAAAAAGACATGCCGCCAACGGTCAAGTAAAATATTTATTCGAGATGTACAGTTTATTTTTTTCCAATTAGGTGGATAAATGAAAGTAAAAACTAAAATTTTAAGAGATATATAATAAATATAGTTAGATGTTTGCTTGTTTATTTTTCCTGGTGAAGTAGCTCTTCACCTACTTCACCTGAATAGCCGCCATTGGTTTGTACCTATATCGCACTTAATTTTTGCGCAAAATTTCAAAATCATTCCACGATTATTTTACATTTTGTGCCGCCGCCATTTCGTTCCTCTATATTGGATTTTTACCAAAATGTAAAGATTTAATTCCCATATGACCCTTGATTTTTGACCGATAGACTAACGGAAATGGGGAACCTTCACTACTACTAATAAAAGGAAAAATGCATAACGAGAGAAGTTACCGATTTTTTGTATTATGTTTATATTATGTATATTGTTTGTATTATCTATCATGGGTGAATTAGTCCTCATGTTAATATACATAATTTTCTTAAATATTTATTCCAGTCAATTTCAAGTTAGATATTTTTGTTGAATTGCGAAAATTGCAAGTTAATGTATTATGAAAAAAAGTATGCAAGACGAATCACTCCAAGTACTAATGCGCAGGGTCACACAACTTCATATCTGCTATTAATACCAATTTAGAACCGTAATATCTCTAAAACTACTTATTGCATCGAGTTCTGCGACCTGTCATTTTCTTTATTATTAAAAAGAGAAAAATCGTACTGTTTAGCTTATTTAACAACATTTCCGGCTGAATTCGTTCGAGATTCTCTAAATGTAACATAACCTAACCTATTAATTTATAAACCTCACTTTTTCTAGTTATATTTTTCGAGCATGTTTGATTCTTAAGAGCTTTATAGTTTATAATATAAAAAAGAATTCCTAGTAGGAACTAAGAATGAAAATATGTTAAAAAAACGTATTTGCTGGTGCATATAAAATCTTAAATTAAATGATGGCACTTTCCGGGTCAACAACATTGTGAATATTGCGATATTTTCTTCGTCCATCATTCCTAGGAATGGAATAGCATAGCATTGATTGGGTCGTGCATCCCTAAATACTGATTAAATTCCAATACTCAGGTTTGCAGCGGTCTATGGCTTCTTTTTCTCAAAAATGAAATATTATATAGGAATCAACTGGTAAAATTTTGGTATGAATCTAAGATGGCGAAACAAAATGGCGGCTTAAGGAAATTTTAAAAAATTCAAAACAGAAAAAGTACTCAATGGATTGATTTCAAATATTGTGCAATAACACAGGCCAACACACACTTTGGTGCCTGCGATTTTTTAACTGTTCCTGGGTAATTTTTGGATGCAGAATGTAAAAAAGTTCTCAGATTTTGTCTATCAGTTCTAGTTTAAAAAAAAAATTGTGTATATATTTTACGTTATAACTGTTATAATATATAATATTACTATTGCCAGTTAAAAAAACAGACACATGGATTTCAGTATTTATTGCAAAAACTTAATTTACATAATTACATTAGTCACTAATCACATAAAAATTTTCTTTTATACGAGTTTCTAGAATGGAGTTTACTAGGGCAGTCTCGCTGAAGGCTCCAGCAGTAGTCCGCCATGATGTGGCTATCCCATCGTCCTTGATAACGATCTTCCATAGTTTTAATATCCTGATGGAATCTTTCCCCCTGTTCTTCACTACAATCACCTCAGTTTTCTGGAAAACGATATAGGTGGCTGTGGAGGTAGTGAACTTTTATACTCATGTTACAGCTGAGAATATTAAATTTGAAAGCATAGTTTCCACTAATTCTAAGTAATTCTCTGCTTTATGATTGCCAAGAAAATTTTGTACTACTTGAACAAATGAACACCAAGCGTTAGATTCAGTCTCGTTCATTGACGTGGTGAATTGTGGATCTTTAACAAGTTGCCTTATTTGAGGATATAAATATAACAGCTTTTAGTTTTTCCATACTAATGCCAGGAAATTTACGTGACAAATACCCAAAACAATTTCCATCTGGATTTAAAGCCTGCACAAATTGCTTCATTAGGCCTAGCTTGTTATGCAAGGGCGGAAGTAAGATTTTTTCTCTTGAAACCAAAGGTTCGTTAATCACGTTTTGTTTTCCTTGAATCATGACATCTCTTGAAGGCCAATTTTTGTTAACCCAGTGCTCATTTTTAGCTCTGCGGTCCCAAAGGCACAAAAAACAAGGATATTTTGTATAACTACTCTGCTGTCCAAGGAGGAAGTTAACCATTTTTAAATCAACACAAATTGCCCACTGATGTTCATCGTATTTAATTTTTCTCAAAACGAATGCAATTGTTTCATATTCTTCCTTCATGGTAGTAGAATGACCAATAGGAATTGAGCCATATTTGTTACCGTTTTTTCTAAGAGCCCTTTTATATTGTTACAGAATACCAAGTCATTTTCCTTTTTCTTTTAATCTGGATGCAAGTAATTCAGCGGATTCCTTTGAGAGATTTAGGTCTCTTATAAGATCGTTTAGTTCTTCTTGGTTGAAACACTGCGGAGTTGCTAAATCTGCTTCAAATTCGCTGTCGTTTTCTGATTGAATTCTTTGAACTTCGTCAGACGTTGATGTTTCTGTATCGTCTTCTGTCAGTTCGGGTAGACTGCTGAATGATGGAACGGGTATTTCTTCCCAATGCGCTACAGGCCTTCTTGCAGAATCTATATCAAGATATGTCCATTTGTGTCTATTGTTTCTATTTATGTCTTTAATATTATCGAGACAAAAATAGCAGTCGTCATGATGGTTTCGCGGTTCTCTCCAAACCATTGGTACACCAAACTTTGGGCACTTCGTCTTTCCAGTTGTCCACTGTCGCAAATGTTCAACACATGTTTTACATATGAAATGTGGGGCCCAAGATTTATCTTAATCTCCTAAATGAACGCCAAAATAGTCAAGATAAGCTCTTTTCACAAAGTCAGAAATCGTTTTTCTGCTCTCTTTCAAAGTGTATTCACCACACACATAACAAAAAACATCGGGATGATTTACACAGGTACGTCTGCTTGTGGATGCCATTGTTCCAGTTTAGTGTCTTGATACTACAAAACGACCAAAATTTACACAAAATGATAGCACAACTTTACTTGGGAAAACTCAGTAATATACTAAATCGAGTACAGCCAAGCAGGTATAGAAGGATCGGGTCATAGGCAATTACAGGTATAAAAGTAATTAAGAGCAGTGAATTGAGTAGTTCCTAGTATAGGAACATTGTGTCAGGGACAATTCCAGGTATCCATTTGGTTAATTAGATTGTGGGAAATTTCTATTTTGACAATTAAGTACATATTTATCTCTTTATTTGTTGTCCTTTATCAAAAAAAAATATCAAATAACCTGTAACCTGTATCTCAAAAACTAGAGCTGATAGAAAAAATCTGGTGACATTTTTGGAATCAGCACATTAAAAACATCTAAAATCAGATGTTAGATTTCCGGCACCAAATTTTTGTTTTCATTTTGTTACCCTGTGATGAACTGGTAAAATTGTGGTACTAATTGAAGGTGGCGGAGCCAAATGGCTGCCAAATAAAATTTTTGCTATCGTGAAAAAAAAATCACGTTTTACTTTTTGGTGACATGGGGACGACTTGGTAATATTTTGGTAAAAATGCAAGATGGCAGTCTAGTCAAACATTAAAAATGTATCACTAAAAAACTAATAATCCAATTTACCTCAAAATGTGCACAAAAATCTAGCATTAAGTGTTATATAGAGATGAACTGATAAAGTTATGGTACGAATTCAAGATGGAGAAACAAAATTAATGCCTAAATATTTTTTTTCTTTGAAAACTTTGTTATAAAAAAAAAGTTACATGCTAATGATGTTCGTTAATAAGTCTGAAACGGTAGGTCTCTTTGTTGTTTAATCCTCTAAATTTAATATAATATTCAGGAAGTTCCATTAAATAAAATTAAATATTTATTACTTATAATATTGTAATTCTGCTAGCGAAAAAAATATAATATAAACTGCTGGACATAATAAGTGTTAACTTGTTACAAGTGTTTTTGATAATTAACCATTGTAAATGTAACATAAGAACTTTTTATACCGGGTGTACAATAAATTGATGCAAATTTTTTAAATTTTCAACTATTCCGAAAATTTATAATTTTTATGTCACTACAATCCTTAGTAAAATGTCAAAAAACGAATTACCGTACTTTTAGAAAATTCTGGTTTTTTGTTTTTTAATAGGGTTCAGTTTTTGGAGCCTACATAGTAAAACTAAAATGTATTCGAATTTTTCAGCGCCCTGTGGAATGCCACCAATTTAAATTGGTTTTGTTCTGATTGATATTTTATTAATATGAAACAGTTTTTCCAAAACGGCGTTTTATGGTTTCTCCAGCCATGTAAGAAAAAGAAGGCGTTTCTATTGGAGCCAAAAATGTCAATGCGTAGGTTTCATAACTCAAAGTCATTTTTTATAATTTTTTGATAGATTGTCCCAAAAATTGACATCTTTCCAAACCATATTTTACAAGGTGTATCGCACATATTTTTTTAATTTATAAATACACATCGATGTGTGCAGTTATCTTAAAAATTAATAAAAAAAGCGATATAGGAAGTATTAATACCTTGTGGCTGCCCATTAAATTATATACCTCTTTGCACCTAGCATATATGCTACGTACTAAATTGTTTATAGATTCTTGCGGTATATTTATCCATTTTTCACTTTTAGCTGCCTGTAGATTCACTTTGATTTAAGGTGGATTTTTCTTGGAGGGCATAAGTAGCTTCAGTCTAGAGTATACATGCTCAATAATATTTCAGTTCAGGCGATTTATCTAAAAAAAGTAAAAATATCGAATAAACGGGGGCCCTCGACCCTTTTGGTTTCGAAATACAGGGTGTTAAAATGTTAATATTTTTTTCCTTTTTTTTTAATACACTTCGTACATTTCTAGAGATTTTTAAATCTACTTTAGTATACGGTATACTATGACTAATACCAGTAGTGCGACTTATACATTTCAGGAAAATTTGCAGAGTGTTATTTTTTCTAGGTTGCGGCCAAATTGATATTTTTGATCTTTTTCCTCGAAGTCACTGGCATTTCAACAACAAAGTCGAACTCTTCATTCTACTCTGTGACTTATTAGTACCTTTTCTTCGATTTTTTGTACTCTAGAGTTTTTGACATGAATTAATATACACCCTGTATATTCAAACAAAATGTTTATTTTATGATCTCCATACCTCTATCTAGGCATAAAATACCTCTATCTAGGCATAAAAAATATATAGGGTACACCTTTTAAAAATTATTTGGAGTGGTGTTAATTTTTGGGACAATCTGTAGATTAGAAACTATTTTTAAAAGGTAATTTTGGAAAAGTATATATCGTCATATAGAAAGTAGTATTCAAAAATTGTTTTTGCCAATTTTAAAACATTGCTAGTGTTTCGCAAACCGTTTGGAAAAAGTATATAATAAAATAATATGAAACAGAAAAAAAGAAATTTAAATTGGTGAGTATTCTGCAGGGCGTTAAAATATACTCTGATAAATTTTAGTTACCCTATGATACTAACTAATCTAAAATGTATTTCTGGATACCCTGGATAATGCATGCATACTGTGGGCCCCAAATACTTAAGAAACATGTAGCGTCAATGACAATTAAAAAAATGTGTTAGGTACACTGCTTAAAATCTACAGGATGGTATGTACAAAAAACCTACTAAAATTTTGAAAACAAAATTGATATTTCTAGAAATTTTCAAAATTTCGAAAAATGTGTCAGTTTTTCGCAATTTTACTAAGGATTGTAGTGTATATATAATAAAAATTGTTTTTTGAAATTAATTTTCGGATATTATGTGTAAATTGGTTGATTATCAAAAATTTGCAACACAGTTCTAAAAACCATAATAAATAAATATTTTCCAGTTACGAAAATATTCCGCTTTGAATTTTCCTTAAGACTTCACTTGCCCCACTTACCATGTCCAGCAGTTTAGAAATTTACGTCAATTCTGTGCACATAAATTGCCTAGAATTTGTGTGTGCACATTAGGATGCTATCATTAAATACATGTTTACTTGTTACGCGAAACATAGGACGTTGTTACTTTTTTAAATTGTAAAACTTGAGGTGTAACGCCCTCCGGTACTTCGTTGATCTTCGGTAAACATTGGTCGGTCTGGTATAAAGTATACATCGGCTGAATCTCGGTTGCCACCCTTTGAATTTCTGTGGTAAAGGGCCCACAATCGCACAGAGGTAGCTTTTATACAGTGGACACGGGTAACCAGAGTTCAGTGCGCAAGACAGAGACAGTTTCACTAAATGTAGAAAGGAGAGAGAGAGAGAGAGAGAATAGAACACCAATGTAGAAAATAAAAAAGTTATCCTATGTATTGTCTGTTCATATAATACAATATATCAAAAGCCTAATTAATAAAGTGCATTACTTTACCAGATTATTCGTTAAGGGCCATCGATATAGAAAATCTCTCACTAGGCGTGGTGCATGCTTATGGATGGTGCGCGTGTGTATAGAAAGACAGGAAGGGCAGGCCAGCCTAGAAACTCGGACCCAGTAACTGGCCTACATGAAGGGATAAATGGGTGTGTGTAAGAGCGAGACAGACTAGTCCCGAACTTTATACCATTAACTAGCCTGTACGTGTGAGATACAGGAAGGACAGACCAGACCGGAAACTCGGACCCAGTAACTGGCCTAAAGGATAGCATAGATGTATGTGTGTAGGAGAGAGACAGACTAGTCGTGAACTTTGGATCAGTGACTAGTATGTGTGTAAGAGTGAGATAGGCTAGTCCCGAAGGGGACAAATTACGGGCTTTTAAATGTTTTGCCGACCCCTCCAGATGTCTGTGGCGGTCAGAGTTAGTGGTCGCGCTGCATGATTCGGCTGCGACGCCGCGTGATTATTGTCTGATGAGTTACTATGTTGACTAGCGCGGTGTTTCATATTATGCCCGAGGAAATTCACGCGAATTTCCGTACGTTGGGCAATGTTTTAATTTATTTTAGTAATGAATGTCTTTTGCTGATTATCTACCTTTTTTAATGATGAATAATAGCGGAGTTATGAGTTTAAGACGGCGTACGAGGTATACATTTCTCAAAAATTTGGTAACTTCGTTCCCTCCTTCTTCAGAGAAATATTTTTTTATAAATATTTGAAAATTAAACTTAATACTAGGTCCTTAAACAAATACATTTGTAAAATAATATGAAGGAGTGATGTTCTGGAGTCGTCTTTGTCTCGCAGGATGGTGAATCCTAAGGCTTTATCCTACTACCTCGCCAATTCCCAAGGTGCCAAATTCTCAGTGGAATATACGGCATTACGTTCGGTATTAGAGGGAGTAGCTGCAATATATTCCGACGAAAGTTAGTCGGCCGGCAATTTGTAATAAGGGTATTAATCGACCTTATCATGAGCTGGTTTAATATCTTTGACATGAATAGGTAGGAAGTTTTTTACCAGTCGGTGCTTTAAGATCATATACAACTGGTGGTAATTACAGTATAAAGCAGAGTCTTACGCTTTAGAACCTTAACGCCAACATGACACCTCCATTCTCGGTGACGAATATCGTAGTGATGACTTTGGGCCATGAAGGCTCTTCCAAGATAGACACGAACCAGCTCATAAGTGTCTTTCAATTTCTCGAGTCTTGCGATATGCAGATCGAGCTGAGGCGGGTCAGCTTCGGTTTTTTTTTCGCAACTTCCGGTATTACGATTTAGGGGGGGGGCACCATTCCATTGTGGGATATTAGGGTGCATGGACAACCAATGCGAGTGATGATGCTGATGATGATGATAGAATGCTTGGCTCTGGCGGTGGCCTTTCGAATCGCCCTGGACTCTTCTCATTTGGTAAAACGGTCTTGAAAAACGACAATGAAACTGTTTCCTTTGGTCGATTGACTCAAGGGACCAACTAGATACTTACTACTTACACTATCCCACGGTTGGTAATTTTTCGAAGGTTGCATCTTACCGGATGGTTGTTGGGAAAATTTATGTCACTGACAGGATGAACAGCTTCGGACATATTGAGCAATTTCTCGGAACATTCTTGGCCAGTAATATCGAAAAGCAATACGTACCGTTGCTTTTGCAGTACCCTAGTATCCAGGAGTGGCATGATTTTCTTTTTGGACGGTTTTGCGAGCAGACTTTGGGACACAGACTCCCCATGGGTCGGCCATCTCATTTTTAGTCAGATCGGACATATCCCAAAAGTGACGGTAGACTCAACCATCTTTGATACAGTACTCGGGGAAAGCGGATGGATTAGTCTCACGGCGGTCTGCCTTGCGGTGTACCGGTGTGAATTTCTCGAGGGTTAAAATCGATTAGTTCCTCATGGTCGTCCATGTTGACTGGGTCTCGTGACAATGCGTCAGCCACTCGGTTTAACACATATTTTCGTTATCTTATTTCGAAGTCGTACTATTGAAGATAGATGCTCCATCGTGCTAGTCTTTCTGAAGGACTTTTGATGGAATGGAGCCATCGGAGGGATGGATGATCGGTGACAACGGTAAAATGGTAAAAAGGACCTTATTTTCTATATTTCCCAAACAATAGCTAAACACTCCTTTTCGGTGACGGAGAATTTCTTCTCGTTAGAATTTAGACTGCAACTTGCATAAGCGGTCACATGATTGCCATCAAATCTATGTTGGATTAATGCTGCACCTAGCCAATTATCGGATGCATCTGTCTGCAAGACGAATGGCTTGGAAAAATCTGGGCTAGCCAACACTTGAGTCTCGGTGAGGAAAGTCTTTAGTTGGTCAAACGCCCTCTGTTGTTCTTCTGTCCACGCCCATCGGACGTTTTTCTTCAGGAGTCCTTTTAAGAGAACGGAAACTTAAGACAAGTTTTGTAAACAACTTCGGTACCAGGAGGCTACACCTAGAAATATTCTTAAGCTTCGCAAGTTGGAGGGAGGCGGTTCCAGGATAATTGAAACTTCCGCGATCGGTACAGAAACCAGTGGCAGTAACCAGATGTCCTAAATAGCGAAGAGATCGACGACCAATTTGATATTCTCCGGGCTTAGATTCAAGTTGGCCCGTCGAAGATGGCGGAAAACGTCACTCAGATTGTTCAGATGCTCTTCGAATGTTTCCCCGAGGACTATGATGTCATCCAAATAGGCGAAGCAGAAGGGATCGAGTTCTGGTCCTATAATACGATCCATCAAACGCTGAAAGGTGGCCAGAGCGGAGTGAACCCCGAATGGCATGACTCGAAACTGAAACAAGCCCATCCCGGGAACGGTGAAAGCGTATGTTTTTAAGATCGATACGGGAGATAGACCAAGCCATTTAAAGCTTGTCCAGGGTAGCATTAATATACGGCAGTGGGTAGGCATCTTTGCAAGGAATAGCGTTAAGTTTTTGGAAGTCGATGCAGAAACGTCTTTTTTGCGGGCTATCACTACCGGTGAACACCATAGACTTTCAGAAGGTTCAGTGACGTCATTTTTGAGCATGGTCGGTATTAATAATCTCTTACATCCTGAGATTTTGCTGACGGTATCGTATGCGGTTAAGTGTTGGGTACGGGTACGACAGGAGAGTTCGAGGCATTGGGTTGCCGGTGCTGGACTGACTTCGGGGTGGTACAGCGCCAATCTCGTATTCCGAACGGCGGCACGGACAGTCTCGAGAAAGAATTTCGTGTTTCCTACATCTTGAGCAAAACAGTTTCGGTGTACCTTGACAGTCGGTTCGAAAGTATCCAGATTCTCCGAATCTCCAGCAAATTTCGTCTTCTAGTCGATTTGGGTTTGAACATACTTCAGAAAATCGGCGGATATGATGTCTGTGTCTGTTGTTTTGCCGGTTACAGACTGGCGTCTATTTCCCGAATTGGATCTTCTCTTCGTTGGTATCTATAGTAAGAAGGCTCGGTATACACACCTTGGAAGAGGGAATTACCCTAAGTAATATAAGTCCAAAATGCCTTTTCGGTCATGCGCAGAATAGTTCCTGCTCGGGCGCTATTTTTGTAACACCCCCCAGTACTTCGTTGATCTTCGGTCGGTCGGTTATATCACTTGTTAAATGTTTGTGGTAAAGGACACACAATCACACACAGGTAGCTTTTGTGCAGTGGAGGCGGTTAACCGGAGGTCAGTGCGCAACACAAAGACAGTATCACTAAAGGTAGACGGGAGAGAGAGATAAAACAATAATGTAGAAAATATATGAAAGCCCTAATGACTAAGAGAGAAAAAGATTATGTGTGCTATCAAGAGAGAAAGAAAGACGTATATATGAGGTGTCAGCGGTTACGTAGTTATAGGGCCAACGCTGGTTCCCAATCATTGATGTGCGCGAGTACATGGGGTGGTGCAGGTTACTTAACACTGCGATACCTTACCAGGTTACTCATCAAGGGCTATCTATATAGAAAATCTCTCACTAGTCGTGGTGTATGCTTATAGATAGCGTGCGTGTGTATGTGAGAGAGACAGGAAGAACAGGCCAGTTCAGAAACTCGGACCTTGTAACTGGCCTGCGGGATGGGATAAATGAGTGTGAAAGAAGGAGACAGATTAGTCCCGAACTTTGCACCAGTTACTAGCCTGTGTGTGTGTGTGTGTGAGAGAGAGAGAGAGGCAGGAAGGACAGACCAGTCCAGAAACTCGAACCCAGTAACTGGCCTGCAGGATGAGATACATGATTGTGTGTAAGAGGGAGACAGACTAGTCCCGAACTTCGTATCAGTA
The DNA here is from genome assembly GCA_030620095.1 of Kuschelorhynchus macadamiae. Classification (NCBI taxonomy): domain Eukaryota; kingdom Metazoa; phylum Arthropoda; class Insecta; order Coleoptera; family Curculionidae; genus Kuschelorhynchus; species Kuschelorhynchus macadamiae. The sequence goes on from JAUTXW010001035.1 coordinate 148,433, forward strand.
ACTAGCCTGTGACCAGACCAATCCAGAAACTCGGATCCAGTAACTTGCCTGAAGGATGGGATAAATGAATATGTGTAGGCGAGAGACAGTGTGTATGCATGTAAGAGTATGTGTGAGAGCGAGAGATATACCTATACCCATATACCACCTGATACTAGCTTTCCTATACCTACGTACATCCTGGCGGTATGGCAGTGCGTAGCGACGACTGCGGGCGTCTGGAGGCTCCGACCTGGTGGATCACTACCGACCCCCTAGTTTAAGCTGCGAACGTGTTTTTAAATGATTTGCCGACCCCTCGAAATGTTCGCGCCGGTCAGAGGTAGTGGTCGCGCTGCATGAAACGGATGCGACGTATCGTGATTATTGCCTAACGATTTACTCTGATAAGCCCGGTATGTACGCCCGAAGAAATGCACGCGATTTTCCGCACGTTGGGCAACGTGTTTTAATTTATATTAATAATGAATGTATTTTATTGCTTATCTACCTGAAAGAAACGTGTTTAAATAATAGCGGAGATACGGGTTTAAAACGGTATACGGGGAATACATTTCCGAAAAATTTAGTAACTTCGTTACTGAGTATTAGACTGAAATAGAATAAACTTCTTTTGTTTGCTCTAGCAAATTTCTAAAAAGTTGTTAAATCGAAAACATAATATAAAAACTAAAGAAAAATACCAATAAATCCTAAAGGTTGCATTACAACCTATACTAATATATAGGGTGTTTTATTTAAAATAAAAAAGTTCGTATTAGCCCAGGAAAAATTCAACTGTATAAAAAAAATCAGTTGAGTTCAAAATATAGTATGCTTTATTGTCAAAAAAAGTAAATATTTTTCAAAAATAGTTTTGCAAACATCCTAAAAACGCACAAAACCAAAATATAGTTTATTATTTCTTGAACACATAGCAAAATAGGTAGGTATCCCTTTTATAATTGCTTGACTAACATACAAATAACGGCAGACCGCGGGCCACCGTCCACAAATATTCTAATATATTTATTACAAACGGTGGCTCTGCCAACCGATTCCATCATCTTACATGCAATACTTCATCTACTCCTCGGCTATAACGTTCGTCGTAGCTTATATCACCCAATTGAATACTACGATTTTACAGGTATTAATTCTAATTATTATAAAATGAGGCTACTTATTTTAAAATTAATTTTAGTTAGTTCTTTGCTTTAGTCATGACTAATGATGGTTAATATATTATATTAGCAAGTTTTACTTCATGTTACATGTTTAAATGTGGTGACGAAATAAGTGCAAGTGAATGTTTTAAAATATCATTTACAATTTGTTTTAGAAATCGGCCGGCCGCATCGTCGTTCTTTCTGGACAATGTTCTTTTTTCGTGGTGTATGTAGCTTCCACTTTGTTTGACATCTATTTTATTTTCCTTTTGAGGCAAGATTTACTTTACTAACATTTTTTTCTGGTTTATTAAATTTATACTCTAGCCTAGATCTACTATATATAGGTTGATAACTACCTAATTATCATTGAAGAAATAAATGGAAAAAAATGAAAGACTAGTATTTGACCATATTTGGACGCGGCACTAATTAACGCCACATTGGCCTCAAGGACGATTTTAGGAAACCTTTCTGGGGGAGGGAGATTAACTTTAAAAGAAAGTTTGTTAATTTATTTTATTATAAATGGTATTAGAACAACATAATTTTGTTATCATACTTGTGGCATAAGTGAAAAAGCCTCTAATAAATAGTTATAGAATAACGTCCAATTTTTTTTCCTGCGGCAATTTATTAATTACATTGTTTATATTTACATCAATACTCTATCTATGGATATGCAAGAGAACCAATCCAACAGGTCTCTCTTGTGCTATAGTGTTTTGTAGCCAAGTTTTTAATCGTAATTTCCACGTAAAAATATGTAAATTACACAGTATGTTTGACCGGTCTTTGGCGGGGGAGGGGGGGGTAATTATCTCATTACTCCTTCACTGTAAAACCGCTTTTGATTGGCCTTGAGTCTCGGCCGACCCTAAATTTTAGGGTACGAGCCGTCACTGGTCAAAAAATAATAAGCTTTTCGTGACAATCCTGAAAAGATTAAAATTACCAAGGCCTATATTTAAGGTTTATTATAATTAAAGGATTGTTATAAAATAAAAGAACATGTAGGGGAATAAAACATATTTTACTAACAAGTAAATTAAGACAAACAAATTACATAAATACGTAATATATACAAAAAAGTGTTAAAAAGTATAATTAGAATTCCTCCAAAAGGTAATAAGCTTTCTTAACAAGCAAGTACTTTACTGAATTTCTAAGGGGTTTGACGCAGACAGAACGCTTAATGGAAACAGGACGGGGTTGTAACTCCTCCTACTCTCATAGAAAATAGAGCTACGAGTCAATCTTGAAGTGGAAATTGGCAAATGGAAGCTAACAGCATGTCGGGTATTGTAATTATGCTGGTGAACTGGAAACCTGTTCCTGTATTTATGAACCATGCAGACCGTTTTAAGTAGGAGTGAGATTAGAGTTAAAATTGTATTAGTTATAAAGAGCAGTCTACAAGGCTTTGCATTTAATGCTCGTTTCTGTAAGACAAAAATATTTTTTAAAAACTATCTGCTAGTGTTACCCCAAAAATCAAGAACAACGTATATATATATATATATATATATATATATATATATATATATATATATATATATATATATAGGTAGAAAACGAGGGGACCCAAAACTGACCCTTGTGGAACTCCCAACAGCATGCCACGAGTACAGAGCAGAGCCAAAACTTCAAAAGAAACAAAGTATTTGTTTTTAACTTTTTTCTCTATTTTTTCATTAGAGGATGCTTTTTACGCAGATTCAAAAGACAGTACAACTAGCCATAGTATAATTCATAGTAACTTGTCCTATTAAGGGATAGCGCACCTGTACAGGATTGGACGTTGAAAACTTTAGATATCCCTAGACCAGGGATCGCCAATAACCTTTTTATTGTATTGCGCCACTTTAACGTAGATAGAAAATCTTACGAAACTTGTTCTTGTTGTGAGCTTCCTGGCTGGAAGAATTCTTAGCTCTAGATGCAACGCAGTTGTACAGTGGCGGCGCCAAGGGTGGGCGCGGTTGGGCATCGCCCAACCCAAATTTGTTCTCGCCCAACCGCTCGCCCAACCTGCTAAATTAAGCAATTAAAAATATAATAGGTACACCAATAAAATGGGTACAAAAAAAGTTTTGATTATCCTATGTAGGTTGTAGGTACCTATCCTATATCTATAAAAATATTCAATAAAATTTATAAGAAAAACTGCAGCGATAAGTATCACTACATTTACTATGCGAATATGCGATATCGACCGTGTTTTATCTTCCGACATCGACGCCGCGTTACCTCTCTATATCTGTCAACAGTATCAACTTGTTGATTCTTGTGATTCACTGGCCGGCCAGGCGAATTTTTTAACATAACCTGCAAATAAACTTATACTTATTTAAAGTAGGTATTTATTTTTCGTGTTTTGTGTAAAGTAAGTTAAGTTGTATTTTATAATTTTTAAAAATCACAGTGTTACGAAACTTATGCACGTATTATTTGATTAATTAGTATTGTTGTATGGTGGTTTAAAATGAGTTTCAATAAAAATCGCACCATCAGTGACTTTTTTAAACCAAAGCCAAGTGATTCCAGTATTTCACCCGAAATAATTAAACAAGGAAAAACGCCTGTTGGCGATGGCAATGCACCCGTAGCAAATAAAAGCGAGACTAGCAATATAGGTAAACCTGGTGATGATGAACCTAGCTGCAGTTATAATAAAAAAAGAAAAATGCAAGAATTCGAACAGAAAGATGGGGAAAATGGAAAAGAGGACATAGATCAAGATAATATATCTACTTTGGATGAATTTGAAAGTGACATGTTTGAATCGGAATCGTAAGTTTTTACATGCAAATAAATAGACCACATACCTACATTTTAATATTTTTTTCTACAACCGTGCGGAAAATCGCATCTTCCGCCCTGTTTTTAGTGCGGAAAATCGATTTTCCCGCACAGTGCGAAAAAAATAACTTATGGGTCTTTTCCGCACGCCGCGCCGGTGGGCCGGTGAAAAGTAAACATCTTCGTTTTCTTGTATGTTTGCCTTTGTCTTTTTTAAAATACTAAAAAAAAAAGATCTTTTGTTTTAGATAAAAATATATCTACAGTTTGTCCCATTTAAAAAAGTTTGTTTTTTTCTTATTTTTAATTGCAGATTCTTAATTAGCACTAAATTTACTTACTTTGCTTACTTAAAGTTTTTTCTACAAGAAATACATAATAAGATAGCTAGTAAAATATAACCATTTACCCTGTACATATTGCTAAAACCTAACTATTATTTGGTAGAATGAGAATGTACACCAGCGACGCTGAAGAAACCCCCATTTCCCTGCATGATTTGGCTCAGTCTTTACATGAACCTCCAAGGCAACCAAGTTTGGTTCGATTCCCAAAGACAAAATTTGGTTCTGATCTTCGATCTTTTAAATCAGATTTTTATAAGCTATACCCGTGGATTGAATACAGTATTTTAGAAGATGCTGTATTTTGTTATTCCTGCAGATTTTTTTCGATGCAAGGCGCAGGGACCTCAAAAACTTTTATTTCTGACGGTTACAAAAATTGGAAAAGGGCTTCAGAAACAAAAGCTGGATTTAAAAATCACGACAATAGTTTTCAACATAAAAGTTCGATGGTAGCGTGGCAATCATACAAAAACACGGAAAAAAATCAGTCAGTAGCAGCTCAAATAAGTACTGCACATTCCGAATTAATTCAACAAAATCGGGATTATATTAAATCTATTATTAGATATTTAATTTATTTATCTACGCAGGGAATTGCTTTAAGGGGTCACGACGAATCAAAAACAAGTCAAAATAAGGGTAATTTTTTAGAATTATTAGATCTGATGTCTCGTGATAATACCATAATTGCAAAAAGGTTATTTGAGGGCCCAAAAAATGCCAAGTACACACATCATTCCATTCAAAACGAGCTAATACATTGTATGGCTGAACTATCAATTAAAAATATCAGCAAAGAAGTTATGCAGGCCTGCTACTTTGCCCTTATGGTGGACGAGACAAAAGATTTAAGTAAAACTGAGCAATTATCAATAATTGTAAGATATTATTTAAATGGTGTTATTTATGAGAGGTTTTTGGGCTTTGAGGAAGCAAATAAATTAGATGCTGCTTCTTTGCTTCAGTTTATAAAAAAACGATTAAGAGAATGTGAGATTGATATAAACAATTGCGTGGCACAAACTTATGACGGAGCGAACGTTATGAGTGGTAAAGTTGCTGGTGTACAAACCCTCTTGAGAAAAGAAGTTCCTCAGGCGATTTATGTGCACTGTTTCAACCACAGTTTAAATTTGATAATAGTAGATATTTGTAAAAATTTAAAGGACTGCAATATTTTTTTTTCTGTTCTGGAAAATCTGTATGTTTTCATGAGTGGATCTGCAGTGCACAATAATTTTGTAATGATTCAAAAAGAGCTAGATCCAGAACAGAAACCCATAGAACTGAAACGACTCTGTGAAACGAGGTGGACTTCTCATATTTCAAGCTGTTTAGCTATAAAAAAAACACTGCCAGCTATACTAGTTTTATTAAACCAGTATGCAATAGAAAATAACGCTCGCTCCCCAGAGGCAAACGGACTGTTAAAAAATATTAATTTTACTTTTATTTTTAACTTAGAACTGTTTTGCAAATTTTTGTTGAATTTAAAAAATGTATCGGACTATTTACAAAGCAAAGACAGTGATATTTTAAAAAGCATAACATTAGTTGAATCATTAAAAGAGTTATTCAAATCTAATAGGGATGATTCTGAATTTGAAAAGCTATGGACTATAACTGTAGAAAATGCACTGTCTAATAATATTGATTTAGACGATGTAAATAGTAAAAGAAAAAGAAAATTACCTTCTAAATTTAAAAATGCCGTTATTATAGAAAAAATTACTTCTCTTGAAGAGGAGAGATGCGTAACCAATAAAAGTGAGTTTCAATACAATTTATATTATCCAATAATTGACCGAATCTCTTCAGAACTTTGTCGAAGATTTGACGAAAATATCAACGTTCTGAAGGGATTTAGTTCATTAAACCCTTCAAATACGGCATTTTTAAATTTAGAAGAAATACTTCCTTTAGCTTGGCATTATGGGTGTGATATAGCGTCGGTAGAAAACGAAGTCAAATTACTACCGAAAACGATTGAAAGGTATGAAGAAAATCACAATAAAAAAATTAATAACCTATCAGATTTAGCCATTCTTCTTCAAGAATTTGACTTCGTTTTCCACGAAATCAATAAATTATGCACCATTGCCATAACGGTACCCTCATCAAGTGCTGCTTGTGAAAGATCATTTAGTGGTTTAAAACGTATAAAAAATTATCTAAGAACCACAATGAGTCACGAAAGACTCTCTGATTTGGGTATCTTATATATTGAAAAAACCATTATTAAATCGATGGATTTAGATTTAGTTGTATATTCCTTTTCTAAGAATCACAATAATAGAAAAATAGCTCTTTTTTAATACTATTAACCTTTTCCTTTTATTTTAATTTTGTTGTTGCATGTTTTTGTTCAGTAAACTTATAAATAATAACTGATTTAAATTTGGTTTAAATTTTATTTACCTGTACCTTTTTTTATTTTGAAGTAATAAGATAAGGTAAGTACCTACATATAAATAATGTTCATCAAATAATGCAATATCTACTCTTTGGTTGTTTGGGTTAGTTTGGGTTTGCCCAGTCACCAAACAGTTCTGCCGGGCATCGCCCAACCTAATAAAAATAGCTGGCGCCGCCACTGTGTGTTCAAATCCCCGTTCAAGCGGATGATTTTTTTAATTTTTTTCAACTTGTAATTAATAAAAATGCGGATTAAGTTAGGTTAGAATCGGTTAAGTTTACTGTAAAGACTTAGTGCGATAGGGCGCAACGCGTTAACAAAATTCTGAGCCTGTGTTAAAACAAGGATTTTTGTTAACATAACCTATACTGTTAGGTAGGTTTGTCCCGTTAGGTTAGCCCCCCCCCCCTTAGCATTATAACTTCCATTTATGTTGTAGCTATATTTTCATCAAAGCATGCTGCTCAATATTAATGGCTCTACATCTAAATACTTCTCAAAAAAAGTTCAGAAAATCTCATTTGGTATGAAAGACCGAGAAAATTGCCTACGCATGAAGGAAAGCCGTTTCTTTACACAAGTTAGTGTATCAGTAAAAAACAAAAATTATTGCAAAAGAGAATTTTATAATCACCTTAAGACACATAGCAACGCTTCTCTGATTTAAAATTCACTTCTATAATTACACCTTAAGCCCCGAACTAGTGTGAGTCTTATGTTTAAATCCCGGCAAAGGCAAGTTGGCCAATTTAGACATACGCCACCGCCTCGGTATTTCAGTGGTAAGTTATTTTAAGGCTTTTTAGTGCTCGGTGTTCCTCCGGATGGGCGATGATAGATTTTACCTATCGATAGGCAATAAGTAAAAAGTATCCGATAGTTATTGGTGCCTATCGATATTTCCAACAAAGGTGGTTTTGGGAGACATTCCTAGGGATCGTCCTGCAAATAACTGCCAGCAAAAAAGTCCTTCACATTCATAAATATGTAGCCCATTTAACAACTATCGATATTTTGTTATTTACCTATTGTTATTCACTATGTCGAAAAAATGTCCATCCCTAGTCATGCCTAGTCCGGTACCTTCCCGAGTGCCTTTAGTAGTTGTGATAATAAAATAAAGCCTCTGTTACTAGACTTGGGGTCGTCAACAGGTGTACTACGCAACACAACTGCATTTGGATACTATTAATCAGAAATCTACGTCTGATTTCCGCTGAAGTTGCTATATATTAGTAAGGATTGTCCCTTAGTAGTTAAAACGCACTGTGATATTGAAATTCCGGCTTTGGCAAGTTAACTTTTTCGATTTTAATATATATTTTTGAAAAGCTGTTGACCTATTAGTATCTCCGTCATACACCATCTCATTCACGCCGTACAGTGTGGTAAATCGGCCATGTAGTACGACATAATTATTCAAGCATTGTTTTAACGTTTTTTAAATTTCATATAATACTTTTTTAGGATAGGTAACAAAATGTTTTGCAAAAAAAATGTAAACAAGATGCGGGTCACTAAAATGGCTTCAGTTTTTAATAAAAATGTAATGTTTTGTGTAACTTAAAAACACAATTGATGTCAAAATGCATGAATCATTGCTTTAAACTTATTAACTAATAGCTATGTGACGCATATAAAATTAAGATAGAATACAAAGTGTCTTGTCAAATATTGCTTTATTTAGGTTATGTAGAATTATAGGTACAAAATATCATCGAGTTTCTATTCTATTCATTACATAAACAATAGAAGAACTTTTAGACTAAACAATATGTAACAGATAATATTTTAGAAAAGCCCACTACGTATGCACCTGCACCCAAGCACTCCTTAATTTTTTTGATATTGGTAATAAAACATTCAAATAAAAATTAATTAGTTAGGTATACTTTTCGTGATAAATAAATTGTTTTTGTTATTTGCCATATACAATGAAGTCGATATTTTTTAGATATTGCACTTAATATATTTTTATATTTATTTTTGTATTTATTTTATATTTTATATATTGCACTTTATATATTTTTATATTTTTATGAAATTATCTTTACAAAAATGCCAAATGCTGGCACTGAACTGGTAGCTTAGGAGATATCTTCGTTTAAGATTTATTTTTGTAAAGGTAGAGAAGTCGTTAAAATTTACCTAATTGATTAGTTTTTTATTTGAAATTTTCATTTCTAATATTAAAAGAATTGAAGGGAGTGTGGTTTTATAAAATTATATCTTAGTTATTTACCGAATTTTAAAAGTGTTATCATTTTGCTTGGAAATAATATGGCATAATTGTTAATTTAGTTTTATCACGATGTGACATGTAAAACTTCTACCGAGGGATAAAATATCCATATTTTTAAAATGGGTTCGCCATCTTGAACTTTAAAAAGATGATAGCTGTAATACAAAATTCCGAAATTTTTTACCTTAGTCTTTGCAAAATGTTTACCGTTATTACACTCGAACGATTATTTGTAAAGTTCTGGTCATATAAAAATCGTGCAGTTTTTTTTGGTGCAGTCAGTAGTAATTAAGGAGCCATAGTTAAAGCTATATAAATCCCGAATGGGCATCTATGAGCAGCTAATTTTTTGGTTTTTGGTTAAAAGGGATCCTTTTTCTTATTTTTTATATAAAAATTAAACTAAACTTCAACAAACTTTTTTTTGCATGCTCTACAAGTTAAAAAAAAACTACGTAAATATAGTAATACCTAAAAAGACCCAAATTTTCTGAGGTAAGGGCTTTAATATTTAAAAAGTTTTGATACCGTAGAAAAGTTTAATTATAAACAGTAGTCATGTAAGAAATTAGAAAAACATTTGCTATGTTTAGTATTATATTTTCTGTTTTGAAAATGATGTATAGAAACATGTTAATTTCAGATTTAAAATATTTACTAACTTTAAGGCTTCCCCTCCGAGAACTGTAATTATAATTTTGTTTCTCAATTGCATTTTTCTATTATTAACACTATCTTAAATATAGATTTTTAGAATATGTTAAGAATATTGCAAAATTACATTTAGGACTTATGTCGTGCTAGACGGCCGATTTAACTCACTGTGCGCCGGTTAGAGGTTGGATATCTCGTGGGATGGACACGGGTTGTTGATGCAGGTACACGCTAATCGGTAGACTACTTGATAAAAATCAAAGGCTACACCGTGAGCCAAGAGATGATGATAAACTAGAGTGTGGGGAGTTGACCGGCGATCGAAAGAGTGTATACCTCGTCGCGGAATGGAGACGTTACTAGTTAATAAAAAAAATTGACAATTATTACGAAGAAGTGAAAAAGTAAATATATTTCTGTAATTCAAAAATACACTTACCTATGTATGCTTAAACAATAGGTTTGTCGTTTTTTTATTAGCTAAATTAGCACAGAACCAAACAAATTTATTACTTGTTTATTTATTTTTGTAGGTCATCCGACTTGTTTACAATTTACTGACAATATGAAGGTATCGGTCAAGAAATACCGGTGGCAATGCATCGAATGTAAATGCTGTTCTGTATGTGGAACATCTGATAATGATGTAAGTATTTTTGCAGTTTTAATATATGTAAATATAGTAATTTAAAATAGGGCTACATTATCTCAGGAAGAATTAATGGACAGTAAACTTTATTAAATATTGAGAGAGTTTCCAGAAGAATACCAACTTAAATTCCAACATGCACGGTTTGACAGTTACTAATAGCTATGTCTGTACTCCGAATAGACAGGTAGACTCATAAAATTGCCACTTATAGAACGGGCTTGTAATATGTGACTACTTTGATTTGGCTCCATTTGTACAGTTTTAGTCCGTTTCTTCAGCATTTAAAAGCATGGGCTCTTAACATCCTTTTAACCCAAGAAGAGCCATTCAACATCACAAGGAAGCTTGTTTCACTTAACAACATCGAATTGTGGACAATCTTTAGGTTCTATTAAGGCACTGCAGAGACCGACGACTTCCGCCTTTATTGCACGAGTGATCTAATTATGAAACCTGCTACAAGCAAAACCATTTTCCTAATCCCTAACCCGCAAATCTTTAAATCCCGCATCATCAAAATTCCAATTCCCCATTTTTTCACTCAAAGCAATTACGATTAGGGATGTCGTTATTCTCAGTTAGTATGTATTGGCATTATGGCTCACCGATCTGCACTTATATAACTATAACTATCGATATTTTTTATTTACCTATTCTTATTCGATATACCGTTGACCTTTCGATAACTACCGATATATCAATAAACGCTCATCCCTAATTACGATACGATACGTAGTACTTAAGTTTTCAGCCCTTATTGGTATTGATAAAAAAAATCTTTAACCACCTGGAAGACGTTAAATGGTGAACGAGCAGTCAAGATAAATAGACAACAAATAGCAGTGTTCTTAATTTAATGTAGATTTATAGTGTTTTTTGTCGCCTTCTAGGATAATTTAAATCACCCGTAACAGGACCTTGTCCCATACTATTAGAGTAGTATTAAATTATTATAATTGCTAAAATAAAGTTTCTTTCGTAGGATCAGCTTCTGTTTTGCGACGATTGCGATCGTGGATATCACATGTATTGTTTGGCTCCACCCTTGGAAAATCCTCCTGAAGGCTCATGGTCTTGCAAGTTATGCATTGAACAATTCCACCAGAAATAAGTTAGAAATTGTATTTGTAAGTTTATAAGTGTTAAAAAAGTTCCCCCTGTATTAAGATAAAATCGTTTCAAATAAGAACTGTAACCAAGTGCAGAAATTATACTGACGTGTGAAGAAATTAACTTCTTAGTAATTCCCTACAATGTGAAAACCTCATAAGTCTCAGTCAGCTAAGACTCGAGGATTTTGCTTAAGAAATTTCAAATGATAATTTTTAAATTTAAACACACTAGTTGAGGCACCAGTTTTAAATACGGGACAAAATAACCGGCATTGATATTTGATTTTGACATTATAACCTTCACAAGTAACTCGCATTACTTTTCACAATTACATATTTAGTTCGGTAATTTTGTACAAACGAAAGTTTGTGCCCCATGTTTAAAAGCAAATTAAAATTGAAATAATTTAATAAAGTTTTCAGTCCAATTGCTTCCCGTTTCGTCCCCCTCAACTATTTCCTCAAAAACTTCCAAAAGCTGGCTACATAATTCTGCAACAGTAAGCACAAATATAGCTTATTTTTCATCTCACTAGCCGTAAGCTTTTCGTAATTTTGACACGAATTTACAGAAAAGGCTCTATTACTACCCTTACTCCCCGAACGCACGTTTTAGGCAATGGACATCGATTATTTTTAATTTTAGCTTGTTCTTCAAAAGAAAAAGTCAAGAAACCACGATTTAAACTTAAAATATAATTAACATCTGATTTATTCTTAATACATACAATTTGTGTCTCGACATTTTTACTAACAAACCCTAACCTTACTTACCTACATTTACATCGTTTTTTAAGCAAAAATTAAAATCCAAGAGTTCCTGTATCAAAAACGGCACCATATTATGCCATGATATAATTGCAAACACTTGCAAAAATTCAAAAATACTATTTGGAACTCGGAATCAGTTCAGTCGATTTCAACTTTCTTTCTTTCAATCTTCCGTTCCTATGAGAATAAAAATTGCACATATGAGTATATTTGGTTGGCTATTTTGAATACATGAACCAGTATAAAAATAGCATGCAAGATCGGCTGCCGGACCTTATTTCCATCCGAACTACGTTAACATAGTGCACGAGGGAGGTTTCAAATGAATGATTACTTAGTTTTGGATATGTGAGGTTTTCGAAATGTAATTATAATTAGAAGTAAATCAAATAAATTAAGTGAATGCCTCTTAGTCGTATTTTGATATTACTGTAAACATAAATTTAAAAGTATTTTAGGTTCCTGACGAGCCGCTACTGAACTAGACTCTGGAATTATAGGCATCGTTAAATTGTCCAATGTTTGTTGACATATGGGTCTTTACGCTCGTTCGCTAAACTTTCTGAGAAAATCCGTTTTAGATTTGGCATGTTTCAACAAGTGAATAAAATACGTGTTTTTTTAAAGTTGTAGTTAATTCAATAATATATGTATATTAAAAATGACAGATTGTCAATTTTTTTTGTTCATTGCAGAAAAAATCTGAGTTTAAGGAGTTCGTTTGAGAAAGAATTAAGAAAAGCGGAGGAAAATGAAATATCTGGTACGTTGTAGGAGAATTTGTACAGGGTAAAAGATGAGGTTTGCGCAGTAGTTACTACTTTTTGATTAAATGAGAGATGCCATAGTTACATTTGTCATAGCCCTTTTAGTTTCTGAGGTACAGGGTGATTTTGAAATTTTGTTTTCAAGTATCCCCAGTTTCTCGGTTATTTAAAAGGCTATTGTAAATGTGAAACGGGTCTTTATAGATTTTTTGACGTAGAATCCAATGGTTTACTTGTTTTTTTCTAAACTCAACTGTTTTTGAGTAATATGTCAAAGTTGTATTTTTTTATAGGACGCTGTATATATTTTTCTAAATTCGAATCCGCTTCTTCATAGGTTTTCCAGAAACAGTAAATAGTATATATATTTATATTGACAAATGACGTGACAATTTAGGATTTTGTGAAATTTCCAGATTTTGATTTTGAATTTTTATTAGGATAATTGGATTATATATATATATATATATATATATTATTTTACCCACTGAGTGCTTTTTAAAAGCATGTAATTCCTAGTCATAATAATTTTTATCTTACATTAACTTTTAAGCCATTATTAACTTAGTAGGCCACATTGTTTTTGATCATAGGTAACCATGATAAAATATCAGACATTCCTGTCAATTATTTTTTCGATTTCAATAGCGGTTGGTCATTTTGTGTTTACTACCTTTTAAAATGATAATTCGAATATGATCTTGCAAAATCGATGTGAAAATAGTGATAAATATGACATGAATACTTGCTACATTCTATGTAAGGAAAACGCGGAAAAAGCCGTCTCAATATGTAGATATCGACAGAGAGCACAGCCGGATAATTCAGTATAGTTCCTTTAAAAAAACAACGACCAAGAACGTAATATAATAAAGAAAACGAAGAAGCGACAGTGAACGTGCTGGCATGTGTGGCTGTAAACCCCGAAACTTCTATATAGGTAAATTGAAAATGAAAATGACCAAAATCCGGTTTATCACTGATTAAGTTGGACATATTTACAATAGCCAGTATAAGGAGGGAATAACAAGTTGGCACTCCGTCACAGCCTACTACAAATAGAATGACATTTTTAGAAGTTCATGAATTGTCATGTCAATTGTCAGAATAAATATAAACTATATAGTGGTTTTGGAAAACTTTGAAACAAGCGGATTCGATTTTAGAAATATGTATATAGTGTCTCATGTCTCAACTTTGGTCAATTACTCAAAAACAGTTGAGTTTAGAAAAAAGTACGCCACTGGATTCTACGTCAAAAAATCTATAAAGACCTGTTTTCACATTTACAATAACTTTTTAGATAACCGCGATACAAGGGGTGCTTGAAAACGACAAATGAAATTTTGTCATCCTTCGTTTTTATCAAAAGTAGCAAAATTGCGCAAACCTCATCTTTCTATTTCCACTCATAAGCGAGAAACCCCATAAAACACATGAAATCTGGACACCCTGTATACACCAGTCTTATGGTATTTTGATCTCTTATTATTTACAAAGTTGCTGGTAAATCTTAAAATGCTTAGGGCTGTTACAAATATTCCAGGGGAAATTTTTAAATTATAAGAATGGCCACTAAATAATGAGTAGTAATGACTGTTTTCAATACTGTGTGAGTTTTTGTTATTTGATGTTTTTCTTAAATATCCAGTTAAATGCTCACAGTCAGAGAAAATTTATTACCTATTTTTATGCAAAAAAAGAATTTCAACACCATGCGCCACACCAAACGCGAGTGATTGTTCAATTACACGTAGAGTTTGCACGTGAATTACATTCTAAAACAGTTAACGGGATTTGGATTTTCTGCTGTGACGCGCGTCCGATTTTTCGTTCGTTTTTTCTCAGGGTTTATCGCGTGTAAAAGCCGCTATTGACAATTATCCTAAAAAGTTATAATACATTTTGGTGTTTAATTTAACGTAAGAATAGTTTTTGAGTTAGTTGCTCACAAAAATTCTTTACTCACATCTTTTTTAACGCTTCACGAGTATATTAAAAAATATATAGTGTTAGATTTTTGTCGTTTCAGAGCTTTCCCTATATATTTTAGTAGATCAAGTTATTAATTAATTCAATCAAAAACGAGATGAAAGTTGCTATTAGCAGTGCAGCGTTGAATTTTTTTTTAAACATTTGGTTAAGCTGTGAATAGGCATATCGAAAGATGCAAATGGGAAACTATATTTTTCGGCATCTAGGGACCCTGAAAGGTTTAAAAATCTGTAAAAATCTGGGACCGTGATTTTTTAAAATAATTAAAAAGTTTTTCAGAAATACGGATTTTTTCAGATGGTAGAATTTTTTTTTAATCATTGTAACATTGTAACCCTTGCCTAGCGTATAGGCTATCAGTGGCCTCGCATGAGGTGTTCATTCTGAATAGAAGATACGCAAGAAAAAACACTTTGTATTACTGTAAACTATATCATTAAACTGGTGCTTTTACGTTTTATTTTTACTTGAACCACTAATCTCAATGTTTATTTGTAACGTCGGCCGACCAAGTCTTTAATTTAAATCTTGTCTTCGCACGCCAAAGAGCTAAAACGATGAGTTTGTAAATAAATACTCGATTTAATTCACATTTATGCAACTAAATATAACCAATAGAATGAAGCACGGACGCGCTTAATTGAAATAAACAAAACAACTCTTGTGTTCTGCCACGCAGCGGCAAATCATCCAAAATCGCCGTATTAAGACACGTGAGGCGGTCGACCAATCCGACGGGTCGTTTTCAAAAATCGTTCGCTGTTAGAGAAAAAATCTATATGGATGGTAGAGATTTACTCCCTTAAAAACATTTTAAAAAATACAAGTTGTCGAAATTAAGTGTGTTCTGCAGCTCCTCAGCTCTTATGCACCAGCCGCCACTGTAGGCTATTATAATGTAAGCCAGTTATCTCTGCCAGATATAAATTTAGACTCAAATTAGTGAAGTTACAAGGGTGAACTTTTGTTTAACACTATTTAGTTTAGGTTTTAAAGAAGATTTCTTCCACTCTTCAAATTCGTTTTATTACCATTAAATGGAATACTACTATCTTACTGAATCATTCTCAACTCTTGCGTAGCAATTTGGGCTCAACGTAGACCCTTCTACACTCAGGTTATATTTTAAGTTAATATATACCTTGCCGTTAAAATGCACATTTTATCTGAACCACAGAAAAGTATTCATAAAATTAAAACATTTAAAGAAACGCTTGACGACTTTGGGTATCTAATTATTATTAAGTCCGAAATTTATTAGATATGCAAATTTTGGGGCCGCCCTAGTTGCGAAAGTTTTAGGTACTTAATATTTTAAAAAAAGCTCAAATTGTGACGCACTAATTATATCACCATCTTATTAAGTACTTAAAAATGTATTTGTAATGTTCCATATTGTTAATGATAAAGTACTTATTGAGTAAGGGGTATAACGATAAGGATATAGTGAACTATTGCAAATGTACATACAGTGGTGTTGTCTATTAATTTTAATTTACTATTTTAAGGGCTTTTGCAGTCCCAGTATATCGAGTTGAGCAGTATATTTTGGAAACTAATGATTCTTACAACTCGCAATAAAAGGTGAATTATAAAATTTTACACACGAAGCATTTGTAGTCTTCTTCTCTTCTCGCCCATTTTATGTCTGGTAGAGTCAAAGAGTGCTGATGTATCTGATATGTTGTTTTGAAATCTATCCTGAGTCAGAACCCCACTGTCAGACGATCTCTTTCGACGACTCGTTATTAAAATTAATTAACCATTTGCTGATTTGTTTTCAGTTGTAAATGTTCTTTAGTTAAATAACAAGTTTTTATAATTTCATTTAATATTTTAATTTAATTTTCCCCTCAGGTTTATATACGATTTGTATATGCTTAAATTAAACTTTTTTCGGAGCATAACTTGGTAATATTTTTTCGCAATTGTTTTGTATATTATATTCTTAACTGCCTCGAAGTAAATAAAATAGTTCGTGACTTTTTATACTGGATGTCTCAGAATAGATGGGCAGTCTTTCAATAGCAAAGTGATCAATATAAAATAATGCTAGTTCGCTATACCAGAATTTTCTCAACACTGAGATAACCGGCCTTAAACATAAATCGATGTAGAGTATACAAAAAATGAATACATTGATATTGTTTGACATATTTATATTTGTGCAATTTGTGCAAAATTAACACGTAGCAGATCAGGTAGGCCCTGATTAAACAACCTTTAAAAATTTTTTCCAGACAAAAGCAAAGAAAAAAAAGTACCTCCTATAAATTTCTAAAAATTGAAGTGTTTTCAAAAAAAAATCTTCTCATATATCTCGGAGGTCTGCGAGGCGTTTCTTAAAAGTCCTAGAAAAATTCTCCTTAAAAATAGGAGATACATCAGTTTGATCCATTCATTGTAGTGAATGGATGTTTCTATATAGGTTGTTTTCTCTAAAACATTTTAATTTTTCAAAATTTATAAAGTGTTCCTTTTATCTTTAAAGACGTCGAGGGTCAAGGAAAGTCTTAAGGTCTAAATAACGCGAATGTATAAATATAGGTATCATTGACGTGTACGTTGAGTTTAATGATGTGAGTGCCAGTTAAAAAAAAATGGTTGCCTATAATATAAATAAAATTGTTTACGACGACCGGCACAGTGACGTTTTGGACCCTTATTTAGTGAAATATTGTCGCTTAACTAAGAGCAAAAAATATGAAAGGAACTTCATCCCAAGCCTCCCTGACATTCCTATTAACGTTTTATGTAGCTGTTTAAGAGAAAATTTTATTTGACAAACTAGCATTATTTTAATTTGCGTGGTCTTTTTACAGCTAAAAAAACGACTGTTTATTCCCTGTATAATAAATATTCTAATTTATTGTTTATTTACATTTGTTCACAACATATAAAAATTGCCCGCTAAATTAAAATAGCGAGTAAAATTTTAACTCGTTGGTATTTTGTAATGTATTATGTAAAAATTCATTTCATTTTTTGTAAACCGTTTTTATCCAAAAATAAAATAAAACTTTTAACAAAATATTTGTTTTTATTACTTGAAATTAGATTAGATTAGAAGAAAGATGACTTCACTCGGTTTGCTTCATTCTACAGAACTGTCTTATTGGGCATTTAAACTTGAATAAGTTTATCGGACTTCCAAAGTTGATAGCCGGCATACTTTGATTCTCCATTTTGGTGTAATATATAAGCACCACGCTTGTGCCAACATCGTTTGCCAATAAACCGACGAAGAAAAAATGTTCCAGTAAAATTCTGTGGATCTTTTTGTTTATTGAAAAACTCCGATATTCTATCATAAATTTAGATGAATTTTATTTTAACTATTTTTTACTAAGCGGCGGCGCGTCGTCGCGTTTTTCAAGGAATTTTGTATTTGCTGAACATTAGGCTCGTTAGCAATGACGACGTGACCCACATCGACCTGTCCTACTACAATGTGATTTATGTGCAGCAGCAGAATCGAAAACATAAATTCAATCCGATATCCTCTTAAATTAGATGTTAGCCAATATGTAAATAGTATATATATATCGCAGGCAAATGGTTGTCTTACGCAAATACCTTTTTTGTTTTAATTTTATAAAATGTATTTAAAAATCATTTGCCTAGGAAAATAACATTTACTTCAATCATTTTTAGGCAAATTACAATGAAATTGTATTAGCTATTGTACAAAGTACGTTCTGTGTATGGTCCGTTCCTGCAGCTCTAGTTGGTTGTTCTTTTTGTCAATTTCATATCAATTTACATAAGTATTTAATTTTCTTGTTAACTAGTAATTGCAAGTAACATTTGTAGATAGTCTGCATCGTAATATTTAATGATTAAATACCATTTAGCAACTAAACTGTATTAAGAATCTTTATTTTGAGGTTTTGTTTAATTTATTATAACGACACGGTCCGACCGATGTGTAGAAATTTCATAAGGTACACTTTTGTGATGAATTTTTGAAATCAAGATGATTAAAACAGTTCATTACCAACCAAATAAAATTTATAAAAATTGTTGGCTATGACTATTTTTTTGATTTTTCATAATGGAATAGAAATTGTCTACCCGATCGTCGAACGGTTGTTTCTTGTACCTATCATTTCGAAAAATGGCGTTTGCAGTATGTCCCTAATTTTCCAAAACCCGTCGAATAGTTTGATCTTTAAGCTGCTGGAATCAATTTATTAATTTTTCTTCCGTCGATATATCGTCCCTGATCAGGCAAAGTATCGTGAGCGACCTTTTTTACGAAATTGAGTTATTGGTATCGTTGGGTTCTTCTCAGAAAGACGCATCTATTAAATACAATCCTAAGCTCCAAAAAAATTATTTAAAGATTAATACACGAAAAATGATTTGCATCTTATGCGACAATCCTCTAAAGAACATCGTATGCACCTGAAAAAGCTGACGCCTACGTTGTTTTCTATCTAAAGCCAGAAGATAATTTTAACTGGATCGATTTAAAACATCGCAAATTAGTCCAGTCGTTCATATAAATAGCGTCGCTTAAGCTTTTTTATATCCTCTATTGGAACGAGTGTTTGGATAAAAAGTGGTCTAATAAGATATTCACAGCCTTGACCATTTATCTTGAAATGTTAGACAAAAGAATCTCCCCTGAAGTTTACGAGTTATCATGTTACTGCGATAACTGCAGCGGACAGAACAAAAATAAACAACTTTTAGCCATGGTACACAGATTTCTCAATAAATCAATCCATATAAAGATCTCGATAAACTACCTGATATCAGGACACACATACATGTCGACTCTATGAACTCAGCAATAGAATCATTTATATCTAAAAAGACAATTTTTGCACCATCTATGTGGTCCGCTGCTATTAGTTTTGCCAGACACGATTCCCACCCCTATTCTGTATATTTAAATTATACAGATTTTAATGATTATTCATGAATAGTGAAAAACATAGCTACTCCTTCTAACACAAACTTCAAGATTAAAAGAGAAGAAAATAATATCCTAAAATCGAGGCCAATATTAGCGAGAAAGAAAGAAGTTGCAAAAGATCACCAGAGAAAGAAAAGTGAAATAGTTAAAGAAAATCCTCTCTAAATGTCTAAAATACAAACTGTTGTTATTGAAGCTGAAATCATGAAAGTTAGGTACAGTTACATTGACGATTTGGCCGACCAGCAAGAGTTTGATAAAAGATGATAAAAAAGCATTGAGAAAATGTTACAACTCCTTGCTGCCAAAAATTTAATGAAGTTGTGTTCTCATCTTGTTATCCCTAGGGAATATCGCAGAGTACGAGGCACTTCCAGATTCTAGTGTTGTGACTGATGTACTTCCCTATACAGATGAGGAAGACGAAGTTGACAACTGACAATTATTTGTTTTGTTAACTATCTGCTTTTTTATTTAAAAAAAAAAAATACTTGTCTTTATTTTTTAATTCCCCTTAAAGTTTTCTTTGTAAGAATGATTAAAATAAAGGAGCTTCGGCAAAAAGTAGTTTTTATTAATGGCGTTTATGATACCAAGCGTGTAGTACTTGGTTAAAAATTGATAACTGCTTTATAGTATAGAATATCTTAAACGGCAATAAAAATATCGTTACCTCCAGAAAGCCTCTAAATGAACGCTTAAAAATAACGTAAGCGCCATTTTTTTTAGCTAATCGTAAAGAAACAGGCATCTTGAAAGATAGATTTGAAACAAAAAAAAATTTAAATTTTTTAGAAAATATGGGAATAAAACGTTTTTTGTACCTAAAAGTATCTTTCAAAAACGACAAAACTGAAAATTCATGTTTTTTTTTCAGCTGTCAAATTTTGACCTGCTAATAACTTTTAAGCAGATTGACATATCGAGATGCAGTTTCTACATGGGACATGGGTCTTTCAAAAATAGAAAATCTGAAGAAAAATTGTGAGGTTATGTCAAGAAAAAAAATTATTTTTGCGTGTGGTTTTTTTCGCGTTCTAACGCGACATTTAATTCGGCTATCAAACGTTTCTAATATACTCGGCAAAAAAATAAGAACTAAAACCTTTGGCAAAACCATGCGCATGAGTTACCTAACGCCCATATCTAAAATTTTCCTTTAACTCCCGATAAAATTTCTTAGATCGCTTCATTTCATAAAAGAAAGCCCGTGCTGAACATTTAATATTTTCGGGGCAAGGATTTACAAAATATCAATACCAGCCATCAAAACGCCAGTAAAACACTAACCGTGTGCTAGCTTTAAATCTAAAAATGTGTGCAACAAAAAATGCAATTTTAACAGTCTTTGCCAAACAAATAATTCTTAAATATTTATATTAAATTATATGTTCAAATTTCTTTGTAGAAATGCATTTTGTCTTTTTAGTTGTTCCTTCTATACTGCCCATTTGATAAAGTAGTGAGCATTTTTTTACCTACATAAAAGAATAACTTTATCCTCTCTTTGCAGGTTTTCGCTATATGTTGTTTGCCTAGGCAAAAGCTTTTTGTCTAAAATAACCCTTTACCTGCGTCATATATAATGTATGTTTATCAAATAGTGAACTTTGGTAGGCAGCGCAGAATGTGGCACTTTAGTCTGAGATTCAAAATTAATAAGTAGGCCCCGTGAACTGATTTTTGCCCAACCGTGTCCTGAAGACCTCCGTTGGTGGGTAGCAAAAGAAAACTTGTCATTGGGTAGAACCAGTCAGTTGTTTTTACGTTGGTGGTTGACCTCATAGGAACCGAATAGAGTGGTTGCTGCGCTGGTGAAGCAACCCATGAGTGAATTTGTGGGTTGCTCAGCAATACTTGGCGACCTCATTTAAAAAAATATAACAGAATAATAGTTGGTAATAGATAAAAAAATTTATAAAAAAATAAAATCTATTTCAAAGCATCAAAAAAATAATATTTTATTCCATGTTGAAATTTTGATTTTATGCATTCAGCGCCAAACTAATTTTTATTGCAAAGGTCAGCGTTAAATTTCTCGAGGCCTTAATGACCCCCCTAATCAAACTAGCTGGAAATAAAATTTTGTCAGAATCACGGTACGAATATTATGTGTATAAAAAACGTCTATAAATATTTGTGAAATCAGCAATACATGTCAAAAATTAAAATGGATAATAAAATTTATAAAAAAATAAAACCGACTTCAAAAAAGCACTATAAAGTAAAAAAATATTTTATTCCATATTGAAAATTTGACTTTATAAAGTCGGCGTCAAATTAATTGTTAATTAGTTAATCACAAAAAGATACTTATATTTTGACTCTATATATCACACGCGTATTGAAAAATAATTTTCCTACGAGCGTGCGGAAAATACCACTTTTCCGCACGATTAGTTAAATGAATGAATATCTTATATAAAACACTCAATAAGGTAAAATACTTACAAAGTAAGTATTTTTTTTGTAAGAAGCTCAATAATTTTTGTAAGTATATTATTATTGAACTCATAACTAATTGACGTCTATCTGAGAACTATATCGATAGTAGGAAACGTTTTGTACCTAACACATGCGGAAAGTGTCTTTTTCGCCCTTGACGGCCTACTGCCGTCGCGTGCGGAAGAGTACCACCAATATTCCGGATACAGTTATTGAACTACGTTCAGACTTAGGAACAGACGCGAAATCAATAACTGAGACAATTAGTAACACCGAATTCCGAAAAGACTTAAGAGAATGGAATAATAGGTTTAATAAAAGGCAAAATACATTTTTGAATATTGTTAACATTAGACTACCCAATTCAATTCATTCCTTCATTAATCTAAAATGGGCATTCATTTAAAACAATAGGAAACACTAGCACTAAAAATTGATTTTGATGGATCACCAACATTTAAGAACTCAAAAGATGAATTTTGGTCAATATTGTTTAATATCCGAGAGATCCCAGAGTTGTCTCCAGTGGAATTTACTGTGGAAAGTCTAAGCCAAGTGAATTAAGTGTCTTTTAATTCATTCGTTATAGAAATGGAAGAGCTTATACTGAATGGTTATCACTTTAATAATAAGAAAATTACGGTGAAAGTTGAATGTTTCATATATAACGTGCTTTTATCATAGGTAGGATAAATAGATAAGTATATATTTACACTTCCCAATTTGTTAAATTTTAACAGCTAAAATGGATGTCAAAAATGTACAATAACTGCAGAATACTACAATATTGTATATTGTTTAACATGACATATGTTTCGTTGGCTCAGCAACTTTTTCAAATGTAATGAGTTTAAACCAACATTGTATTTATAATGGCCTATTGCCTGTGTCGAACAATATAATCAAAAAACATACATCATAATAAAACTTATCTAAGCATGGCGGTTGAGCAATATAAAAAACTGGAAAATATAGTATTTCCCAGAACAAACCATAAATAACAGACCAGGACGGGACTGGCACGCCGGGCGATCGGGCGCCGCCCGATGGGCCGCTAGTGTCTCGGGGCTGGCCCCTGTATCTTGTGATTGTTTCTAAAGTGATTACCGGGATACTAAGGTGTTTAATAATTTAAATATATTTCTCAAGGAGGTAAGTAATAGAGGGAGTGCTGATTAGCTTATCCGTTACTTAAATTAGTTCCATCGCAGAAAATTCTAACAAGCCTAACTGCAAGGCAAACGGGCCTTGCAGTTAGTGCGAAACCCCGAATATTATTACATTTCGGGAAAGAAAATAAACTTTCATCCTTTAGTTTACGAATTTTATAAATAAATATGTAGAAACTCCTTATTGTTTTGGCAGTTTAGTACTTTGAGATATTTATTTAAAAGTTTTAGATAGTATTCTTTACAACGTAATTTTTTTATATATATAATTTTTATATAATGGGCGCCCCCGCGAGGATGTAAGCAGTAATCTATAAATTTCATTTTTTTGTTAAATGTATCGTCTATTTCAATGTTGCCACACGATTATGTTTAAAAATTAAGTCCTCAAAAATTCAACTGACATTTTCTAAAGTTTGAGTATTAATGACTAAACTTAGATTTCGCCCTAACGGCGCCCATATATCAGGAAAAATTAGATCATAGAGAAGCGGCATGAACTGGTTTTACATGTAGGTACCGTTTTCATAGCTGCCACCATGCGCAGATATGTTGTTTGTCTACGCCGCGCGCCGGTCAGATCCACGTTGTCAAGGTAGCGTTATAGCGCTTTGTTAATACGTGTCCGTACGTCAATTCAAATTGTTAAACGGATTTAATAAGTCGATTATTGTATTGTTATATAAGTACGAGTAAATTTACATATTGTTCAAAAATGCCTGGTTATTTTTGTGCATATCGTGGTTGTTCTAATGGATCACGAGTAAATATATAAACATTTTTAATACTTTTTTGAGTTTGAGTTGCCTTTTGAAATTTTAATTTTGTCACTAACCGATGAACAATAAATTTTACTGCAATGTTTTTTCGACATTGATTTTCATGCATTGTAAGGAAAATAGTGTATATAACTAGCTGGAATACAATTTAACATACCCGTGTATCGGATATCAGCTCGTGTATTTAAATATTCACGCGCGTATTTGTATAACGCCATAGGTTTTGGTAAATCGTCTTGTTTTTTTTTATTTTATATTAACGACCTAAGATCCTAAAAAAAAACAAAAGTTACTAAAGTATATTCAAAACCAAGTGACCATTTAGAAAAACAACACATGGGGAGTTTAATTTTCTACGTATTTAGCATTCTAACAGAGAAACTCCGCCGGATGGCGGAAATATATTAAGAAATAGGTGTTTCTGTCTCATCCAGCAAAATAATTCGATTTACCGGCGGAACTACTATTATATTTGTATACTCTCCGCCGGCTGGAGATCTGGGGCTTCTTTAAAGTGTATTCATTTTGATCGTTTTAAAACTTTATTTTTCTGTTATAGAAATTTTTATTATTTTTCTCCAGTCTAAGCGATTTTAAAAATGTATTGCTTTCATATAAATTTGTTTGACACCATTCAACTAATTTGTAATTTTTTCAAATAGAGATTTTGGATTGTTTTTGTATGAAGTATGTACAGAAGAGCATGAGGGAGATAATGAAGCAGACGCAAATATCGGTTCAGTCAAACACAAGTTTTGCAAAATTTGTATAGTGTGTTGTTATCATGTTTTACAAAAATATAATTTATTTGCTGAGGCTTATCCTGATTTATACTAACACTTTCTATGTCACTAGTTGCATGTAAAAGGTCCTTCTCCAAATTTAAATTTATCTTAAATAGAGTAAGGAGCTGTATGTCTCAAGATCATTTAGAGCCTTTTATGCTAAAAAAAGATATTCTAATATCTACATAAAATGAAATTTTATGTAGACAGTAGATAATCTCACAATAAACTGTAAAAATGTGAAAGACTTACTTATATTGTAATATGTTTAAACTAGCTTTAATTAAGCCTAGTAATCTTTTATACTATTGTTATATTTTCATTGGTTCATTTGTTGTTCTTTGTTGTTCCTACCATGTGATATAAGAATGTTCTGTGTTTCGTTTTTGCTACTTTTTAAATGGTACTCGAATATATTTTGTTAAAGATTACCAGTTGTTTTATTTACTACAAATAATTGTGAATTTGTTTGGACACATTTTTTTAATAAATTGAAACGGGCCAGTATAGGCCGCCGCTTGCCCGAGCCGGTTTGAAGGTCCAGTCCGGCCCTGTAACAGACAAAGGGCAATGTAAATATGGCAATTTGAATTTACAAGAATGAATAATACAGTAAATAGATGTGAACTTAATGGTCTAATATGTTTAAGGAGTAAATAAGTACACGTTTTTATTCATATTTATATTTTTATACAAGTAGAAGTAAGTACAAAAAATATATAAATAGACTAAACAAAAATTGTTAATACTAATTTAGAAGGGGAGAATTGTTAATATCTAGTTGGCCGTTTAAAATAAGGTCAGAATATTTGAATTTAGTAATTTCTAAAGCTTCTAGAAATTTAATTTTTCGCTATGTCTCCTACCACGCTAACGTGAACAAACTTTCTAAATTATGGTTCACATGAAACCACATGTGACGTGTTTAACATTCACGATAGCTAATATAAGATTTATATGCTTTTTGGACTGCGTCGTATAGCTTGTGGGTTCGAATTCCGACAAAGGTAAAATTTTTTTTTTAACAAAATTTATAATTAAGAAAAATTTGGATTACTTATTCTCTTAAAGTTACGTTAGGTTAGGATTGGTTAGGTTCGCTGTAAAGAAAGTGCGCCAACCGAATGCCGAGTCTATATTAAAACAAGAATTTTTTTAACAAAATCTATACTGCTAAGTGAGTAGTATGGTCTAGACCAGTTTTATGTTAATTACCTGTACATAAGTATAATAATATACTCCTTAGATATATTAAGTCATTAAGTTCACATCCATTTACTGTATTATTCGTTCTTGCAAATTTAAAATTCCCATATTTACATCGCCCTTTGTCTACTATTTAGGGTTTGTTCCGGTAAAAACTATATTTTCCAGTTTTTATATTGCTCAACCGTCATGTTTAGATAAGTTTTATTACGATGTACCTTTTTTGATTATATTGTTCGACACCGGCAATAAGTTGCTATGAAAATCGAAAACCAGTGTTTTTATCTAATAATTATTATTACGGATTTTCATCAAGAACCGAAATCATCAAGATTTTTAAAAGGGTTTATGATGGAAGATTTTTAGGTCAACTTTAAAAGCATATTGCTGTATGAACTAAAGCTTAACTATTTTAACGAGATGAACTGTTTTAAGAGGAATGAACAACTGGTTTTAAAAGTACCAAGGCCATATTTTTCACGCTATCAGAAATTCGCCAATAATTAACATATCCTAAAATCATTTAAAAACCCGTTGAATTTAATTTTCATAGTCTTTGGATTGTTTTATAATATGCCATTTTAATTCCATCTTGCACAAATTCGACTAACTTAGTTTTTTTTTAATTTTCACTATTTGTTTTTTTTTCAAGATAAAAAAAATAGTCAATGGCAATATTTTTGTGGCGCTGGTTTTTTGTATGACTTCATAAAAATTCATCAGAAAAATGACATTCGTTTGTGATATACCAGGCAAAGTTTGTAAATACTAGCAAATTATTGTATTTTATTTGGTATGACAAACCAAATATTTAGTAAATAAATATGAAGACCTGTTCAAGACGCAGTCACAAATAAAAGAGAAATTTGGTTTATAAGATACAAATTTGAAAAAGTGTTTTATCAGTGTATTTAAAAGTCACTGTTAAGACAAAAAGGTTGTAAAACTAGTCAATTAGTTTTAAGACGTGTATTTTATATAGGCTATATTAGTGCTTTATGGTTTACTGAAAACGGCATACTAAGTTTTATGACAACCTTCAAAATAAGCCTTTAGAACCTTCTTAGGAGCGGGCCCTCGGAGTTTTAAGGAGGTTGTAATGTTCTTTTAACGATAACATCATAGCAAAGTGGTTTTAAAATAGGCTGTAATAACGTCCTATACGCCATTATAAAAAAAACTTTTCTTTTTTTAGATCCAAGGTTGAAAAACTTAAAATTGTCATATAACCACAAATAGTAGACAAAGGGCAATGTAAATATTTCATAAATCATTTAAAAATCCGTTGAATTTAATTTTCATAGGCTTTCGATTGTTTTATAATACTAATATAGACTAATTTAGTTTTTTTTTTTTCTCTATTTGTTTTTTCAAGAAAGAAAATAATAAGTAAAGTTTGTAAATACTAGCAAATTATTGTAATTTATTTGATATGACAACCCATATATTTAGTAAATAAATATGGAGACCTCTGTTATGATTTATCTTGATTGCAATATCAACTGTCGATACAACGATAAAGCTCATAAAATAAAGAAGTCCCAACGCAGTAACAAATAAAGGAGAAATTGGCTTTATAAGATACAAATTTGCAAAAAGTGTTTTATGAGTGTATTTAAAAAAGTCACTGCTAAGACACAAAGGTTGTAAAACTAGTCAATTAGTTTTAAGACGTGTATTTTATATAGGCTATATTAGTGCTTTATGGTTTACTAAAAACGGCATACTAAGTTTTACGACAAGCTTCAAAATAAACCGTTAGGACCTTCTTAGTAGTTGGCGCTCCCTTTTTCGAGGGAAGTATTGTAACAGTGAAACAATTACCTTTCGAGATTTGTTTAAATATTCACATTTCCGGGTCCCTAGATGCCGAAAAACATATTTTCTTAATTCCATCGGCCTGTCGGTGTGTCTGTCTGTTCGTGGCTTAGTTGTTAATATGTGTCACCTAAATTCTAGAATAGAGGTATGAATGAGTGAATGAATTAAATTTACTTTAAAACAATTATTTTTATCAATATTATAAATTGATTTTCAATTAAATAGAAGTTACACTGGTTTTGTTTAAAACTTCGTTTTACATTTTTTTAGCATAAGCTAAATTTAAATTAAAAGGTATTCAGAACTAGAAAAGAAATAGACGTTGACAAAAAGGCGTAAATAATTTTTTTCTGAAACTGGATAATGAAAATACTGGAAAAATTACCGGTTCTTGATTAATTTTTATTAATTGATTACGTGGTCCTTCAATTTAACCGGTTAAAGAATTTATTTTCCCTCTCTTATAGGTCGGAAATGCACATAACAAACAAATTTCTGCTCTAGGCTTAACCAGGCCGGGCTAAACAAAATCAATCCGACTTTTAAATCACAACTACATGTAAAATTCTAAGTTTTGTAAAAAACTACATCCTTTGCAATCAAAGTCGAGAACTTTATCACTAAGCCAACGATTATAGATCCATTTTTTTTTTGAGTTGGTGGTAAATTTCAATAAATAGTGTACTACATTTAGAGAAAATGTAACTAGATTAAAGAAAACTATGTACTGATCTCATATACTCGGTCAAAACGACAAAAAAGTCGTCACTGTCATGTAGCAAAAGTAAGAGGCGTATATTTTGTTTAGAAAATAATAACTTTTATAGGAACATAATTTTCTCAAATATATCAACCTTACCACGAACGGTGTCATAACTCAAATTGCCGGTACTGGGCGAGAGAGAATCCGAACTAAATTCGTTTGTTCGAACAACGTTGATTTGTGGAGTGTAATATCGTTTCAACATGGTATTGTTGGTCCGTATTTTATCGATGGCATCCTAAACCAGGAAGTACTTAGAAGTGCTAGGATGGTTCGAGCATAACTTCCTAAAGAATATTCCTCTTGACCACATACGATCAGTTTATTTTCAACTCGATGGTTGCCTTGCATTCCGCTCAGAGAGTTACTGAATGCATGGGGGAAGTAAGAATTTAATTTGCTTCAACTTTAGTCATCTGGCTTATTAAATTAAAAAGTCTATAAATGCAACACGTTTCTAAAACAAGAGTCTTTTAAAGAAACAGCCAGATAGACAAAAATATGTCTAGCCGATATGCAGGGCCGGTCCTGGCGGGTATGCAGCGACTGCACCGCACGCAGGCGGCAAAAGTTAGGGGCGCCAAATTCGTTACACGGGAGAACTTCCGAGAAACGTATAAGAATTATCCATGGAGTATTTTTTATTTTATTTGCAATGTAAAGAATCCCTATCAACACGACGACCCCAGATTCCGAGAAACGTATAAGAATTATCCATGGAGTATTTTTTATTTTATTTGCAATGTAAAGAATCCCTATCAACACGACGACCCCAGATCATAATATTTTAATCAAACCATTTTTGAGTGGTATCAGGCAGTTGAGCGGCGACGACGACGGTGGCTTTAGATGTGTTAATTTATTAGCGATAAGCAAGATACAAGAAAAGCGCGATAAGAGAAGGAAAACCTTGAATCAAGTTCCTCGAGCACAGGCGGGCTCAGTTTATTAGCAAAAAATATTCATCATGACATTTTAAAATGCCTAAAAACAGCAATATATTACTCCATAATTTTAGATGAGACTCCCGATGCTGGTCACGTTGAGCAACTTACTTTTATAATAAGATTTGTCTATTGTTTTTCAAATTAAGTCGAAATTAGAGAACATTTTTTAGGATTTTTAAAGTTGTCAATACTACAGGAAAAGGACTTTTCACATTTTTAACTGAAGAAATATTCCCAAAATTTGCAATTAATTTTAATGATATGAGAGGTCAAGGATACGACAACGATGTAAATATGTCTGGTAAACATTCAAGCTGAAATACTGTAGAGCATTATTTGTACCTTGTACAGCCCACACCTTGAATTGAACTGTCAATGACGCAGCTAAAATTACGTATGAGTCTGTTGTTTTTTTTTTCAATTATTCAAGAGTTGTTCAAGTTCTTTTCCGCCGCATCCTACAGGTGGAATATTTTAAAACAAAATTTACCAAATTTAACGTTAAAATCAGTAAGCGAAACAAGGTGGGAAAGCAGAATTAAAGCCATTCGTCCTTTAAGATACCAGTTAGCTGAAATTTGTAAAAGTTTAGATTATCTGATAAATGATGACTCAGAGATATAACTACTAAACACGCCGCACACTCATTATTAAAAAAAATTAAAACTTTTGAAATCATTTGTTCTATTTTAATTTGGCATGATTTTCTATTAAAAATTAATATAGTTAGAAAGATGCTCCAGGACCAAAATGTAAATTAAACAGAATTATGACATTCTGTTTAATTTATTTATCTGAGGAATAAAAAATCTTATTCATTATTTTACTCAAAAGCGATCCGATGGAGAATTTGAATCATTCATCGATGAAGCTACGACAGAAGCCAAACAGAACGAAGTAGAGCAAACATTTCCCTTAACACTTCAAAAAAAACCAAGCTTCAATTTTTCTATGAAAGTACTGATGAAACTGTTTTGAGTCCTAAGCAACAATTTAAAATAAATTTCTATTTTCAAATTCTGGACACAACCATTCAATCTTTTCAAAGACGGTATAAATAAATATTACGATTTATTTGGATTTTTATGCAACTTTCATAACTTAGACTCAGAAATAATACGGCAATCATGCATAGATTTGGATGTAGCTTTGCGAAATGATGATAATACATGCAAAGATATTGAATTAATTCATTTATATAACGAAATTATGTCTTTATCTATTTTAAATCCCAATTCTAATACAGCTCTAGACGTTTTGAATATCATTACAAAGAATAACCAAAGTGCTTTCTTTCCAAACCTATTTATTGCTCTTAAAATATTTCTAACCTTACCTCTATCAGTAGCTTCAGGGGAAAGAAGTTTTTCGAAGCTAAAAGCTAAAGGATTATCTAAGAACATCCATGAGCCAAGAATGGTTGTCAGATTTAGCCAAAATATCGATAGAAAATCAAATTTGTGAAGCTATCGATCACAGCGAAATGATCAACGAGTTTGCTTCTCTAAAAGCCAGACGTGTTTTTGTAGTTTTTCTGTTGTTTTTTTCATAATGTTGCTTCTAATTTTTATACATGTAACATTTGATATGTATTTGTGCGAACATATTATATTTTTTTAAAGCAGTTTTCATTATTCACACAACCCCTTTTTATTTTATACGAATAAAATACATATGGTGTTGAGTACATACTATATATTTTGTACATGTTAAAATTATCTAAGGGGCGGAAAAATATTCTGCACTGCCGATATGGATATACAAATGTATCAAATCAACAATAAGAACAATTCGCTCATATATAGACAGACGGACCGACAAACATTCCTAATAAAAGAATACCGAACAAAGCACCATCGGTTTCTACTTATTCAAAAAGGTTTAAATTTAGACCAGGTCTAACTTGACCGTTATATGTTTAAAATAACATTAACAATAATTGAGCAAATAACTTTTCTAATTTTGTTTATTTAAGAAAAAAAATTGTCAGGACTATTTTTGTTTAGGATATCTTCGCCTTCATTTTTTTCCATTTACGTAATTGTTCTCTTTCTAATATTTTGGCAGAAAACAGATTTTTGCTACTTTGTATGTAAACTTTGGCTTGTTCAAAACAGTCACCAAAAACTTACGAATCCAAAGAAAATGGCCTGCTCCCTAATGTTCCTGAGGTTCAAGTTAAAAAATGGCTCTAGTAAGCAGAGCCAAAGTAGAATTGCTAATCAGCAGTTATTGGAATTCTACTTCTGTAAGTTAACCTATGTAAAAAAACAAAATATTTTTAGTTTCGGAATAGGTCCAGAACCCATGCGTTACTTCCAGGGTTATATATTTTGGTACAATAAAAATTAAATGCCTATTCATTATTCTCTATTTCTATCTATAAATAACGCTTAAAAAAAATGATTGTAAAACACATTTTTTACAAATTTAAAGAAATTGTGCAAGTAATAAGAGGCAAGATATAAGCCGATAGCAAACATGTAAGCAAAAATGTTAATACCGATTGATAATGGACGAAACGAGTGAATAAAAAAGCAATTTTGTCACGACATTCCAACTTCTAAATATTTCTTCATTTACTTCGACCCGCCATAATAAAGTTGTGAATGATATTAATCCGTAGCCGTGCATTTATCAGGTTTTAGTTCTGTCCGATACGTCGAAATCTAAAAAAAAATGTTTGGAATATAATTTAAGAATATAAAAGGAAGACAAAAGGATTCCCTTAACTCATGTTATAAAAAAAATTAAATAATGTACTGTAATGTATTAAACGTACATCTGAAGTACTCCATAAACTACAAAAACAAGCAGGTACCTACTTATTAAATATTACTAGCGGCTGAGAGTAATTAAGGTAATTGCAACATGTTATATTTTAAGCATCTTATCGATAAAATAATGAAATCCTTAACATTTACTTCTAAAGTTATTCTTACCCCTACCCCCAGAATATAACGCGTAGGTACTTTAGCACACAAGTTACTTGGTTTTTCTAAAAATAAAAAAACTGTTACTTCTACACTCCTTTAAAATCTTCATAAGTCTGTTTCCAAAAAAAAACTCGAATTTTTTTCGGAAGGAAGGTTCTTACAAAATTTTTCTTTTTATTTTTGACAAGGTTAAAATCAAAACAGTAAGCATTTATTTAATTTGTATATTCAAATGACAATATGTATGTTCTCACAAAATACTGCGTTTTTTGCGATAATAGTTAGAAAGCACATAAGCCGATATAAAAATTAGTTTTCATTTTGTGCAAGCAAAAAACGGGGCTCAAATTGTGAAGTATTTTTTCTTTAGATATATCTTGTAGTCCATGATTAGATTGGTTTTCCTCCAAGAAAAAAATATAAACTAGGGGATCTAGGAAATGTAATTTCAAAAACAATGTTTGTATGATAACCACGTTAGGAGCTTTGAAAGCAGCAATTAAGAAAATTTCATCTAATTTGCCATTTACGACCAATTATGGATAGCGAGTTGATAGAAAATCAGAATACTTGTAAAATGTTTTAAAAAGAATAACTATATTTAAATGTGTATGTGTATGTCCTCTATCAACGAATCTGATCGAAAATTGGTATCCTAAATATACTTCCCAAAGAAATTAACACGTCACCAAAAAGTAATCAAAAGTTTAAAGTAAATTTTTGTCAAAACCACTTGTCCAGTTTGAACAATTTTCTTTTGGATAGGTTGTCTCTTCCAGAACTTTGGTATACTACACCGTATTCGCATAGAAATTTCTTTTTTTTTTTATAAATACCGATGTTTTTGTTTTAAATGTATAACAACCTGTAGAGTTTAACAGTGACATTATCAAGTCAGAATTGAAATCACATTTTAGTCTTATCTTTTTTTAACGTTATGTTTTTTATTTACTCCATTATCTTTCCTATTACATGAGAACATGAGAAACACCACTTTATGACATAACTGTTTTAATTAAAAATTAATATCCAAAAATAACAACAAAAAAATGAAACAAAATGCCAAGTGTCAGTAGAGAGTATCTTCGCCTGTGCCTATATATTTAAATAAAATAAATAATTTCTTGGCATCGACGGCCCATACTTAAAATAAGACATCTTATGTCATATTGGTCCAGTTCTTCACATATTTGAATCAGTATCTGTTGTATGTCTTACAAGACAAAAATTCTCTACGCGATTTAAATCCGTGCTAGCCATGTCATGGTAGCGATACCGACTTATTATATATAGATAATTTCTCACAACTCGAGGCCTGGCATTATCTTGCCGCAACAAAAATCCTTACCCTATATACGGCTCAATTGGCATTACTTCTTGGTCTAAAATATCCAGAATGCACCTTTCAGCTGTAAGGCTTCCATTAGAGATCCTCCTCCAAATGTGAGAAATTACGTTGAGCATACCGTTCGGTAGGGCGTCGATATACACGCATACGCCTGTCATTGTTGTACAAACAAAACCGGGACTCAACCCTAAATAATACTTGTTGCCATTTAGCCTCTAACTAGTTACAATGCTCCCTAACAAAGATAGCCTCATTTTCCGATGAATTCTAGTTAAAGCTGGATCTTGAGCAGCAATTCTAGAGCACAAATTATGTTCCTTAATCGCTGTGGAACAGTTTCTGTACAAACTTTTAAACCATTAGTATCTCGAAGCTGAGTTTGCTGTAACAAACGTCTTCATGCTGAATCGGAGTTGTTATTCGATTCCTTTCTTGTCCCGGCCGGCAACCATGACTACCAAACTCTCTTATATCTTTGTATGACTCGTGCAACAGCTGTGTGATATACATTAAATTGTTCCACAATTCTTTGGTAACTCCAACCTACCTCAAACAATACTAATGTTAAGATCATTCTTTGAGAGTGAAAAGACCGCCTCGGGCTTTAAATACTTTAGTCCGCCATTGTATATAGATTGGTATAAAGCTGAGATGAAAATACAGCTGAAGTTTAAAATTTGTGAACAAAATCAGTCTTTTTCGAGGAAATCAAAAGCCAAAAGAAAAATTGGGATAGCTTAGACCAGAAAGAAGGCTAAACTTGCAAAAATTGGAAAATTTTAACATCTTAATACATATTCACAAAGTACAGGTCACTCTACAGTGAAAGAAGCACTAGAATGAGAGATACTGAATTATGGAAGGCGGCAACAGAAAACGAATTTAAGTCATTAAAAGAAAATGAAACTTGGGAAGCATTAGAATTAATAACAAATACGAACTCTATAAATTGCAAATGGTTTTCTAAAAAAAAAGTATTGACCTACGAGTGCTTTTTACAGACACCGCAACATTTTGGCACAAAGTCTGCCCGTTGTATGAGCGGAACCTCCGTTCCTACAACTCACGCCTTGCCATAAGAGGACCGAGAACGTCCTACTACAATAGTGAATGGATTTCCTTCCACATACATGTCTTCTTATGGCAGGGATAACTCAAATACTCAAAATAAAAAAAAATAAATTAGAACTTGCGTGTGCCCAAGCGATTTATGAACCGTCCTCGGATCTGCCTGACATGCAGCACATTCATATGCTTTCAAAGCTGCTTTTGTTTTGTTGCCTAGTTAAATACTAGTCAAAACATTGTGCAGAATTTAACAATGCAAGTGCAACAATTAAAGTTTTTTTACAATCATACATTGTCAAACTCAATCGCCTCCAAAGAATCATAAATTGTTATAAAAAAAAAACGGTAATTTCCTTTACCCCAAACTTCCCTCGTTATGATTTTTTACCATAGTGAAGTGTGACCCAATTTAGTTCAGTACATAGTCTGCCTTTTCATTGATTTTTAAAAATTTTATTTGGCCGCCATTTTGTTTCGCCATCTTAAACTGAAACCCATATTATCAGTCTGTACCTACCAAATAATACACCACCCTAACAACAAGAAGATCGTTAACCAAAACCATTTAGAAATTAATATCTGGGAAATATCTCCGCACCAACGGAGTATGTAGACTGATAATATGGGTTTCATGCAAGATATAAAAAAAATCTATATATGTATCCTGAGAATGCAACAATGAAGTTGCGGAACGTCAACAATTTAAAAAAATACTTTTGTTTTTTTTACTGGATCCTAACCCCAAATAATACACCACCATACACAACATAAAAACAAAAATATCCGCGGACCAACGTAGTAGAAAGAATGATAATATGGGTTTCAAGCATGATATAGAATATATATACGTCCTGATGATGCAAACAATAAAGTTGCGAAAAGTCACCAATTTGTCTTTTGTTTCTTTACTGGTTTCTAACCCCAAATAACACACCACTCTAAGATAACAAGAGGATCGTTAACAAAATCCATACGAACTTAATATCTGGGAAATATCTGCCGACCAACAGAGTAGGAAAAGACTGATAATATGAGGTTCATGCAGGACATAGAATCTGTGTCCTGAGGATGCAACAATAAAGTTGGAAAACGTCGACTGTTTAAAAATAGACTTTTGTTTTCTTTACTGGATCCTAATCCCAAATAATACACCATTCTAACATAACAAGAGGATTGTTAACAAAAACCATTTAGAAACTTATATCTAGAAAATGTATGCGGACCAACGGAGTAGGTAAAGACTGACAAATGCAGAATATAGGATCTATATGTGTTCTGAGGATGCAAGAATTAAGTTGCGAAACGTCGACAATTTAAAAAGACTTGTTTTTTTTTACTGAATAGTATACCACTTTTAAGAAATTTTTTTTAACATTGTTCCGCCATATTGGATTTTTACCAAGATTTGAAGGCAATCGGGTAAGTAGTATTTAAGCTGTCGCGAACTGTCAGGCAGACCGACCGACGGAATTGATAAAACAGGTTTATTGGTATCTAGGGACGCTAAAACGTGAGAGGATTTTTTCACGATTAATAAAATTTTATTTGGCCGCAATTTTGTTCGGCCATCTTGAATTAGTACCACAATTTTACTAGTTGATCTCCATACCACAATTGGTTATGACACATTTCACTAGGCCTTATTGGATTTTTACCAAAATGTTACCAAGTCATCTCTATATGACCCTTAATTTTTGACCAAAATTTGAAGTCAATCGGGTAAGTAGCTTTTTAGGTACGCCACGAACAGACAGAGACACGATTACAATACTTCTGTTTTATGAGGGAAGTAATAATAGTTTAATGAAAATAAATAAAATAGTACTCGATGCTTAAGATGTGAAAAACAATTTTTCATAATTTCAGATACTGCTTGTCACATCAATATCTTATTAATTTATACGCTTTTACCTGATGAAATTTCTAGCACTGGTCTGGATGTTATACCAGATCTGTCAGTTTTTTTTCAGAAATAAAATCAACACAAGTAAATTTTGATGAAAAGTTATTTAATTTTCACAAATAGTAATTACACAAAATTACATTACAGTAGGTATGTATTATAAAAAAAAAACCCTTTGGGTACAGTTTTTAAAAATGAAGCTTTATTTATTTATCGAATACTTATATAAATAATACACCTTTTAAGGGTTGGTGCGTGAGTAGGTGACAGTCATACAAAAAAAAATTAAAATAGTAAGCGCGCCCTGCACCACCTATTGACGATCGGTGGCTCTAAGTTTTTCTTCTACAGCTTCCTGGCTGGCCTCTGACAAATCTGTCGCCTGAATATACTTTTGTACTCCTACCAATGATTTTTTAAGAGCATCAAAAGAGCTGAAAGCAATTAAATTGTAAGAATATTTGGAGAAAAATAATAGGTTCATTTTACAATTTTGTATTTGTAAATAAGGACATGTTTGTGGATTAGTGAGAGTTCGTTAAAATGTAATTTTTTTACAAAACCAATAAATAAAAATATGTGTATTAATTTAAAAAAACTGTTAAAGGACATAATATCTTGGCATGTGCCCACTATTGATTCAATGCTCAGATAATCTCATTGCAGGTGGCAAATATTTAATAAAAATAAGCCAAAACTTAGTATAATCATGCTCATGATTTAGGAAACATGATTTCAACCTTAAATAGACCTCACCTATAGACTTAATTTTGCTCCTCCAGAAAATAAATTCTGCTTTAGGGGAGTTTATTCTAATCAGGTAAAGCACGTCAAAGGATCATTAAAACCTTGATAATGCACTATTTAAAAGAAATATGAATTTCATATTTTTGTACCCTGAATAAAGGAAAGTTTTAACTTTCGTAACCTTGATATTATAGTCTGATAATTCCGCAAAAATGGAAAAATGGGTTTTTATATTCGAATAGCTGATAACAAACTTTAGATATTATTGTCTGAAATATAGCACACAGCTTATATAAAGGACAAAAAACATACATATGCACTTAAATTGATACGCTTCAGAACTGATCAGTATTTATAAATGTTCATTTGAGCTAGTGATGCATATTTAATAGATGTGCATCATATATACTAATTGAGTAATTAAACCAAAATAATCCTAGATGTGTAACGTTAGTTGTCTGCAAATATGCAAGTATGAAAATGTTTAATAATTTTTCTGATGAAATAGCTATAATAGTATAACATAACTTATTTATGAAACAAATCAATCGGTGATCGAACGATACCAATTCATTTATCGGTCTAATGGTATGCCCATATTTGTTACCACCATTTACAAGTGTATTTTTTAAAGGTTGCAAGCCATTTGTACAAAGTAATCCACTAAATTTCCTGGTGAATTAATATTATCTCTGATAGAGGTAGCAATAATTTGCTCAATATCAAACAAATTAAGAATTAAAATTCCTTTGGAAGAAAAAAATTATTTACGCGTCAATATGCGTTTATGAATGTGATGTTTTGTAGCCCTCTGTTAATAGTTACGACCCAAATTTAACGAATTAAGTAATGGAAAAATTTGTAATACTATTATTTCTAAGATACAATCTATGATATAACAATAACTTGTAATACAAAAGAAGAATTGTTTGTGCCTATTTGCGTCAGTTTTTTTATGAATAATATTTATCCGAAGTATTTGCGTTTCCGAGAGCGGGCCACTCTAATTTACTACCTTACGGTTTAACAAAAATAAAAATTCAAAAACCTAACTTATCTCTTGTTTCCGGGCTGTCGGAATAAATTTTAATGACGTATATATAACTCCGGTCTAAAATTGTTTCCTATGTACAATGTTAATTAAAGATTGTTGTATTCATTTCGGAAACAATAACAAGGGGCAGATTTGAAAATTAAATACCTACCTAGAATACAACATCTTCTTTTTGACTTTAGCAGTGTCGGGGCACCACGACATAAGGAACAACTTTTGCTTTTTGCTAGCTTCAGATGTGCCCTGGCATTGATGAGTGTACTCAAAGTCGTAGAGACCATAGCGGCACTCCCCAGCGCCACCAGCTTGCAAGTTTGTGAGGAACTGGTCGTATTCTTCATCTCGAGCG
Organism: Kuschelorhynchus macadamiae; assembly: GCA_030620095.1. NCBI lineage: Eukaryota > Metazoa > Arthropoda > Insecta > Coleoptera > Curculionidae > Kuschelorhynchus > Kuschelorhynchus macadamiae. Next base: position 187,583 of record JAUTXW010001035.1, read on the forward strand.
CCAATCACCTAATGTGCAAAATATACAGTCTAGATTTTTTTTACCACAAAAAACCTATATTATGATGGGGCTAAACATACGAGGTAAATTTATAGTGCCCATACTAGTTTTCATATAAATTTAACAAGGCTGCAATGTTGCCAAGTTTGAAATTAAAACATATTTTATTGGAAAATTAAAGCATAAATAATTATTACATGCAATACCTATTTATAAATTGTAGGGCAGAGGGTACATTTCCATGCACAAAAAAGTGTACCCCATTTTGTCGCTAGTTTTTATCATGTTTGAATAAAACGGGCTTTTGTATCAAATATTTTATTGGCGTATGCACTTACAGATGCAATAGAAGTTGTCGCCGATTTATCATTCCCGTCAAGACAGGACATGTCCAGTCGGAGCCTAGCGTAAACTGCCAAGATGGGACTCTGGCTTGCGGTCCTTTTTGTCAATACAATACATTTAAATTTGGTTCAAATCGGAAATCACAGGTAAAGTGGGCAATGGTCTCATTTATAAATGTGTTCATCTTAAAAGATATTGTGTTGCATGTCTTTATTTTACTAATTTAATTATAAAGCTGAATTTCTGTAATATAAAGCTCTTCTGAGCAGACACAGGCGACTATCCACTTTACTATATGAGCATGTAGAGTGTGAACTGAACAATTACCCTGCAGATAAATAAATGTGAGATTTAAATATCTATCTAAACCACTACACACTTCGGAATACTATTTAGCAATTCGTGTTTCATGTAGTCACAAATTTGTTTCCTTGACCCTACTGTTGGTAGTAGTCTTAAGTATTTTCTTATTTTAAACATACTTCAGACCAAATATTCTAGAAACGCATCCTGCTGCTCTGAAATTTCTGTTTCTGTCGGAGCCTGCACCAACTTTCTCTTTTACCATGCTTTTAATAGCTTCATTTCTCTGTTTGCTTGCTTGTTTTTTGTCTGATTCAAATTTTGTAATATATCTATCATTCACTTCCGATCGATTAATTTCAAATCTGGCATGCGTATACAATGCGTCACACTAAAATTTGGTACTTTCGTATATAAAATAAATGACTAGCAACCAAAATTGGCACGTGCAATTGCAGATATGAATTTATAGTCATTCTTAAAATCAAAATGGAGACGCCAACAATCGGTAGCTGGTATTTAAGAGTGCAAATTACTAGTTTTAAAAATTCAAAATGGTATCAACATTACAGCGGACGAATTGTGCAAATTCGACTGAAAATCCGTATCTCGGGCATATTTAACAGTAAAAGTTATGGATTTTTGTCAACTTTTCTAAATTCAAAATGGCGGCTCCAAAATGACGAACGAACTCTTCCAGAATATTTATACAAGGGCAACACTACAGAAAAAGATTCTTGATAGGCATTTAGGTGTATGATAACATATCAGAAAAAAATACATAACTTCTATAATTTACTATAAACTCAAGAAAGATTAATTTTGAAGCTTGAAATTTTCAAATAATATTTATTATTTGTATAAAATCTGTTTATTCCTTGTTTTAATTTTTGAATCCAAGTTTTTGGTACCACTATTTTGGGGCCACAAATAAACTGCTGCTAAATAAATATTTAGTCTTTAAAATTAAAAACTTTGGGCAGGTGCTTTAAAGCACCCTGTTAAAAACTCTTAAGAAGACTTAAAAAATAAAATCGGATACTAGTTGACTACCATTTACTACTGAAGGACCTAATATTACAATGTTGGGTGTATCTATCCCATTAGCGTTAGCCCAGGTTCCTAGATAAAACTATCATTAAAGCTAGAAAAGACATAATTTAACTCGTCGAATTTCAGATGTGAAAAACGCGGGCACTCGATTGTTAAGTATCATTAAACTGTCTCCAAATCGTCAACATATAATTTTATTTGCCTCTACCCGAGGTTTCCTATTACCTTTTTTGAACCCTAAATATAAAGTAACATCGGGAAACAACTCAGTTTCGCCCCAATAAAATAATATGATCATATCCCGTTACCAAACAGGTTGAAACAGGTATTTTGAAGTACCACGTAGTTTTCGAAGACACTTGCACTTTTCTATAAAAATCCTACCTAATATAATATATTGTGCTAGTTTTAATCCAAATACAAACATTTTATATGTTTTACCTATGTAATAAACCGTCGAGTTTTATATTTCCTAAACTTTATCCACCTCCGTTTATTTATGAAATCCTTTTTTTACTTTTTCTTTAAAAAAAAATAATACAAAAAACCCTTTAGGACACTTTGTACCATAGTATAGACAAATAACTTTCTTACTGTTTTTTTTTAAAGGTCAATTATCAAGTCTTCCGTTTTAAGGAGAACGACCCTTATGCATATCTGTATAATGTTTAGAATTAAATTATATTATCCCTTATTTAACAAGTGATTGGCTTTAAATTCATGCCAGCGGGGTAGTTTAGAGTAGGTTCCTATTTCTTTTAAATTAGTTTTATACTAAGCGTCGCTGGAATTGTTTTTAGGTTTTGTAAGGTTAAGTGTAATGGCTCCCAAGAAAGTGAAAAATAAAGGATAAGCCTTGCGCGCCCAAGTAATCGAAATAATTGATCGTGTCACTGCATTTATGCAAAAAGAAGCAGAGGAAGTTCTACAGATTCCTCTTGAAAATTATAATTAAGTTTAATGTATTATATCGTTCAGTGTTTTATGTACAGAAAGGTTTTTGCTAAATTGTTTCGAAACGTACATTGTAACATTTTACTACAGGGAGACTTTTGGTGGCAACAGGGATCAGTAAAACTACCCTTCAAGTTATTAGAAAAGAGGGCAGAAACGTATATGTAAATTTTGCCACATCTTTTTCTAGCCCCAAGAAGAGCCGACAGTCAACTAATATAGGCACTATCTGATACAAATTTTTTTTTTGTGGGTATCGAAAAATATAATAAAATTCCTTGGGCATTTTTTTAAAGAACCCAAAAAATTATTAGTCAGCCTCAATTTTTGCTTATTATGTACATTTGAAAATATTTTAGAACTTCAGGTCTGCGTATGTTCTAAAAGTTTTATACAGAGTCGAATACTTAACCAGAGTAAATTCAATAACTTGACAACTATTTATAATTTTACATAACTCTGCTTTATCAGTCGAAATTATATATTCCACTCCGGATCCGGATCAATTTAATTATAACGTCATCCCTAAGAATTATGACGTCATACATTTATTTTTTTAAATGCTACACCCCGTATACAAATCTCTTTTTAGATTAGTAGAGCTTTATAAACACATATAATAATATGTAGCATGTCCTATATCTAAATTCAACTATTTTCAAGACAATGGCGCCTCAATTATCATTATGTGGCACTTACAGCCCTCTATCGGCCAACTTAAAATAAAATTACTTGCAGTGCCATAGCCCGAAATATGAAATTTTCGACACTGGTGTCCACTCTCGGTTTGAATGAAATTTCGTGATTACGTTAATCACGACTCGCACATCTTTAAGTCGTAGTTTTGTTATTTTCGGCACGCTATATAAGATATATAGTTGAAAAAATATTTTCTTGGGTACGTGACCCTAAACTTGTTTTGCAAATAAAACTATACATTGTAATTATATATGAAAACACCAGCTTTTGGCAAAGAAGCATAACAATTCAATAAATTAAATACAAATTCTTACCTCAACATCAATCTGTCGTTCATCTTTAATAAAGAAAATTACGTAACGATGTTTTTTGTCCTTTTTAATTTCTTCATATGTTGTTTTGCAAACGTCCGACACTGTAACACCGGAAGCCTGGAAAAAATAGAAAACATATAACAAAGTCAGAAAAACGGAATTTTGTTCTATGTCTAACTTGTTAATAATTATATTAACTAAACATTCCCGCTATGATCTCATTTAAAGAGAGGTTTAGGGTCCCATTTCTAATCAACTCAACATTTTATCTGTCAAAAATTCAAGAAGCCCACATCAGAAACAGGAAAGCAGTTTGAAATTGGCTATAAGAATATTTTTTTATGTTTTTAAATTTTTATTTTATATTTAATTAGCATTTGTTGCAAAAATATCAAGCTTTTGGCCTGCTAATCGTTTTTGTACTAGGAGGAACTGTTACGCAGATGCATCGATCTATCGATTGGTCTATTTACGGACGCTGATTGGCTTTAAATTCATGCCAGCGGGGTAGTTTAGAGTAGGTTCCTATTTCTTTTAAATTAGTTTTATACTAAGCGTCGCTGGAATTGTTTTTAGGTTTTGTAAGGTTAAGTGTAATGGCTCCCAAGAAAGTGAAAAATAAAGGATAAGCCTTGCGCGCCCAAGTAATCGAAATAATTGATCGTGTCACTGCATTTATGCAAAAAGAAGCAGAGGAAGTTCTACAGATTCCTCTTGAAAATTATAATTAAGTTTAATGTATTATATCGTTCAGTGTTTTATGTACAGAAAGGTTTTTGCTAAATTGTTTCGAAACGTACATTGTAACATTTTACTACAGGGAGACTTTTGGTGGCAACAGGGATCAGTAAAACTACCCTTCAAGTTATTAGAAAAGAGGGCAGAAACGTATATGTAAATTTTGCCACATCTTTTTCTAGCCCCAAGAAGAGCCGACAGCAGGAACAACAACTTGACTTCACAAGTTCAAGAGAGGCATTGAGGAAGCTCATAATATATATAATATCTCTAGGATTTAGGTATGTGAATTTTGATATTATCTAAACATCTCTAAAAATTTTATTTCAAGAAAAAAATATCCTTTTTTTATTTTTAGTCATTTCCAATATAACCAGCATGGTTAATAATGGGTCAGGTCAGGTCATGTACCCTAATATTCTCAAGCCATAATCTATCAAATTACAAGGCAAGAAGATTGGATACGATCCTTTTATTGTACTCCAATATCTCACAATAAAAATAATTTATCTCACAGGTATATTTTTATTTTAAGAGTGGTAACTATCATGACGATATGAACCACTCTAATTTTATTAAATGGGTTAAAACTCAGCTACTACCAAATTTGCCGAAGAGGTCTGTTTTAGTACTCGACGACTCATCCTACCACAACGCAACGATAAGTAAAAACGTTATTTCTTCAAGCCTTAAACAAGTAATGATTGTGTAAATTAAGTGCTCACTACGCTTATTCTGCCGGACTTCATTGTCTTTATTATTTTGGTTTTACAGCGTTTCAAATGATAACTATCTCCAATGGTTTTCAAGTGTAAAGTAAATAAAGACAGCACGGGTTTAGTAAACATTCTACAGTTTTTACCACCTTCAAACAAATAATGATTAAGTTCTAAGATTGCGCCGTACCATCCAGGGCATCCAGAACTGAACCCTACAGTGAAAATATCGGTCACCGTACATACCTAGGTTTTCTTTAAATACAAAAGTTAGCCAGATATACACTTAACAACGTTTTCACTTTTTAAGAAAAATGACACCATTATTTTCTATTTTGATAGCTGTCAGAAAAAAATAAGAAAAAATGTGTCCTGATGTTTTATTACTTTCTTCTGTATTTGTACATGTGTTAAATTGAGTAAAATAAAAAGAGCATGATTGGTAAGGAAAAATACACCGTATATTGTCAATTAATCTCACCAATTATTTTTGCCAAAATTTAATATATATATGTTTTGTGAGATTCATAAAAACGACAATGGTTAGTAGGAAAACAAACAGTTACTTATATTAGTCATCGCAAAAAAAACCTGTTATTTGAACAACTTTTATTATAATCAAGTTCTGGAACTCATACATTATGTTATTAATAATTCATAATAGAGTCATTCTACGGAATTAGTAATAATATGCAACAATGTTGTCAATTTTTTTAACTAAATAACGAATTATAACAGAATTAAAACGTGGTAAGTGTAATGTTATGGTATACTCAAATGCGACCAGGTGTATGTTTATTAAATTGTCGTTATAGTTTTTTTTAATTTTAAATAGCCTATGGTGTATAGAATAGATTAAAATTTAAAACTCGTAACATTTCTCACTTTTTTTAACCAATAATCAACAAACATAGTTGTTTCATTCTCCTTCAAATCTCATTATTTAATATTTACTGTGGTTTGAGGAAGTTTTATGCCTGTGTGTCTACAAATTACTAAAATAAACAATTTTCACTAACCTAAAACATGAATAATTTAGATAATTTGTTTTCATATTTCTAAATGATTTCTAACAATAACGATATATTTCACACATAGAAGGGGATTGTCAAGTCTTAAATATCAAATCCGACAAATGGGGACAGTGTTGCCAGGTTACAAGCAAGATTTTAGTATGAAAACTTTGTTATATATGTCACAAGTGCTACACACACTTCTGGCTGCGACCTATACCCCCTCTATGTGAGTTTAAGAAGTTACTTTTCGTTTGGCAATACTGCACATAATTTTGTGTTCATTTTGTCAAAATCATCATAATAGGGAGTTTTTGCACTGAAAAGTAGTGAAATTTGGGAACTTTGATTTTCTTTTTGAAATAAAAAATGGGCAATATTACGAGTATTTACTTTTAATCTACTCTATACACCATAAGCTATAATTCAAAATAAAATTTATAAAAAAATACAAATGGGTGGTTTCGTTATCGACACAAGACAAATTAATAACATCAAGCAAGTTTTCATTTTAGGGGTGTTAAAGCGACGAACTACTGATTTTGTGTAAGGCTGTTTTAATTTAACAAATTCAAGTTAACTCCTTTTTAATCGTGTCATCTTTATATCGTATTTCTTTTAAAGTAAGACATTCGAAAATAATCATTTTTCTCCAAGAAACATTTAACAGTTTTTCAGCTGACAGCTTCCTAGCATTGTCCATAACGATAACTGACTGAGAAGGAATAAGATTCAGCATCTACTTAAAATATTCTTTGAAATCAACAGTTGGCTTGAATATTTTGCAATATTTTGTTTATATCTAGTTGAATTAAACATATTTTCATTGAAAAAAATATATGTTTTCTTTTTCTGTGTCGCATTCTAAACCCTCAACTCCACTATAAAATCTGAAACCAGTAGCCAGAAAGTTCTTTCCAACAAGGGTTACCAACAGTTTCTGACCGTCAGGATTCTACGTAGTAAAGTAAAAGCGTTCCAATAACGGTTTCGGACAATCAAACAAAGTTTGCTAACACAATCCATCGACTATCCACAGAATTAAATGCAATTTTATGATAAAGCATAAAGAAGCAAAATTGTACCAACGTCCGCAAAAAAGAAACTTTCTAAACTAAAATGCGTGCGGAAAAAACACTAAGTGGGGCACGCTTGTAGAAAAAAAATATGGTACAATCTGGGAACTAGGAATTAAAAAATATGACAAGACTACGCCAATTTAAATCAAATAAAAGAGGAGCAACCTTAAATAATAAGCAAAATTATTACAAGAAAAACTAAACAAATTAGATATTTTTAATTTCTTTAAAATATAAGAGAGAAGCCATAGAAATTATTTGTCATTTCTCGGAAAACCCTATATAATTTAAACTTACGCAGAAACGCAAAAAATGCTATTCACACTGAATCACCCTAAAATGTTATCTTCCAAGTAATGCTAAATCATTCTAGGTATTATTTTTGTCATGTGTTATTCGCGTATATTTATCAAAGCAATGCTTCAATTATTTTGTCTAATCTATTCAGGATCACAAACACTAAATATAAAAGTATTAAAATACTTTGTTTAATATTGCGTTTTATGCGACGCTTTTAAATAATAACAACATTTTTTCAATGATTAACGGTAAGCATTGACGAAAAATGGGAGGATTTCCTGCCATTGTTCAGTACACCTTATTATTACTAGTATGATGATATTTTTAGTCAGTCTCATATCAGGCACGTGGCCGGGGGGGGGGGCTCCCTGAAGGCTGAACACCTCCCCCCCTGAACCTCTAAAAATATTTAGGTTTCTTTACATAATACACAGTCAATCTTCGAAAGTAAAATTTCAATAACTACTAATTAGCAGTTCCTTATTGGCTCTGCTCTGCTTAACATTTTCTAACGTAAACCTCAGGAAAATCAGGGAGCAGACCGATTTTGATATTGCAGCTTTTTGAGGACTCTTTTGAACTAGCCAAAGTTTATATTGTTAGGCACTCTACCCACATAAGTCCCTAAAATTCGTTTTCCACTAATATCGGCCATCCTAAACAAAAATGGTCTGATGATTTTTTTAAATATGATAATTTGAATATGTAAATTTGCAAATTCGTCCCGGGACCAAATTTATAATTCCAAGAAAAGTTATCACGTAAAATTTTACAGAATTTCATATTTTTTACGGAAAATGAAAAAAAAAAGTAGACTGTGGCTCTTCTACTGTTTTGTAGTTTTCATAGGAGCCACAACATTCATTTTTGTATGACTCAAGCTGTTCATCATTCGGCCGCTTCGTTCATAAAACAAATAGCACTACAACGCAATTTACATGTAAATTTAAAAGTGTGGCCTCTGAGGAACAATTTGGTATAGCTGATTCGAGCAAAAATGGGATGGTAAGGATTTATATATTTCGTTATTTTTCCTATTTTTTTTTTATATATAAAATAAAAAAATTATAAATTTTTTTATAACTAATAAAAACTAAATTAATGTTCAGTGCTTGAAAAAAATGGGAAAAACGAAAAAAACATATCATACATATTTGAATGACTTCGCCTCTGGTTTTAAAAAAATCCGAAAATTTACATGAGAGGCCATGACATTCATAAATGAATGACACATTACAATCAAACAAAAACACTCAAACAGAACATAAAACATGCCCCACTACATAAATATTTTGATACAGCCATACAGATATTTAAAGATTTCCAGTGATACTAAAGTTCAAGCTAAATTGAAAGCTAAATATAAAGCAATATAATACAGAAAGTACTAAAAAGTAAGATTGATTTTATGATTATTTACTAGATAAAGCAACAAGGTTTTCAATGTAACAAAATGATTCCAGATCCAGACTCTCTATGGAAGATGACTCCATATGGACAAGTCACTAAACACTTATAAAAATACTACTACATGTAAAACCGTACAAACATTAATTTTATTTTTATTTTTTATTTATTTACTTATCAATACACTACATAGTTATAAACTCCAAATGGTATTATATGAGTCACAATAAATATCTGCTGTCACAATAACTTTAGCTTACAAAAATGGAAACACATAAAAATATATATTAACAAACAGAATAAAATATGTAAAAAAGAAAAAAATTATGTAAAGCATAATACAATAAACAACATAAATTAGTGTCTCAGATGCAGTGTTTTTTAGAAATAAATGACTCAAATGAAAAATGTCATAATCTCCGTAATACCTATTATAATTTGAAACCAAACGATACACAAAGGCGCTTCAGCCATAGTTGGTTCTATGGGTAACTCAAAAAATAATTGAACCTGTCTGGTATGCCTATTTGGTAATAAAAAGTGAACTAAACTAAGCAAAACCCCACAGTCTATTATGCCGTTAATAAGAAAAAGTAAAAGCATCTTTACACCGACCCTCCAGACTTTCGTACTCACATATTAAGTTTTCACGTTTTCCTAATTGCACTACCTGCAATTTTGTAGTAATCGCAGGTAGTGCTGCTCCTAATTTTTGTGAGGTTTGACCCACCAATGAACGAACACTTTCATTTTTTTTAGTTATTTGAAGCCCCCCCCTTTCCCCCGGGCCGAACTGTCAAGAGATAGAAAAAAACGTTAAATTTAAAAGTTGTAGGGTTTATGATGAAGTTTATAGAAAATTAATATTCATGTATACAGGACATCTCAAAAATGTGTAGCAGACCTAACATACAATTTTTTAAATGGAACACCTTGTATATTATTGTTTATGATTATAAATATACCAGATTTGATGCCTTAACCTTTAAATATACCC
>JAUTXW010001035.1:205000-265910 GCA_030620095.1 Kuschelorhynchus macadamiae
TTATATTTTTTTTATGTGTTAATTTAAATTTAGTTTAGGTATTTTCAATAGTGTGATAGTTACATTTTAGTCACTAGGTATTCACTGTTAGTATAATATCTTAGTTGAAAATCTGAAACATCGATGGTTGAATTAATATTTTTACCCATAAGCTAACAAGTTTACAATTAGAAATCTGAAATGCCTTTGGCTTGGTGGATGTCGGTCTGGAAATTGTTCTTCGTATGAACGCGCCGCTGCTTGTGTATTTCTATTTGCTTTAAAATAAAGTTCTATCATATCCAAATTCTCTTCGTTGGAATAATTACCCTCCATTTTAAGTAGTATAAGAAACTCAAATAAACTTTGTAAAAACTCGGCACAATGAGAAAATGATAACAAGTACTATTCAGGAACACAAAATGATTGTTGACATGCGGCATTCTTTTGTTTCATTATGGCCGCCATGCGTAATCAAAGCCTACTTAAAAAAGAACAATTATTTTGGTTTTTAGAGCTCAAGAAAAATAATAATCTTACCTTGTTATATATCATTGGAAAGCTCTTAAAAAGATCTTTCCAAAAATACAATAATCCAATATGGCGTCGGTAAGAAAATAAAAAGTTGATGCCAATATCTCAAAAACAATTGAAGCTAGAAACTTCGTTTTACCTGCATAATGTTCCTCTAATAAAAGTGCCCTAATAATGTATAAACCATAAAACCATAATACGAGTCGTTTAGAAGCTACGGGCAAAAGTTGAAAATGCACCATTTTGATTTTTCCCAATTATCTTGAAAACCACAAAAGATATCCTAAACTTCAAAACGTTATCAAATTTGTAATAAAATTCTCTAAAACTTTCCTAATTTAACCCACCCTGTAGCTATAGCGGTTTACGAGATAGCAATGCATGTAAGCCAAATTTGGGACACATTGTATATGTATATGTATATGTATGTATATATATATATATATATATATATATATATATATATATATATATATATATATATAAATGTATGTGTATATATATATATATATATAATGTATGTGTATATATATATATATATAATATATATATATATATATATATATATATATATATATTAATATATATATACCAATATTTCCTAAATTGAATGATGATAAAATATTTAATAAATCTCTATAGTTATTTTTATTTAAATCAGGGTCGAAATTTTTGCTTAGGAATTGCGCCTTTGATACTAGGCCCCCATCATCAGAACTGTGTTGGTCAACTTGGTTTTTCCAGTTCTCTGCAAAGTGCATCTTGGTACCAGCAGAGGGGGCAACTGCAGATTTTACATTTTTAACCACAATTTTGCGATGTTGTCACCTATTGTATATTTATATTCCTAGTCATGTTTAACAAATCACTTAATACTATATTTTTGTCTTTTAATTCTCTTATGAGGGAATTTTTCCCTTTTATATATAATGGCTATAGATAAAGTTGTTAAATATAAAAATTGTAGATAAGAGTTCATTACAAAATTTATAGAAAATTAGTATCTATATATATATATATAAGATGTTTCAAAAATATAAAAAAAAATATATCCTGTAGACTTGGGCAACAGTGTGAGGATTGGGTGCTTTCTTTGCCTTGCAAAAGTGTTCAAATTTCGAGGTAAAAGGCCTTTAAATTTGCTGAAAAAAACACAAATAGGATTGTTATGGACCGGGTTGTCTGTGAAACTGAAGAAGGCGTGTTTTGTTAGAGATTTCTATTAAAAAGTCGCATATTGTAAACATAAACATTCCGGAAACCTGTGTTTGACGCGCAGTGTTGCCAGATTGTACGCAATTTCCCGCTCAGGATTTCTGTTTTCCTGCTGAATTGAGCAGGTGGAAAATATGGACCCTAGTGTCTAGGGAGTAGTTTGGTATATCATGAACTCATGTTATGGAATTAAAAAGCGAAAAACAGAACTCTGGGGAGAAAATATGTAAACATTGCAAAAAAAGTAAATTTTGCATTGGAGTGTGAATACTGTAAATCGTCATTCCACCGAACTCCAACTCCAACCACACGCGAAAGTACAAATAAAGAAAATATGGTTAACTGTTGTAGATTCTGAGATAAAGGAGAAGTTAAACAAACACAGAGCGAAGAATTACTTGAAAAAAATGGATGAAAAAAAGTAAAAAAACGTTGTAAAAGAATTGCTTACCGAAGCTCTGAACCCAATTAAAAAAAAATTTGATGAAGACATGGCAACCCTACAAAAATCGGTACAACATATGTCTGATAACTTTGATGATCAAAAAGCAACGACAGAAGAGGCTATAGCTGAAATAAAAAGGTTAAAAGACGAAAATACAAAGTTAAAACAAAGGGTGGAAATATTGGAAAGAAAACTTAATATGCAAGAACAAAAAGAAAAACAAAACAATTTAGTAGTAGTCAGTGTTCCTAGACAGAGTGAGCAAGACACAAAAAAAATCATAGAGACAGTTCTTGGAAGTATGAAACTTAACATAATACACTTAACTAAATGAAACCTCTGAAAAATTGTATGTATTGTATATAAATATAAGAAGCTTGAAAAATAAGATGGGTGATCTCATCGATATTATCAACATGCATAACAAGAAGGTACCTTACAGAGACATGGATTTACCCTAACGAAGCGGACTATTTTAATATTCCATCATATCATGCCATACATAACTGTAGAATCTCAAGGGGTGGAGGTACAAGCATATTTATTAGAAATGAGATAGACTATACTTGTAATATGTCCCATATAAATATGAACAACTATAATATGCTCACAGTATGTTTACCAAAGCTAAATTATACAATCATTAGTAACTACAGACCGCCAAAAAGCGACACAACAAACTTTTTAGAACAAATCGATAAAGTAATGGAAGTCCGGAGATCTCCCTGTGTAATCATAGGAGATAAAAATTTGGATTTGCTGGTAGATACACAAACTGTAATGGAATATAAATATAATACTGAAATAAATAGTTTCCGTTTCCAAAACATATTAAACAAACAAAACACTACAAGAATATGCTGGACTACTGCCATTATATTGGATCATGTTATAACAAACAAGAACGTATCATGTAATATTCAACTAGAAGACCACGTGATCTCTGACCATAAGCTACTTTATATAGAAGTAAACAAATTAGTGGAAAAAAAAAATAAAAAGAAAAGAATTAAAAGAACCAAACTCCATGTACAAATCTGGATAGAAAGGGTCGAAACAAGACTGCATCAAGATGTAACTAGTTTTGAACAACCTGGACGTGGTATGAACGAAACAAAAAAAGAATGTACAAAGGAATATTATGTAAATATACTTAACAAAAATCACTGGGCGACATGGGAGTATATAAAAAGGATTTAAGAAAGGGACAAACTGTATGTCAGGTGGATAAAACTTGGTAATGAATAAACTGAAAAGAAATTTAAAAAGAAAAAAAATGAAGTAAATAAAATGAGAGAAGAATTAAAGAAACAGTATTCTCAAAGAAAATTCCAAGAAGCTGACAAAGATTCAAAAAAGATGTGGAACGTTTTAAATGAACTGTGTTCCAGAATAACAGCAAAAAAAATAAAATAAGTAAAATACAAGTGTTGAAGGACAAATTTTGGAACACCAAGATGAGATCTCTCAAGAGTTTAATAGATATTTTTCAAAAGTAGGCCAGACGGCAAATAAAATTGAAAAACAAAATCTAATAAAATTTCCAAAAGAATGTAGGGAATCCATTTTTGTGAGACCTACAGACATAAAAGAAATTAGAAATCTACTAAGTGAGATTAAAAATAATTGTTCACCTGGTGAAGACAATATCACAAAGGAAGACATAAGTAGGTTATTTCACATAAATAGACGCAAAAGTAGTGACACAAATAAAATTTTGGAAAGTGGCGTTTTCCCAGAAGAACTGAAAACTGTAAAAATTGTGCCAATACACAAACCAATCTCAATACTAAATACCGTCTCAAAAATAGTGGAAAAGGTCATAAAACAGAGACTAATAGAATTTATAAGTGTCAACTTCAATTTTGACCATTACCAGTATGGATTCCAGAAACAAAGCAACACTTTAGGTGCAACAGTGGATCTGCTTGAGTATGTTAGCTCTGAAATTGATAAAAATAAATAAGTTATAGCCATCTTTGTAGACCTACAGAAAGCTTTCGACACAGTCAATGTTAATATACTTTTAAACAAGATTCAAAAAATGGGAATTCGAGGTATTGCCATATAGTCTACTGGAATCATACTCCAAAAATAGAAAACATTTCACTATAGTAAATGATTGTATTAGTGACAAAGTTGAACTGAATGTGGGTGCTGCTCAGGGCTCTGTACTTGGGTCTTTACAATACTTATTATATGTGCAGAGTTTAAAGTATGCGGGACTAAAGGCAAGATAATTTATGTTCGCAGACGACACTATACTCGTAGCATCAGCAAGAGACATTAAAGAACTAGAAAGTGGTATAAATAGAGATCTTGATATTTACTATAAATGGCTGTGACAAAATAAAGTGTCCATCAATATAAAAAAAACAGTGTGTATGGTTATAAAGCAAAAAAATAAACCATCTGGTGATATATCTGTAACCCTAAACAATGTAAAATTAGAAAAGGTGACAGAATACAAATACTTGGGCCTCATAATAACAGAAAATCTAACATGGAAAGAACAAATAGAGTGTTAAAAAGAAGATCGTGCCCATTGCAAGTGCCATTAGAAGATGCTCGAATAAACTTAATAAAAAAACAAGACATATGTTGTATGATTCTTTTATCGAGCTACACATAAGGTATCTATTACCATGTTGGGGTAATGTTCCAAACTATCTTTTAAATATGTTGCAACACATACAAAATAAAACTATTAAAGCAATTTTTCAACTAGACTATTATACAGCAACACAACAGATGTATGAACAAACATCAATCTTAAAAATCAAAACTAAAAGCACTGGAACAAGTCAAACTAGTACACGCTATTAAAAATGAAACACTGAAGAACAATCTGAAAATTAAACATGTAAAGGAATGCCACAATTATGACGTTAGGAACAAGGGAAATACATGAAATGATTATGCCAAGACCAAAGAGGCCCAAGACTCTCCATTGTTTAGGAGTACTGAGACTGTGAACAGGATACCAAAGAATATATTTGATATAGGAAACTTGAATAACATGTGCAAAATAATTGTTACAAATGTATAAAAATGGCCAAGAATATGTATACAATGATTGTATAAATTAATACTTATTAGCTACTAGTTGGTAGTGTATAAGTTATAAATAAGAGTACCTAATGTAAAAATTTTTTTTGAAGGCCCCCATAACAGTGATTCATTACTAATTAGGGGTCAGAATTAATAAATATTAAAAAAAAATATGTAGCAAACCCAACATAATTTTTTTTTTAAATAACCCATTATATGTTATATGTCCATGAAATGGGTCTCTTCTTGCTGATTATGAAATACTAGGTCTGATACTTTTATCTTAAAAAAACTGTCGAGAAATCTGATAAAAACCCTGGTATAAGAGGCAATATGTAAGAGACTGATAACGTCTACTACATTGTGGAGGGGATTGTATTGAAAGAAAACAGTATTAAACCTAGTATATTTATAGCAATATAGCAAGAAGATACCGATTTGATGGGCATATAAAATACAGGCTGTTTAATTTAAAAATGCAGGTTGGATCTGTTACATATTAATGAGACATCCTATGTACATAAATATTAACTTTAAAAAATTTAACATTTTTTTTCTCTCTTAAAATAAAACCAATATTGGAGTGACAAATGGTGAAAAAAGTAGTAAACAAGGTCATTTGAATGTTTAAAAATGAATGAAATTTCAAACTAGTTTTGGCAAAAAGGTCTATAGTACTTGAATTTATTTAAATATTAATGGATGATTTGGCATTTGGCATAACATGAAAGTCAGGTTAGAGTAAAAATGTGCAAATCAGATTGTTTTAATACAATGTTGGTACTCAAATTTTTGACAAACTCTTATGTACAATGGTCACATTTAAACATTTAGATGTATTACTCTTGATCATAGGTCAGATAAGAAACAATTTTTTGAATGCATAAAGAAGCTGAGAAAAACATGTTCAAAAAATTATAATATGATCCTATATATCAATGTAAGTTATATGGACAATGTCAATGCACAAATTACAATGTCTGATTGATCAAATATAAGAAATATTTTTAAACATTTTTCACTAAAAGGTACAAATTGTACAAAATTAAAAATAAATTTAGCAATAAACAGCTAGTTATATTAAATAAGATGTAATACAGTTATTCTGTTGAATCTGTACCCATCATAATTTATTTATTTGACTACATCTGACCAAACATATTGTAGCAATCGTTATCACCTTTAAAAGACTACCAGCAATCCTCTTAATAATTATTATTTTGGCTATCAAATAAGTTCTATGTAAAAATAGAAGAATTTCGTTATTTTTAAAAATGATTTAAAAATGATCAATATCTAAATATAGATTTTATAACAGCTACATTATGTAGGTGACTTGCTTCAATTGCTTTAAAACACAAATTATGGTTTCAATATAATATATTTGTATATTAGCTAATAGTTGTAGTAAGCCTCCTATTGAATTTTGAATCAATGGAAAAAAGTTAATCAATTTTTGCTTTTTTTAAGTTTTGCAAATGATCTGCTAATTTTTAGCATAAATACAACACAGAATGTTTTTGTAGTTTCATATGCAGAAGAATCTAATATTTTAATAGTAAATAAGAAATTGGATTCATTAAAAGCAATAGCAGAGGTGGAATACAATGGGGTATACTCTTCTGGTCTGATAAAAATAAACTTATATTGAACAAAGAAAAACCTACATTATTACATTGTTCGCTGGGTCCTAATGATATTAGCTTTATTTGAAGAGTCGGTTATGCATATGATGGCAGTAGATAAAATTAGATTAATATGTACATCTTTTAATTCCAACCTCAAAATGGCTACCACAGATTGAGGAACACGGCTCTAAATTAAGTAGTGGTTGTAATGGACTCAAATTTATGTTTATGCATTGTACTTAGACGTAGTTTTGACTATGTACTATGCAAATATTTACTCGAGAATTAAGATATTTCATACTGAATTGGGGTATGAGTACATATATTAATAGTTTTCTTCTTGCAAAAGCATGCTGTCAGACTGATTTCTGGGTTAGGGTATAGGGATCCATGTAGAGACGCGTTTAAGGCACTTATAACTGTGGCAGGAATATACATTAATGAAGTTTCCTGATTTGTATATAGGAATAGAATTTCATTTCAAAGTGTTAGGTCCGATCATAATTATGAAACAAGACACAAAATGCTTTTATTACCAGAAAATCATAGATCTGTGGCTTTTTACAGGTTGTGATTTATATAACAAGTTAAGTTATAATATTAGAGATGCTATTAACATAAAGATATTTAAAAAATCTGTAAAGAAATATCTTCTTTAAAAAAATTGTTATTCACTGCAGGAGTTTACTTAAAGGAATGTGTATGTTCCATTTATTTATGTTTAAGTGTATTTGTATAGGTTAGTGTTATTTTGTATCATTGACTTTTTCATCAGTCTTTGTACTTTTACATTGACGAAATAAACAAATTTGACTTTGACTGTTTCCAGGTATTACTATGTATTACGGATCAAGGAACAAAATGTGTCAAAGTTTACAGTAATTTCCTAGGGGTTTCATTCACTTGTATTTTTGTAATTAAGCTCTAAGATTTGTCCTAAAATTTAATGGTGATATGAATGAAAATGTTGCTTCATTGTCATAATTCATATTAATATGAATCAAATCAAAATTTCATGAATTAAAAGAGTCCACAAATTAAATTACTATTAACTAAAAAAAGTATTTACCAAACACAAAAAATACAACAAAAGTAGCTTCCTAAAAGGACTGATGTGAAGATTAAATAGCACAAGACATTATTAAAACAGAAATATGAATATAAAATAAAAAAAATAAAACCCTAAAAACAAATCCTTGACTTTTGAGGCTTTGACTTAAAAAGCCTGCCTATGTTGTGATGTCTTAGCAAGTTCATTTTGGTAATTTAATCTTTTAACATATTTCATGAATTTATCCATATTCGAAAAACAATATTTCAATTTTCATCCTTTTCTTTTGTTATTGATTTATGGAATACTAATCGATAAGAGAAATACAGTGTTTAAAAAGCAAGTCTTTGATATTTTTATTGACTGATGATGCATAGGTAAACAGACAATTATCCCATTATGGTGTTAGAGGCAATTCGCTTAAATGGTTTGAGACCTTTCTGAGTGGGAGAAGACAGATTTTAATGTCATTGTGACCTGTGAACTGGATCATGAAGTGCCACAGGGATCGGTGCTTGGCCTAATACTCTTTCTACTCTACATTAATAATCTTACCTCTCTTGATATTCAAAGCTCTTTTACTGTATTTGCAGATCATACAACTATTTTATGGTCTCATCCACATCAAGATGAACTTATGGACATAGTTTCTGAAGACCTCATGAAGGTAAAGCAATGGTGTGACTCAAACCTACTGTGTTTTAATGTTAACAAAACAAATGTACTTAGCTTTAACTTTGCCTTTTCTGGTTTAAATATTGATGGTCAAGAATTAGAAAATGAACAGATTCCCTAGGCATTATGATCGATGGCAGCTTAAGTTTCCAAATCATATTATGGTACTCAACAAAAAAGTTGCAGAGTTGTCTTTAATAAACTGGGACAGTCTGTATCTCGGTCTTTTTATTTCTCACTTGTGGAGAGTAATCTGCGTTATAGTATTGCTTTTTGGGGATTTTGCAGCCAGTAACTTTATAATTCTGCTTTGGTGCTCCAAAAAGGAGCAATAACATACATTTGCCAGGTAAAGGCAAGGGAGTCTTGTAGACAGTTATTCATGCAACTAAAAATTTTAATTTTGCCTTTTTATTTTGAAAACAGTCTGTCTTGAATTTAAAAAATACAGGAATAACATTGGTTTGTCTAGAACTAGTAATTACAATACTAGACTGGTTAACAATGTACCATTACCAATTCCCTGAAGTGCTCTTACTAAAAACTCCCTAATTTATGAAAGTATAAAAATTTTTAATCACCTGCCTGCCAAATACCATTAACATGTTCTCAACAATAAAAATACTTAAAAAATTAGTTTCCTCATGCCTTAGGCAAAAAGCCTATTACAGTTCATCAGAATATTATAATGATGACTGGACAGAAAACTGATGTGATGTTTAAAACTTTAAAATATGATATATCCTCAAATTTTTAGTGTGTATATGTAAATCTATATTTTTTTTACCAGTTCAAGTGTTCATTGTTTGTTATTTATTGTATGACTTTGTTTAAATGGAGATTAAACTTAACTTAGGATTTTGTTTTAAGAGCTTTGTCAACAAATAATGTATTTATGACAATAAAGCATATTAAATTGCATGTAACATATAAGTTTAACATAAAACAAGTGTTAATTTATCCTAATTTCAATACAACCACATTTATACTAATACTACCTTATAAATGTACTGAACTAACAAAAACAATTTTGTGTTTGGGAGAAACGTACACAGCTCAAGGATCAAGAGGGGCTTTATTGCACTATAGGAACCAGGACGCTCTCTCATTCCACCTAACTCCGGACTCTACAATCTCACACAAAGAGATGCAAGTATTGGGCATTTTTAGAAGAATAAATTGTGTTTTAATTTACTTATCAACAGCAATTAAAACCACACAAAAAATAAAACTCCAACTCCAATAAAAAGTTAGGTCAAGAAGTACAAAGAAATCTGTTTTAAAACTATCAAAATATAATCCAGTCTGATACCAATCCCGTCTATATCGTGATAAAAACATTCTGATCCACTTCAATCCTAAAAAATACAGGATTGAATTGAATCTTTCAAGTGGATGGAAATATCAGTTAATCACCGTCTATATCGCTATTTTCAAGTGGATGTACTATAACAGAACGTTTAAGTGGATGCAATTTACGTGTTATACTTAATACTCATAAACTTTAAGGTTTTCCGAACATAGATGTTTTTGACAAACAAAAATCTTTTTTGGCTTTTTCTCAACTGAATAAAAATATTTAACTTTAAATTAATTGAAGCATATATTTAATATAATTACATACCTCAACATGTAGACTAGTCTGTCTACGGAATGTTTCGATACATAATAGAAACAATATAATTTAAGAAAGCATGTAGACAGACTAGTCTACATGTTAAGGTATGTAATTATATTAAATATTTGCTTCAATTAATTTAAAGTTAAATATTTTTATTCAGTTGCGAAAAAGCCAAAAAAGATTTTTGTTTGACAATCTAAACGCAACAAATAATCTGAACACATTTAAAAATAACATTATAGATGTTTTTGCAGATACCTAGTGTTATGATTTTTTTATGTTTCATACACATATTGGAAGAAAGTGCCACAATTAGGCCATTTATTACAATCATTTTAGTAACTCAAAAAAGATACCTACTTGTTTTAGTAAATAACTCAGGACAAACTTCAAAAACAATTTTACTGCACTTTATGTTTTAAACATTAAGTTTTTCATAGTTTATTATTTGCACTGTACATCATCAAGGTCGAGCATAATGATTAGTAATTCCTGCAATTTATCCCCTGGGAAACTACTATAAATCAATCAAGAACACTAAAATGTATGTAGGATTTTTTGGTAAATTTTGTTTATAACTTGATAGAATCCATATGATGAAAAAACACCTGTACCTATTAAAAAACTGCTTAGCTGGCCATCCTTAAAGAAACAAGCCTAATCAAAGACACGAACAGAAAACAATGTATAGCTTAATTTGCCCTAGAATCAGTTATATTCAAAGAAATAGGTAATAGGCAGGATAAAATATATTTAATTAAGCTGCTTTCCTTGATTTTATACAAGGTCGACCAAATATGGATAATTTTAGACCCATTTGAAGCTATTTTTAGAAAGCCCACATGGAGTTTATTTTTAGGCCCTTTAAAATACTATTCTAGTAAAGCACATTGGTCTCTAGCCTTTTGAACATACTCTAAACATAAAACACACTAATTCGACATGCGGCAAAGATAGCAAAAAAAGCAGATCGGTAGTTCTAAAAAAAACAACTGTATCGTATGACATGGCCATATAAATACAAGTGGTAATTTTTTTGAAATCCTTTGGACAGAACGAACTAATCACGTAGACGTAGGTCGTTCGTAGACTAACCTTCGAAGGAAACTCAAAGGAGTGAATCACATTTTATTTGTCTAATGGTTCAAACGGTATCTCATCGCGTCAGACAAAAAAATTTACACACCCCATTTTGCCACTTTGCCGAAAAAACCTAGGTTAACTATTAGTCATTAAGAAAAAATCAGTAGAATCGTAATAAAAAAGAATTACAATATTTTTAAAGTTTCCAATAAAACTCAAAACGCCTATTTCTGCAATTCAATTGCATAAATTTGGGTTAGCAAAATGCAAATCTCAATGGCCGATTGGCCGCCCGGCGTAGGATTTTTGCGAAAGCTATATTACTGAGATTTTACATGAAAATGTATGTCGGCCTCAGTATAAAAGTGGATAAAATAATGTGCTTACCATTTTGATTTAATCCAAAAGAGGCAAAAACTACAATTCACTTGCTGTAACCACTGAAGTTAAAACGATTGTCTCGTTCGAGGAGGTCTTCCACGGACGTTGATCTGCAACGGGATCACTTCAAGTCTAGCAGATTGTATATATTTGTCTTTATTGTGCTTTACGTACTAGAAGAGGACACAGTCAGACACGGTGGTAGTCTTGTCGAATTGGATACGTTACTGATTTTCACACAATACAAACGATTAATGCGCTAGCGCCGTCTATCTACTTTAACACTTTGTCAAAGTTAAATTATATCTGCACGTTTTTCTTCCTATAAACTTATATATTTACTTATCCGTACTGTTTAAAGTTTGAAGTTAGACTAAATTGAAGTGTTTTCGAAAGTTTTTAAATAGATTCCCCACAAGTAACTACTTTTCATTGCGGATTAACGCGGGAATTTAAAATAATTTTTTATTTGAGATAAAAATGACAATTATCAGAATAAAAATGACTTTGCAGAAAAATAATTTTTACTACATACTTTTGTTTCCATTATTGTACATTTAGAAAGCAAAACATGAGTAAATATTCTATAAATTTAGTTGATAATAATGAGTCACAAAGATCGACCAATGTAGAAGCAGATTACTTCAAATGCCCATAAAAGGAAAAGGAGTCATTTCAAAATGGCCACCGACAAATTGAATATTCGCGCCACGCCCCAAAAAACAGCGTTTACTATATTTTTTTATATTCTCTTATGTATATTCAAAAAACAACACATACTGGAAATATATTATTTAAAATATTTTTTCATGTTTTCCGTAAATTAGTTCAAGAAATAAAGATCATTGAACTTTTAACTTGTTAATCACTAGATATTTCCTTATATGGCGGGAATAATAAATCTAAATACAAGTAATTATATAAATTAATATGTTTTAAAATTAAAAGGATTATATCCTAAGTGTGGTGCATTTTCTGAGGAGTTTAATTAAAGCATATTTTGTGGTGATTGCCATGAGATTTTAGAGTTTCTAGTTAAGTTAGGCAACACAACCATCTTTGGAAGATTGGAAATTGATTAGGATTTGGCGTCCATTGGCTTTAAATAGTAAGCCAGTGTGGCGTCTGTCTGCTATGACGTCACGATAATGGTCTATTGAATGCTTAGTTTAAATTTCTTACTCTAAGCGTTGATTGATTCTTTAAACAGCTCTCTAAGGTCTATTGTATTAAATAGTTTGCGAATTTGCGAAGAGTTATGCATTACAAAAAAGACAGATTTGGAAAATAAATGGCAAGTTCATACTTATCTACTACTTTTTTATATCAATGTTGTATTAAACAACAGTTTACCAAATTTCGTTCAAGAAGAATCATTTATATGTAAGTAATGGATATATCGGGGTTATCTTAATTTATAAATCTCGTGTCTTCAAAAATAGAAAATGTTCAGGAAGGAATAAAAATACCTAGGTATTTAAATTGTTTTATTTATAGGTATTTAAGAAATTATTGTGATAAAACATGTCAAAAGAGATTTCAGAATTATATTGTGGAAGCGTTTGCGTTATTTTGGCTTTTTAATATAACTTAGTGGAGTTACGAGATAAACAGATTTTAGTAAAAAACCAACTTTACAATTATTTTATGAAACGAAATTTAATCAATTAAAAAATAATTTTAATAATGTAATGGGGCAAATTGTCTTCAAACACTTCACACACACTGGGGCAGTGTTGCCAACTTAGCAGAATTTCGGCTAGATTTAGCTGAAATCAATTACATTTAGCTGATAAAATTGACAGATTGCTGATAGCCTATTTTTTAGCCGAATACGTGTAGTTCTTTAGCAGAAAACTACGATTACAGCGGATCACAATTATTGTCTATTTTGTGTCATTTTCTTATTAATAAACATGCCTTTAAAAGAAGAAAAATATCTCAGACTTAAACACCTGTTTTCTCCTTGCTCCAGGGGATTCCCCGAACCGACGTGAGTATGGTCAGCGGCATTATTCCGAGAAATCATTAGTTTTCGAACAGTGCGATTGTAGCAACGTACATAAATACTGCCTGTGGAAACGAGTTTCCTTTGTCTTTCTTTACCATAATTTAAATCTGACTTTATCTCAAAGTTTCAACTACATCAACTTTCAATAATAGATAAATACAGGTAAGAATTTGTTTTTAATAGTTTGACAAGTTTACAAAATCTAGCAGAAAAAAGTTATGTTGATAAATTTGCGTAATTGACGCATTTTCAGTTGAATTAATATTGTTTAATATAGTTAGTATAATATGGACTATTTAAAGGCGAATATTTTATTAAACTAATTTTTTAGATATGGCGGAAGAAAACCAAACGAAATATGCTACACAGCTACTTAAATTCAGAAAACCAAGAATTTTAGAAATGGATATTATAGGATTTACCAGATTTTTTAATGTCTTTTTTAGTATTAATTGTCAGTACTTTTGTTTGTCGACCTTTAATTAAAAGGTCTTTTTTGTCATCTTCTTTCCAACGGAAAAATGAAGTTTCTAACAAACTACAAACAATGTCACTAACGGGCCCAAACGAATTCATTTTCAACCACACACACGCGCCACTCCTCCAAAGAATAAAATAAAAGACCGCCGATAAAATACTGAATAAAGCGTGATCACCACGATCTACTTTACGTACAATAATACGAAAGGAAGCGTTTAACTGAACTTCCTACGTGCGATACTCTCGTTGCCATAGCAACGCATTATTTTCAGGCATTATTTTCGTTTCTCGCTGGAAGATTTTTACCGAGTTAGCACGTAGCTCTTCCGTTGGTGGATCGACACAAACGAGTTTGCTGCCGGTGCGGTGGGCGCACATCGGGGTTGCTTAATAGGCGCAAGTATATCATTTCGTTTTGTTTTTGCTTCTAGGTTTCTGACGAGCGGCCAGCGGCAATACTAGGAATGCATTAAATTTGCAATTATTGATAATTTTTAATGAAATGAAATAGATTTAATATTGAAAATTAGTATATTGTATTGATTTTTAAAGTGTGATAAAAAATAATTTGCCAGGTTTTTTTGGGGACTACTTCCTCCGAATAGCCGCCACTGGTATAAAATGCCTATCCATGCTACAGTCCGCAACGGCAATAGTATGACTCAAATTACTGTCCTGTCTACTCTCAGCAGCAGTAGCTTCATCTTCACTGGAAATTCTGGAAACTGGAATTTCACCAGTTGAGTTTAAAAGTTCAGTTAGTTAAAAAATACATAATTTTTGAACATTTTAATTATTACGTTATTACGTATGGGAATAGACATGTTGCATATAATTATACTATCTTTTAGAATCACGTGTAGTATTATTAGGTGTGAAAGATTTGGAGTTATATAAGGGGCAAAAAAAGATCTGCCTAAAAATACGTATGAAACAGCGAGTAGTTGCCATAAACATATAAATAGCTGTAAGTTTATGTCTCTATTTTAAGATTTTTTATTTACTTTAAATTGATTAATATTATTTCTAAATGTCGGATCACTCGACCTCTAAAGCCTAATTTATCTAATTTAAACTAATTTCTATATCATTTAATAAACAGAGCAACACAGAAAAAGCATTTCCTTGCAACAGTCACAAAATACAGTATATCTAAAATAAAAAAATAGCGTGTACCGCCGATACGAGGTTTTCTTAGCGGTTAAAACTTGGATCGGAGTTACGAGCTTTGCGAATTAGGGTAACAATAAGTTCCGTTAAAAATATTAATTATTATTACTGATACTTAGATAGGTACCCTGTATACATAAAAAAAATAATATATTAAATAACTTACATATGGTTTTGTTACCAGTGTGTTCGGGAAACGCTTATCTCAAACACTTAACCTTTAGGTAAAGATCTAACGTGTTTAAACTAAGTACATGTAGCATTTAACCCCGGTTATATGGCACGCTAGTTTCATAAGTTATTAAACATATTCCTGACATCATATCGTATAAGTCTTAACTTGTCGATCCGCAAAGCCCAAGATTTGTATTTTAATGAAATAACTTTTTACCTAACCTTCAACGGCAAATATCTTCGACTTGTAATGCTGCTACAAGTCTGTCATACATAAAAACCATTCTATTTACTTATTATCGCAATTCATGTCGTTCATACAGCTTCAGACATCAATGTCGAGCGGCCGGATAAAAGAGGTTCTTTTTTTTATACCTTCATGAAAACAAACAGGTATCGTAAAGGGATAACTAAAAAAAGGGTCATGCATTCAGTACTACAATAACATATTTAATATTATTTTATCCATAATTCGATATAGAGGGTGAAAACGCCAGACCGGCGCGGGTTAAGTGCTGGGCTATTGTAAACACCACTCCAGAGTAGGACTTGGCAGAATTTGAGGAAGACATTTTTGATAAGGACACGTTTCTGGACACGATTGAGCAAGAACTAAAACGCCTAAAATCTACCGTTAAAACAAAGAGACAGTCTCTTGATGCAATACTTTCTGAGAGCAATTATATGAAAGCCAAGATGCCAAGCTAGAATCTCAAATTGATAAATTGAAGGAGGATAACCCCGCAAGTGCATTTAAAACGTTTTTACAGGAGATCCAAAACATCTGAAAAGAACGCTGAGGAACTCGAAAAGAAGTATGAGGAGAAGATCAAGGAGCAGCGTGTTCAGTGACTACAGCTTAATTCTGAACTTTTTACTATGTCTCAGCAGAACAAGATGCCAAAGTGAAACTATTATCCGAGAAAGAGAACGGAAAGAAATTTCACAGTGAAGTGAGTGAGCTAACAAATTTAAATTGTAATGCTGATATCCATCAAAACTCCCGAGAAGGAAATCGGTTAATACAATAATGAAGTTTTTTGACTTGAAGATCAATTAAAATGTTATTCGGTTATTCCTTTGCTTCAGTGACACAGTCAACTAGGGATGAGAGAAAATTCATTACCAGTGATTTAATAGTCGCTAATGAAAAGTTGGGGTTAGCATCCGTTGACAGAAATAAAAATTACGCCATTTCGTCGGGATTAACTTAAACTAGAATAATGATTCTACTGGGCAACTCAATTTTTAACAGAAACACGTTCAAGTCGCTCAGTGTCACCCACCTGGGTACATAAAAGGAATACACTAAATGCAATATATTGTTTGAAATTGATCTATAGGAGTTTTCAACTTTATACTTTTATGCACTATATATTTCCATTTTTTTATTCGCGATAAAATTAGAGGTGGCATGCAAGTCAAAAACATAGGCACAGCCCGTTGGGATAGTGATGCTTCTAAGATTTTCAGGAATTAATAAGTTAATGTTAAACTGAGCGTTTTTATTTATTTACTGGTTTACTGATATTCCTAGCGAAGCGTAGCTCTTAATATTTATAGTAAATATTATATTTTCTGCTAGGTCTTAGTGATGGGCGACACATGGATAAGCGGAACCATTGGAATTTTCAGAGACTATGTAAAAGGCTCTTTTGTTATTATGTTTATTAAAAATGATTTTATTTTTTGTTCGTCGTCTTTAAAAACTGTATTGTTGGAAAATGAAAATCCATTTATAAAGAAAAACTTAAACTCCTAGCTAGGGTTGACAAGTGTCCCGCATTAGATATAGGACGTTAGCCAAGAAGTTAGAGAACTGAACACGAAACTAACTCAGGACATATCTGACATTAAAAGTGAAGTCAAAATAATCTGATTATATACGGGATTGTTGAGGAGAATAACGGGACCCAACAGGATATTCTGAGAGAAATTCACGATTAACTGCATGGTACCGTCTAGGAAAAAAGTCTGATATATCTCGACAGTATTAATAGAGCTGATTTAGAACTGCCATATCTTCATTAACGAAGATCTAATACAAGAATATTGGCAAGAACGTAAACTACTTATTAATGCACTAAAAAAAGCAAGCAATTTAAGTACAAAAAAACTAATAATAGAAGGAAATACATTCAGTTACCAGGACATATTAACAGACAAACACAAAAGGTTAGATTATTATAGCCCCCTGCCTTCTCGTGCAGACAATAGTAAACCCTCAACACCGTCTCAACCGAGACAGACGGAGGATATTGAAGTAGTAAACTATATCCAGGAACCAGAGAAGTCTGATTAAGAACATATTCCAAAGAAAATTGTACCAACAAATTTATAGGCCACTATTGAGTCGGAGAAGAAAAAAAAATTGGAGCGCACAATAAACCCTCTCAAAAGACCAGATACTCGCTCTAGCAGTAAACTTTATAGATATATAAAATAGGTCTGAGTTATTGTCCATCAAACCTTGCTCACAGCTTCTGCAAGTTTAGTTGTCGTCACTATGTGCTACGTCTGGTTCCCATATTTTCCAAACAAATAGGGTGTATTCAGCAGCAATAAGCACATCTGTCTGTCTCGGATCTTCTCTTCTCGTATATATATTTTCTAAAGCACCCATGTCCTGAGAGTGCCTGAGTAAGATAGTAGTCTACCTCAGGATTGCCAGGGAACAGTTGCCATATCCAACATCAGTGGGTACCATTGTTCCATTTCTCCTGCCAGCTGGTCATGAGATTTTTTCTGGCCTCTTCCCTTTGCATTCCTCTGTACTTCAGAGCTCTCCACATTTTGAAGCTCAATAGAAGCTACTTCAGCAATAACACAATACTAAAAGTTGATATGGTTCTAAATGCAAATCAGATCCTAACTGACATTGTTCTCTGAATGCTACTAAGCCTCTGGACAAGTTTCTTGTTGCGAGTCACATCGTGCCCTGCAGGTGCACCGTAAAGCAGTTGGGAGTGAATGACACTATATTAGGAGGAAAGGGGCATAACAGTCTTTTCTGCCTTCTCAATTGTTTTACTGATGTGTTCAGCAAAAACGAGTTTCGTGACAAATCAGACTCCCAGATATTCAAAAGATTTACCCGGCCTTACAGGAACACCCTAAACAATGAAATGTATCGGCGCTATTCTTCTTTTAGTTGTCAGGAGTAACGCTTCAGTCTTCTGTGGAGCAAGTTGCAGTTTGTTTTCAATCATCCAGTTTGTGACCCATTGTAGTGTCGTGTTCGGCGTGTTCATCAGCCTATTCCTTGCGGTTACAACTATAGCCACGTCGTCCGCAAACCCTATCAGTGTCATTTCTGCTGTCATTTCCATTTCCAACAGTCTATTATAAAGGATATTCCAAAGTGTAGGTCCTAGGACATACCCCTGCTTTACTTATTTACTTATTATAACTGGCTTTGTCTTTTTCTCCGCTTCTAGAATTATGCTCTTCTCTGATATGTATGACACTAAAATCATGACAATGTTTTAATCAATATTTCTTTTTTTAAGCTCATCTAAGATATTTTGCCAAGATTCATTGTTAAAGGCATTCTTAACATCTAGTGATATTACAAAGCAGAGTATTCTGTGTTGGGGAGAGTATGCTGCTGCTTCCTTGCAAACCTGATAAAAATCAAGTATTCGTACAGCTTTCCCTTTACATCTAAAAGGCTAATGGGCCTATAAGCCCAGGTTCATCATGTGGCTTGAACCCTTTATTTAACAAAACGAGTTTCTCTTTGTTCCACTCCATCAGGACGTTTGCTCTGGCTTCTAGACTATTGTAGACTGACAGAGTGTATGCGCCTGTCAACAACCACCTGTTTAATAATTTCGGGTGAAATATTTCCCGGAACTAGTGCCTAGTTGTTTTGAGTTTTTCGCCAGCCTTACTTAGTTCTTCTAAAGTGAAGTCTAAAAACTTACTATCTATATCACAGTTAAATATTCTGTTGGACTGGAAATAAATGGCTGGCAACTCTCTCCAAAAAATCCATAGTCAGATTTGGTTTGAGGGAAAGCCCAGCATTCTTTGCATAACTATTGTATAGCCATTTTCAAAAATATCACAGTCAACAGTGTCACGCAATCTCTTCCAGCTCGCTCTTTTAGCTGCTTTGATAGTTTCTCAACATTTTTCTACTCTCGTTGTATTTTTCCCACACATGCTCGTATGTCAGGGGTTCATTCCTTCTTCAAATCTTGGTGCAAGCTCTTCTTTTCGTCACTCTATACGGAGTTCTGCTATTTCTTTGCTTTGGTCCACTGGCATACTGGTGGTCTTGCAGCCACATATTTGCGTTTGGGCATGGAGTTATCGCAGATTTTCGACAGGGTCTTGGAAAAGCCTTTTGCGGATATGCCAAACTTTATTTTCCAATCTTCCTTTTATACCTGTTTCTCTTCCTCGACATTGAACTCTATATAGTTATGCTCCCTGAGTGACTCTTTCTCATTTCCTTTCCAGTTGGTTAATTTGGACTTCATATTGCTGGTTGCTATTGTAAGGCCCAGCAACTAATATCCATCCCCCTATCCATAAACGAAAAATTATGGGCTTTTCGATTTCTATTTGTATTAATTTGTAGTATTTTAACTTGCATTAATGTTTGTGTGTTATTCTCTGTCTTCTTGCCATTTGCATATTCAGGTTTTCCTGCTCTGTGCCCCTCCTGCTTGCTTTATGTCC
Source organism: Kuschelorhynchus macadamiae (assembly GCA_030620095.1). Classification (NCBI taxonomy): domain Eukaryota; kingdom Metazoa; phylum Arthropoda; class Insecta; order Coleoptera; family Curculionidae; genus Kuschelorhynchus; species Kuschelorhynchus macadamiae. The sequence continues at coordinate 225,188 of JAUTXW010001035.1, forward strand.
TTCTTTAACGTACTTCAAACACAGACCCTATCGGTCTGGCCCCTAGCACTATATACTCACAGCATTTGTAGCACGTAGTAGAAGAGAAGTAGTTAGCTCCGGAAACTTATCTTTAAGTTCTCGTTTCAGTAAGTGTTGAAATCTATCCACTCAATCGAACTTTTTCGCACTGAACAATTTCTCAATCAATCAATCAATGGTGTGACAAATTTGCTTATTGGAGAATTTTACAATACTTTTTGAAAGCATTAACAGATTTGTACTGTACAGATTTGCCAATACCCTCCATTAACAGATATTGCCACGGCTTTCGCTGAATACTGGGAGGGGGCTCCTATAGTGTTTTTTATGGGAAATGTTGTAACGGGCCCACTATTTCTATACTTTTACAGGCCTGGTGGTAGAAACCACTTTAAATGCCAATTTTCTTACCCTTTTTGACCTCACGGTGATTTACGACTAATTCCTGGTCTTGAACGTCTTAGCACAGATACAGGTTCGCAGCACTTAGAAACCACTTAAGCCCCTATTGATCTGACTGGCCAATTCATCTTCTATGGTTTAAAACATTCGTCTTTACCTACATTCGCGCACTAATAAAATTATATAACCCTTTTAAATATACCTGTGGATTGTAAAAGCACTGTAAATATTAAAATATGTCAAGACAATTTGGCATTTAAAGGAAAGGGAGCAAAATCATGATGGTAAATCTAATTAATTATAGCAACAATAATTAAAAGAAAAAGGTTAGCCGCAATGATGTAAAATTAATTGCCTGAATATAATTATTATTCGTATTTATACATACAATAATCATCTAATTCCACTTATCATTACACACTAAGATGTTAAAAGAATGTGTGAAAGAAATTGTCGTTACGCTATTCCACATAACCACAATATCCTCTGCTTAAATATTCACAAATTAAATTAAGTTTAATAAGAAATGTATAAGAAAGTATTTTTCGATGTTATTTAATATTCTTAATTTATTCAAACGAGCGAAACAAAATTATATCTTTTATCTCTCCATAAAACGTAAATGAAATATCAAGCATAGCTCACTGTAAGATTCATTTGCTCAGTTCATTCAACAGTCAGATAGCTTTCAAATACATTTAACATAGTGCGCCTCACATCGTAACTGTTTAGTACATCAAACAGTAAGTTATGTGGAACCGTGTCGAATGCCTTTGCAAGATCAAGAAAAACTGCTATTTTGTCATCATTAGTTATTTGTTACAATATTTGCCAATTCATATACCGCATCCGTAGTGCTAAGGCCTTGAGTGAATCCGAACTTTGAGAGAATATAGAATATATTAGAGTTTATCACCCGATTTGTGTATGGGTGTTACTACAAAAGCTTTGAAATGACTAGGTACAATGTCAGACCTGAATGTGAGGTTAATAATATATTTCAGAGGTTTATGAGGTAAATATAATTTTTTTAACGAAATTACAACTGATACCGTCCATTCCTGTTATTTTTAAGAGGTAATTTGCTCAATTAATTCAGTATCACTGACAGATCAAAAAAATATGGAAAAGGAACAATTATGATCCATTTTGAAAGGATGAGCAGGATTATGTATCACTGAGTGCAATTGAACGCCAATATTTATAAACAATCGGTTACAAAAAGTTGCCATATCTACGTCATTATTAAATGAAATATTATTGTCTCTAATCTGTAGCGGGATTTTTTTATTTATATTTTCATCGCAAACTTCCGAGAAAATATATATATTTTCCGAAAGTCATTCTTAAATTTTGGATTTAGTAATCATATTTACAGTTATGTATAATTTTATTTAGCCAGTTTCTGTAGTCCTTATATTTTCTCACCCCGCATTAAAGTCTTTCAAAAGCCTTTTTTTCATTCTGTCTCTATTTTTTTATAGAACAAATTATACTATTTGGTATCCAAAGTATAATCTTATTATATTCTTTAAATGTAAAAGTTTTTTTTTCAGTAGCACTACTTATAATATTCTTAACACTTTCAATATCATCTTTTATCTTTTGATAATTAATCTTAGAGATGATTTTTGTACATATCTTATTTTTATTTTGTTGAGGATGATTTATATGATAACAAAAATTGATCACAGTAGGCAAATGATCCGTGATATCAGCATTTAATATAAAAGATGAGCATATAATATCAGCGATATTATTTCTGTTAATATGTGATCCAGGCAAGCTTTGGAGATATTTGTTATCGTTGTAGGCCCATTAATAAATGATTCAAAACCAAACAAATGTAAGGTTGCTAAGTAATTGTTGACTAAATGGTCATCCTTTTGTGCAATGTTTATGTTAATCTCGTCCAAAAAAACTTTAATTTGATTTTTGATATTATTTGCAAAAAATGTATCTAAGTCTTCAATAAACAAAGCACAATTGGTTTGATGTGGTTGGTATACACAAGATATCCCATATGACACATTGTTTATAGAAAGTTAAATTTTACTGAATGTAACCCCTGACTTAAGTGAAGATTAATGTTGGTAATCGTATAGCAGATTTCATTTCGAATAAATATAACAATACCATCATTTTCATTATACCTACTCTCATTATAAACTTTTGTGTAACCATCCATCTATATTATAGAAATCACTATCAACCTTGCAACATTCACTTAAGACTACTAGATCACAAACATGTGCTTTAAATGATTCAAAGGAAACTAAGAAATCATTAAATTTCCCTTGAAGCACTTGTCGACGGTATTGTCAAAATAAGGGAAAACAATTTATATGCTTCGGTAAAAATATATTTATTTTTATTAATTTTTTTCACATGCTCTTGCAGCGATATTACTCTCATTGGCAAAAATAAGACCAAGCTCATTTTTGAGTCGTTGACTTTTTGAAAATATTTCCCCATATAACTGCAACAAATTTTCAAACGGCCAGTCGGAAAATTTAAACGATATTCGGAAAATTTCGCAGAACCTGCCGAACATAAAATGTAAGTTTTTTATAGTCTTGAAATCTTAGTGTCACTTCCATTAAAATATGGTCCAATATTTAATAAAAAGGGTTCTATACTTAGCCCTAATTTCTTCAGGTGAAAGCTTAGCAAGCTCACGTTTGTAGTGATTTATTTCTGTAATACAGAGCGCCTCACCCCAGCGTTTTATATTGGATATGCAAAAATGAATGTCAAGCGATTTTTTTTGAAGAACGTTAAATAGTATGTCCATGATTGAGAAAATGTCATTAAACACTAATGCCAGAAACGTGAATTCAGAATCGTTCATCTCACCTAAAAATCCTTTCGCAAGGCGGATTGATTTTTCATCAGATTTGTCACAGTTAGTAATACATTCAAAGACGTCTTTTAATTTATTCCAGTCTTGAACAATCACATTTACTAACTTCGAATTTGAAGTTGTAACAACACCATAAATAAATATAAGACAAAACAGTCAAGTTAACTGCAAAGGAACTCACCGGTTGCTGAACTGAACGACACGTGGGTGTAGTGTACTGAGCCTGCAATTCGCCGAGAGCCTTGTATGGGGCTTGGCTCGACGTCATCGGATACGCGTTGTCATGGCAACATAGTAGGAAAATCGTAAACTAAATATAGCACCTCCAGCAAAATCAAAGCGGTTTGCGCGAATGTTATAGTTGTTATAATAAGGTTCGATTGAAAGTTTTAAAAAGACATGCCGCCAACGGTCAAGTAAAATATTTATTCGAAATGTACGGTTTATTTTTTACCAATTAGGTGAATAAATGAATGTAAAAACTAAAATTTAAAGAGATATATAATAAATATAGTTGTTTGCTTGTTTATTTTTCCTGGTGAAGTAGCACTTCACCTACTTCACCTGAATAGCCGCCACTGAATAGTACTGAGTAAGGTGCTATAGGTATCAAATTTTAAACATTTGAGGCAATTGAACTTCAGTATCCTGGTCTGTTTTACTTCAAGAACCTTGATTTCAGAGGCCGTTAGTTTTCCATATGCAGCACATACATTTTTTACCTTCTCTACCCAAATGTGGCATTCCATTAATATTGTTCAAAAATATTCTACATGATATTGTATAACTCGCAAACCACTCGACGAAAACGGCAACCATCTAAAAGTGGGAACACGTTTTGTAGCAATATTTACTTATTTGCTCATAAAGAAAAAACGCTGCCCACACACCTAAATGAAGATTGAACTCCACTGTAACTAGAGTTGCCAACCCTCCCGATTTAGGCGGGAGACTCCCAATTTTTCGTCATGCCTCCCGCCGTAAAACTATACTCCCGCTCTTAAACAAAACTCCCGCCCACTCCCGCAAACTCCCGCTTTCCAACAATTTTGGCATTTAGCAGAAGGCAGAAGCAGATTCAGCTAGATGTACTAAAAGTACCTCTTCTTTTTCTTGCATTCTCTTCTTTTTTTTCCGGTTGCATTTGGATTTTTAATATTTAAGACTGGGATTTAAAAAAGCGCCTGAAGCTTGAAATGTACGCTGACAGGATTGACAAATGACATATCAAATATTAGATTGTTTAGATTTGGGATTCCCAGAAAGCAATCGTTATTATTATTATCCCCGAGTGATGTGTTCCAGGTATTTGTGAGCGTCTGTGTTTAATTTTTTTTTGCGAATAGTTTTGTGGTGAAAGGTGAAAATGTTTTCATCAGATAGTAGTACATCTGATGATATTGATTCGGTCGGCCAGTGCCAGAATGAGATTGATTGTGATGATGATGAAATTTCCCATAAAGCCATGACAGAGCCGAGCACTTCGACATCCCATCAAGAATTAGATTCCCCGCGGCCGCGCATCAATGTTAAGAAGAGAAAATGGGAAGTTAAATTTAATAAAGAGTGGTGTAAAAAATATCCCAATATAATACAAGGGTCATCACTATCTCAGGCTAGATGCATACCTTGTGGTTCGCAATTTAGTATTAATCATGGTGGAGAGAATGATATCTCGAAACATATGAAAACTGACAAACATAAAAAAAACATTTTAGCAACTTCAAAAGTTCAGAAAATCGATTATGTTTTTAAAAATGATTCTGTTAATGAACTGGCAACGATACATGCAGAATGTAGCTTCATTTTTCACAGTGTGAAGCACTCGCATAGCTACGCATCCACAGACTGCGGTGGAAAATTGTTTAAAACTATATTTTGTGACTCAAAAATAGCACAAAAATATGGTTGCGGTAGAACAAAAGCCACGCAAATTATCACAAGAGTCCTTGGGCCAGAGTCAAAAAATAGAATTTTGAAAGATCTAGTGAATAACAAGTCATTTTCGATTGCGACAGATGCCTCGAATAAAGGAAATGTCAAGTTATTTCCTCTTATCGTGAGATATTTCAATAAAGAGTCGGGGGTTCACACAAAATTGCTAAGCTTTTATTCAAGTGATTCAGAAAAATCAACAGATATTGCTCAGAGTTTGATCAACCATTTAGACGAAGCTGGCCTAAATATTGCGAATGTGATTGCATATTGTGCAGATAACTCATCTGTTAATTTCGGAAAAAAACAGAGTGTGTTCACTGAGCTACGCAAGAGAAATGAAAGACTGATTCCTGTCGGTTGTGTTTGCCATATAATCCATAATGCAGGAAAGTTTGGACAAGTCGCATTAAAATATGACGTGGAGTCTCTCGTTATCAAATGTTTCAACGAATTCAGTAGCAGCACAAAGAAAGTTACTGAGCTCAAAGAATTTTTCATTTTTTGTGACGAAGAATGGTCGCAGCTTTTAAGAAGTGTACCAACAAGATGGCTTTCATTAATTCCTGCAACTGAACGATTTTTGAATCATTTTGCTCCAGTTAAGTCATATTTCCTTTCCCAGGAATCCCCACCTGGAATGCTGAAGAAATTTTTGGAAGACGAATTAGCTGAAGCATATTTAGGTAACCATTTTCAAACCGTTGGGTTCATTTTTGCTTTATCTTATCTTCTTCTGATGTTTCAGGACTCATACTACACGTCGGACATTTGATGAATGGAATAATTGGGAAATTGGAATCGAGCGAGACGCTGGCGATTGAATTATTTACGATAATGAACAGTTTAAAACTCTCATTAATTAAAAAAAGAGAAGAACAATTCTATGGGTCTATTGCAAATTCTTTTTTGCGAAAATGTGAAGACCTCGTGAAAGTAGAATTGTTCAAGCGTGAAGCGGATGCATTCCTAGAAAGAATCATCAACTATTTGGAAAAATGGTAAGAAATCCTTCAAAATATGCTTTGCAAAACATTCAGTTCTATCTACTATTCAAATAATTATTGTTGTGCTGAATCATAAATATTGTAGTCACTGTGGAATATTTTTAATGTATTATCGAGGTATCTAAGACAATTATTTTTTTGGGTTTTAGGTACAACTACAATGAAGACAACAAATTCAAGTGCCTGAGCGCTATGATCCTAAAGAACAAACCAAAACTAGAAGATTTTTTCAAAATTTGTTCAGATTTCCATATTGAAGTTGATGAGGACGCGCTTTTTGAAGAATATGTTGAACTCTCGGAGTTTTATAAGAACTTACCAGCAAATGTTTCTGATATTTCTATTGATAAGCAGTGGGTTTGCTTTTTTCAAAATCATGTTGCAGCTAATTTTGAAAAAATCGCATCAGTTGCCTTTGCCGTGCCTCATTCAAATGCTATGAGTGAGAGAATTTTCAGTTTGATGACATATGCATGGAGAAAGGACAGAAACAATCTAAGTGTCAAAACTTTAGAAGCTGAGCTAATGGTGAAACATAATTTTACCGAGTCGTGCACAGAATTTGCGAAATATCTCAAAACAGCAGATGGTAAGCAAATACTGGAAAAATGCAAAGGCAGCTGGAAAATGTGAACAAAAAAAAATGTCTTGAAATTGTGTTTGCATACTTATTAGGTTTTATACATAATAAATACCGATGCTATAGACTGCATAATATTGTTTTTTTATTCTTGTATGTACAGGGTTATTGATTATAAATGTCCCCCCCCTTTAACTTTTTTGTTTGGCATTTTAGGAAAAAAATTTAAATATAAAAGTTGCTTGGAATAAGTTAAATTTTTAAAATATTATATTTCTAAATATACAGGGTGTGTCACAAATGTGCAGCAACTGCCAACTTTGTTATTTTCAATACAATACCATATTTTTTATTTCATTTTTGGATTCTACGTAAAATTCTAAGCATATTTGATATGGCATATCCTATACCTAACTTGAACTGTTTCCAAACTACAAACAATTGAAAATTGGCACTTTTTGCACTTTGACTCATTATAAGTAGTGGCAAAACGGTTAAAGATAGAAAATAAATTTTACATTCCTATCTTAACTTTTTAAAAGCTATCTAATAACATAAATATACAGTGGGTACCATTGGTACCAAATTTGGTACCTTCGTTGGTACCATAAATTACGACCATCACATAGCTCTTAAAAATTTAAGATGGGAAAGTGAAATTTATTTTCCTTTATCTTTAACCGTTTTGCCACTATAATGAGTCAAAGTGCAAAAAGTGCCAATTTTCAATTGTTTATAGTTTGGAGACAGTTGAAGTTAGGTATAGGGTATGCTACATCAAATATGCTTAGAATTTTATGTAGAATCAAAAAATGAAATAAAAAATATGGTATCGTATTGAAAATAACAAAGTTGGCAGTTGCTGCACATTTGTGACACACCCTGTATATTTAGAAATATAATATTTTAAAAATTTAACTTATTCCAAGCAACTTTTATATTTAATTTTTTTTCCTAAAATGCCAAACAAAAAAGTTAAAGGCGGGGGACATTTATAATCAATAACCCTGTACCTACTTTTAAATAAATAAATAAATAAATGAATAAATAAATAAATATATAAATAAATGAATGAATAAATAATTAATAAAAATTTATTGATAGTTTGTTATAGGCTGTTTTCCTTGGCTGTTTCGTAAAAATTTTTTTGTAGCACTCAAAAATTTTGCCTCAGGTAAGTGAACAGCTTTGTTTTCAAACCTCCCGCTTTTCCATTTCGAAAACTTGGCAACCCTAACTGTAACGATAGAACTATTTTTCAAATTTTATTTTCAAGTTTTTTTGTTATTAAATTCGAAATATTCACGCCGAGAAAGTATCAGTAGGTGTGAAAGTATTTCTTTCTTTTATGCTCGAAGATTCTGACAGTGGCACGCGTCCGTTCTTCTTCCAATTAAGCATTTTTGTTTGAATTTGAGTGATCCATCGTGAGAAGTTTTATTAAGTTTATTTTTTATATAAAAAAAAACATTATGTATTAATTTAGTTATTGTTCCAATTTTACTGTGCTTCACTTGAACACTTAATTTGCTCGACTTGTTAGAGTTTATTTATTAATTCCCTACCCTTCGATTATAATACATAAAAACCAAACACATCAGTAGTTTAAACATTATTTAATAGTTAATTATTTGTCTGTTGTAATAATATGAAGCATCTTAGATCTATAGACAGTTCCTACCAAAAGATTAACCCATGAAAATTATCAAATTTGTACAAATAATTTTAATCTATTAATATGAAGCATATTAAATTATAAATTCTTATTAACTTGTAATTCCAGTCTATTAATAAATCGAAAAACAAATAGAAGTTAATTAATTTTCCAGACCAGATTAAATTATAAAGTTTCTATGCACGCACCCATAAGCAAATAACAATGTTGTACCTGTCTTCGGTGCTGAAAAACCAATTGTAATCCTTTTTTGTACACCCGCGTTCGACCGATTCTTAAAAATTTAATTTTGGAATGCGTTTCTTTGATTCGCCGACATGTCGATTAAATTCAAGTCGCGCCGTTGACAATAAGCTCGGACAGTATTTTACTGATCGGCGATTTTTTTTTTTTTTTTTGATACTTTAAATAAAATGATGGTAGTAATTTCAAAATGCTGAGTTCCGTAGCCTTCGACCAGACTTAAAAGTTAAAAACTGACTTTTTTTCACTTATTCGCGATTCTGTATATATTAAATTTTCACATAAATGGTGTCATCATTTCCTCTCTTCTAGCGTATTTTTCGAGAAACTTTATTCACCTATTCCGAACTGATAACCGGAAAATAATCGCGTTTCTTCGTGCCTTTATGACGGTTTAGTACATTTTTTAGTGGGTTTGTTTAGATGATATCTATAATTTTTGCGTCCTTGCACCCGTGGGGCGCGATGTTTATAAGTCATAATTAATAGCCGCATAACTAGGTTGACTCTGCGTGTATTTAATTATATGTTGTAGGAATTTTTATGATTAGTAATATAGGCAATAAATTCCAGTTTATTACAATGTGAATCAGATTCCAGTTTGCTGAGTATCTTTCAGATTAGCATTTCTCCTGCGACGAAATAGCCTCTAAATTCGACACAACCAACTCTGCTGCTCCCGACAAGATTCCACCTTGTTTTACATAAATATCCTTGATGGCTGAATCACTAAGTGATTTTATTTAAAAAATTCCTTGACAGCGATAACTTCGCAATTTACCTGAAATAATCCCACTTGATGCCAGTTTTCAAGAATTGGGGTATTTTAAACTTACAGGACCTATATAATTCCCAAATAACATAGCTTTTTTAGAAAATGGTCTACTGAAACCAACCTTGCCCTGTAACACCTGTAAAACAAGTGGACGTCATTTATCCGGATTTGTCGAAAGCTTTCGATAGTGTATGTCATCCTCTTCTGAAAAAAAAAGCTCCATGAAATAGAAATAGCCCGCCATTATCTAGAGTCCTCTTTATATCTGACCGAACGTCTCCAGCGGGTTACTCTATGGGGCGCTCTTTTACTGTAACTTCGGGAGTACCTTAACCCACTGATTCTGTTCCTGTTTTTATTAATAACGTGTTCGGTTGATTTAAGAATTCTCAGTGTATGCTTTATCCCGACGACTTGAAGTTTTTTACAGCAGCTGTAGATAAAATTGGACTGCAGGCTGTTCTGGTGACTTGGTATGACAAAAATTACCTTAAACTAAGCATCAACAAATGTAAGGTATACTATACCACATTTGCTAAAATAAGAAAGTCTGGAGGTGGTACCTTCAGTGAATGACTCAGGAGTTATTTTTCAGTGAGCTGTCTTTTAACTTGCACATTAATAACATTGCGCTCTAGGCTGTTTGAATACTTGGATTCATTAAACGGAACACCAGGCATATCAGAGATACAAGAGGAATAATGTGTTTATATAGTTCTTTGGTACGTAGCCTTCTGGAGTGTTGCTCAGGCATCTGGCACACATTTATTTTTGTAACATTAAAAGGATTGAGAACGTACAAAATAAGTTTGCCAAATACTTCTTTTATAAGTAACATTTTCGTTATAAAGATATCTTTTATGAGACAAGATTGTGTGACCTGAAGAGCTTGGAGCAAAGAAGGAACATGCTTTTTTTGTATAAAATAACGAATAGTTTGGTGACTGTGAGGCACTTGTTGAAGTCCGTTTAGGAATACTCGACATACTCAGTCGTTCTTCGAAAGTAGACATCAAACTATTTAAAAGTTATTACAAATTATAATAGCAATTTTGAGCACCTGGTTTGAAGTCTTCTCTGTCTTCAATTTTTATATAAAACATATTTTTTATTTATTTTGTTTCCCCTTTGTACAAATTATTTTTAATTGAACTTCCATTTAGAATTTCTAATTATGTAGTGTAAATCACGTTTTAATAATATTAAATAAGTAAATAAATAAATACTTATCAATAATTGTTTTCAAAATAAACTCTATTGAGGCTATATTATTGCGCAGCTTCACTAGCTAAATACATAAAAAGTAATTAAGGGTATTCGAACAAGGGTCAAAGAGAATTAATTTTTTAACCGGACTAATTGTTGTCACAGTTTATTCAGATAATAGAAAATATGAAAAATAAAACAAATTGTAGGTGCATAATGTTAGATATTTTGTTATTTTTTCCTGTGTTAATTAAGTTTCAATGTTTTATTTTTGGTTTTGTATGATCTACAAATACGTGCTTAGCACAAATTTAAATTTTTTTACGACATAGAAATAAGTTTTGGATGGAAATGGATATTTTGTTACATAGGTTAATCGGTAGCTAGCAGGTTAAGAGCGTCCATAATTAAAACTATAACCACCTTCCTTCGGGAGTAGCGCCCATTTTTTGAATTTTGTTCATTTTTCTTTAACGGGTTAACAACTTAAAGTTGTTGTTTTTTATTTTTGGTTTATGACATTTATTTTGTAATGGAGTTTACAGACTATTATATTATTTTACCAGGAGTTGGCGTTTGATTTTTTTATAAATATTTTTAAAAGTTTTTCTCATAAGTTCTTGCCATACAATATATGTATACCTTTAATTTTACAAGTAAATTTTATAGTGCACATAAAACATGATTGAAGTGGCTCAACAGGGAGAGAACATGCTGTATGGCACTTTGGCTATTCCTGCTGATAACCAATTTGCCGTAAAATGCAGGTTAATGCGAGCCAATTTCTAGTAGGCTTCGCACATTAAACGCAGAATCAAGCGACAACGCCTAAAGCTACGGCGTCTCCAACGATAGGTGCCTCCAGCAGCTGATACCCTTTCAAGGGATTATATTTTTGAATTTTCGTAAAGAGGAGTTAACCAGAAAAATTAAAATTATAGATATACAAATAAAAAGATAAGACAGAATCTTTCTCAACCCTTAAAAGCGGTTGACGTTATCAGGATGCCATCGATGATATAATAACATCATCAATGGCCCTGGCGGATGCCTCCAAAATACTTAAAGGCGACTCAAATAACAAGATAGGGGAAATCGCGCTTCTCTTAAAGGTTTCCGTGGTTCGCTTAAGGCTCTCAGACTTTCCTGCGACGTCATAATTCTATAATTCTATTTCCTGTTCTTAAAGTATCGTTGTATAAGACTAATATTTCAGAATATAATAAGAATTATTATTTTCAATAGGCAAAAAAGTCAAAGAGCCACCCAGAGGTGTATATCATCATATGTTGAAAAGGTGGCATGTTTTTACATTTTTCAATTATTGTAATTATTAATAGTCACACTGTCTATATCGGCACTTTGACAATTCGTTACTATGACAACGATAAAAATTGTGAAGCTCGGCCGTGTAATAAAATTATTACCGGTGCTTAAAAATAATGGGGTCTATACATTTCTTATGGAGCCGATGTCTAAATTAAATCCTATAAAGAAGTGCTTTCTACTTCAGGCATCGGTGTTTGAAAACCAACTTTAGCTACAAATAAATACGCTCTCGCGACGACAAAACAAACCTTGATCGACTCAATTAAATCTGAAAATTAAAAAAAGAAGAGAAAATAGAACGATCGATAAAGTGATTTATTAAAAGATTAAATATAAATGCTTATTTATGTAACTTGCAGGGACATATTTAGGGAAAGCCTCAACAAATTCTAAAATATTTGCAGCAAATTAATTATTTCTGTACATTATCCAATTGTGGACAATAACATATTTGTTGATTTTCTACCATGTACCCATTCCGTTTCTCATTAAATCAACTCCTTTAAATTCGGCCCGGTAACATGACTTTTTGTCTTTTTTTTTGTTACAGAATTATGGATATTTTAGTTTAATTATAATTGTTAATAAAATAAAATAAATGTTGGTAACTCTTTAAATAGAGTTTGTTTTTAGTCGTTGATATAATTAATACAAATCCGTGATTAATTTAATAAGTTAAACATTACTCTATTTAAATAAGTAGATATGTAGGAACCAAACAAATATTTACTGTGATTTATTTATACTAACACATTGTATCCACTTACTTAGTTTTTTTAATTAAAACATATTATTGCGAATATTTTTTTTATACTTTTTACTTTTAGCATATAATTTAACATATCATTGTGAACGAATCATTACATACATATTTGAGATAACAATGAAAACAAAATTATGTATTAAAAAAATATGTTTCCCCGAATACGTAGGTCAATTTTTAATTATTGACAAAAATTTGAAGGCAATCGGGAAAGTAGTTTTTTAGCCATGTCGCGAACACACAGACCGACAGAAATAATATAGACCCTAACGTAAAGATCTGTAAAAATCTGGGAGGGTCATTTTTTCACGATTCCAATACTTTCCTTTTATGAGGAAAGTAAAAAACTTAAAATTTTAATTTCTTTCCAGGTTGCTGTTTCACCCCCTTAGAGTGACCTTAAAAAAAATTCTTTTATATCAAAAAAAAAAAAACAAAAAATTTGACGTGTTTTATTAGAATAAATAAATTAAGCATAGTGAAAAAATATATTTCTGTTTTTATCGCCCTGTATAGTAAAAAAATATGTTTCTATACAAAAAGGAAAAAGAACAAGTTTCAAAATTTTTTATGTCAATAGGCTAACCGCTTTAAAATGCATTTGTATACAAAAAAAGAAATTCGATGTTTTTCGAAATATTGCGTTGAGTTTTTTTATTTAAATACAATTAATTAAAGAAAAAATCAAATATTTAAGCAAATGATCGAATTTTATTGCAGTGTTTAAAAATAAATGTTCAATTTTATTTTAGTTTTGAGGGGCTGTTTCGCTCCCTTAGACTAATCCTATATAATGGTTTTATTTGCAAAAATGTGAAAGAAATTTGATATTTTTAAGTTTCTCCGTATTGAAATAAAAAATATATTCCTTTTTGGGAGACTACCGACTTTTTCATGATCCTGCGGCTCGCTATATTGTGGAAAAACGGTTTTACCCATTTTAAAAGAGCTAAATGCTTTTGGAATAAAACATATTTTTGTTTTGAGGGACAGTTTCATCTCCCTAGAGCTACCCTCTATGGTAAAAATGTTTTTATATATATATAAAAAAAAATATTTTCGTTCCTAGGGGTCTCTTTCGCCTCGGCGTCCCCCTAGTAATTGTAAAAAAGCTTTCATATACAAAAATATATCATTGCACGTGTTTTACCGTTTTTTCCAAAAACTAACGCTTCTAGAAGAAATATATTTTTTGGGTTTATTTCATCATTCATGTAGGATCAACCACTATAATGGGAAAATACCTTTTTATATGCAAAAAGATAATAAACATTTGACGGGTTTCGCCTTTTTTGAAATACATTTTTTTTAATTTAGCTAAGTAATAATAAAAAAAAATCGGTAAATTTCTTTCACCCAGAACTTCCCCCGTTACGAATCGTTCCTTTTATTTTTAGTCATTTTAAACATGTCTGTCCAGATAGACGTGCTCGTAATAACTCATATTAAAAAGCTGCAAAAAGACGACCTACTAGAAATTCTAACTAAGCATATAGTCCCTAAACGTGTTAAAAGTGATGTGTTAGTGAAATACGTAAACGATCTTAGTGTTTTGTACGCCAATTTTAAGTTATCAAAAGAGAATTTTTCGGGCATATCCACCGAAACAGTGATTCAAAACAATCCGGGCGTTTACAGTTAGGTGAACAAGAGTATTTTCGATGGTAAACTCTCTCAAGAGCTTCCCTGACAAGTAACAGAAAATACCCGCTCAAACCTAGATTTGGTAAAAGTAGGTTTACAAAGCAAATAAAACAAGATCAAATCATGCAACTCCCATAATGCGTTTATACAGCCAAATAAAATAAGAGATGACTACAGGGTAGTGCGTATTTTCCCCTAAACTACATCGGCCCAAACAGTTAGTGGACCGAAACTTCACTGGCCCTAACAGTCGCAATCCCGACAGATTGGAATGTGTGGAATGCGGCGCTAGCCCGACACTTTAAATAGCGAATTGGCGAGCTACGCTACTGGCTAAAAATTCTTTAAATAGGCCTCCTGTGTTGTCAAGTTTTATTGATAAAAATAAATATATTGTTTGTTTATTCATTTTTAATCAAAACTACACCATGAAAAAATGATGTTAGCGTATTTCCCTGTATTCTAACTTTGAAGTGAAAATATTTTTATTGTTTTTTTTGTTTATTATAAAGCATTTGTTTATCACAAGATAATTTCTATTTAATGGAATAATGAAGATTGAATATTGAAAAAAAAAATGTTGGAAAGCCCAGGAAGAGGTTATTGCTTGTTTGCATCGAGATGATTTTAAACCTTCTACTTTTAAACTGGGTATGTTTATTTTAGAATAGTGTGAATATGGTATAAAGTTGCAACCATCAGTTTTTACACTCAGATAGTCTTATTTGTTGATGTTGATGTTGTTCCCTACCTAAAGATAAAACAAGACCATATAAAAATCCACAAAAGCCTTTAAGCTTGAATATATATCTTTCAACTAATTTGTTTTGTGAGCTTTTTGAAACACATAATTTCTACTTTTTTTTAAGTTTTTTTGGTGTTTCATTTTTTATCCTGATCCTAAGCAAATACCTATCTAAAAATCAGTTTTTATCAGTCACATATTGATTAGGGTTTTATAAGATTGTTAATGATTTTCCCTAAGCTTGTTATTCATGCAGGTACTTTATTAATTATAATTTGTTTTAGGACCAATGCAAGTCTTGATGTTTGATATAGGTATCGTAGACAAGGCTTAGGAAGTTAGTTCTGCTCATATGTATGTGCATTGCAGATATTAGTGACGTGTATATTATAGTCATACTTGAGTACTCTTTGTTGCCCTGTTTGCATAGGAAGAAAGAAAAGACTTTAGTTACGGGTATTGATCTGAGTGTCATATAGCCCCAGTTATAGCCCATTCCATCAATGTAATAATTGGGCCTCTTTGTTATATGGAAGCTTCAAATTCTGCACCTTTAAATTTACTAAATATGCTTGTCACATAAAGTGGATAAATTTACTAAATATGCTTGTCACATAAAGTTGCTCATTTATAATTACTGTTGCTGAGAAAGTGTGTAGTTTGAGAAATAAAAAAGATGCACCATATGATAAATGTAGTGTCAACTTTATTTTTAATTCCATGTTGAATAAATTTTTTAAAGTGTATTACATATTTTGTATATTAATTAAAGATATATAGCTAAAGTAGATTAGAAATTTAAATAATTTTTCCCCATATTTTAAAAATATTAACTGTGGCCTATTTATATATTTTCTCCAGTTGGTATACACAATTCAGTAATAAGTTAATTAGTAAGTATGCCAGATATCGCACATCACATCTTCAATTTTTTTTTAAATCTACGTATGGTTTAGGAAAAAGTTAGGTGCATGATATAATTTTAAATGACAAAAGTCTTTCGAAGATACCCTCAATTAATTTCATGCTTTCAGATTCTTAAGTTTATTAACTGGTATAAAGTAGTTTAGATCTTGTAAATTATTTTATCAATTAACTTTTAAAATATAAACTTTTATAGCCTAATCTTATACAATTTCCAAAAAATATTACATCTTATTGTTGACTTTACCATATGTTGGGAACTGGCCGCCAAACTTATAAGAATGCGTATTGTTAAAAAAATTGTGGTATATCTTTTAGAATCTTTATTCAAGTAAATGTTAAGTTTTCTAAATAAATAGTTCCAAACCTTAAGGTTGAGACAGTGTTTCAAGAGGGATAGACATTGATTAAAAGCATTATCCCTTATAATACCTGTAGTGCTTTGTTTAATGTTGGACTAAGTAAAATAATTTGTAATTGAGAAAAATCTAGTTTAAACAATATCTTATTTAACGGACTTTGACATAATGTCATTATTTGTTAAAATAAACTCATAGTAAATGGTGCCAAGGATATATAATCAAATCCCATTGGAATTTAAGAACAAATCATATTATATAATTACACAAAAATCTTGAATACTTCAAAAGGAAGTAAGCATTTTATGATGGCATACGAATTTTGATTGATCATAAATTAAACCTTCATTTAACTTTTTTGTTGAAAGGGGTAGAAAAAATGGTAAATGCAGAAGTTGTAGATTTTTAATCTATTAGTTTCTATGTATACTGGGTGTTTTTTGGAAAAGCATGACAATTTTTTTTTGTTTTGATGGTACACCCTGTATATGTCCATCAAATGGGTCTTTTCTTGCTAATTATAATTATATTAGGTTTGACACATTGAACACAGGAAATTGACAATATATCTATTATCAGAGATGTTAGAGAAAACATAACACAGATATGAATAACTTGCCTCTTATGTCATGGTTTTTCTCAATTGCCTTTAAAGGTAAAGATATCAAACCTAATATATTTATGATTAGCAAAAAGATGCCTATTTAATGGACATAATATAACATGGGTGTCCCACAAAAAAATGAGGGTTCAATTTATAATCAATATTCCTGTACATCATTAGATGATAATTGATCATTTTAGATGATAAAAATACTATTCGTTTGCCTGTCATTGTTATTATATTTTGTTGTTGGTAGAAGTATTTCTGATACAACCTATCTTCAATTTTAATTGTCACGGTTTTAATATGATAATTTTAAAATAATGCACATACAGCTATAGACCATGGTATAGTGAGTATATTATATTATTATCCTTTATTTAGCATTTTGCTAGTTTACAAATTCACAATGTTTGTATTTATTTAATATATTGTTATATAAAAAGAAAACTTAATTTTACAAAAGAAATAATAAAGTACAAAACATAGAAAAATAGTTAAGTAATGAAACCTAAAATATTTAATACAGTCAGGTAATAAAACTTAGATACTGAAACTAGAAGTAAAATATAAGTTTAACTCCAAAAGAAAAAATTAAGTGTTTTTAATATAATAATTTAATTAATAAGTTTTGTAATTTTTTAATTAAAACACATAAATTTACTGATTTATTTGTTTGTGCCCGAATGCATAAAAATCATACAATTACATTAACTATTACAAATTTAAGTACAGTAAAAAGCTTTCAATAAATAACATCAGAGTCAACAACAGAAGATTTTTTAGTTCGAAAGTTCATTTAGATAAATGATTTATATAATTTCCCATAAGAAAATATAATGAGAAAGAACTTGTTAAATTTCAATAAAAACTTTTAAGTAACAAATGTTCACTTAGACTCTGTGACATCAAGAGAATACATTTTTCGTTTTTCACTCCAATGTTATACTTCCTTCCTCAGCAAAACTTAACTCTCAAACGTTAGCTAAACATTTTGATGGTAAGGTCTGTTTGAGATGGAAAACTGTTACTTAAATCACAATATCCAAAGTTTTGATCTTGATCCTAAAAAACAATTGTTTTGCTTTTTCAATTTCTCCAAATGCAACAGACCATAATTATTAATTATACAAAAACAGATGTTTTAGTGATCCATATTTCTTTAATTTTTTTTGCATTGCGTAATGAAGCTACATATAATTTAGTGAGTTTTTTACCCTTACAATAAAAAAATACTGATATTTAATCTCCTATGATCATTTTTGAAGCTTAGATTGCATTGGTTTTGATTAAAATGCTACAACTCACATCACTTTTTTACAATATGAATAATTTAAGTCTGACTACAAATTTCATAAGAAATGAATTACTGCTACCCCTCTTTTTGACTAAATATGGTGGTGGTTTTTGAAGCTAGATTTAAGGTGTGAACGAACTATTTTTAATGAATTGAAGAAGTAATCAAAATAACTGGCTTCTTAAAGCTAAAGAAGCAAGCTTTCAAATTCTGAAAAGATTAACAAGATACATTGTCTTGTTTTTAAAATACAGATACTTGTATTTTTCCTATGATAACTTTAATTAAGTTTATGTAGAGACTGTATGATTTTTTTCTGAGTCCAGGCTGGAGTAAGCCTAACCCTGGATGTAATAATAATAGCTATATTTTAAAAAATGACATATTTTAAATCATTTTGTGTATTTAGTCACAAATATTTGTAAAAGTTATACATCTGTGTAAGTTTCTAATTTTTGTGAGGCATTTGACACAATCCCTCAGGCTATGCTACTGGACATTGTGCATAGCTATATGATGTGGAGGATCTGTGTTAAATGTTTTTAAAATGTATTTGATTATGTTAAAGTAGGAGGAGCTTTGAGCCAGCCTATGCTGATGACTCTATTTTGATTTTCCCCAGTAATACACAGGAAGAAGTGTAGGCTTTATTAATTAAGGACATGAATAAGGTTAAATGGTTTTTGGATCATTTTAAACTGACTCTTAATGTAAAGAAAACTAATTTATTCAATTACATCAATTAATCATCCAAATTTTAATTAAATTAGCATAGATTATTTGAGTGTACTATTACAGCTAGGAAATAAAGCAATAAAAAGTTTTAAGAAGTAAAAGTCTATTCATAAATAAGTCAAGACACATTGTAATGGCATAAATAAAAACCTACTTCACAAAATGGTGAATAAGTCCTTATATAGCTTGTTTTCAGAATAAATCTAAACCTAAGATTATATTAAACATAAATTTTATTTAAAATACATTACAGTAAATGTTATCTTCTTATGATGTAATCGGTTTTCTCAACTCACAAAGGGGTTGTTTTCACATGCCTCGCCCCTGGCAATAACTGAATCGGTATAGTTGGTAAGAAGGCCAGATTTTAACCAATGACACAGTCCAAGATATCATTTTCTTACTTTCTAGAGCTTCCATCTTGTTGGTGATCTTATTACATAATGGTCATCCTTGGGCATACTAAAAATAAAGAAAATCTCTAATTACTTTCAAAAACATTAACACACTTATTAAAAAAAAAAAAAAGAAATGAATGAAATAGATATGGCACTACTTAGAAAAATAATCACTGGTGAACTTATGCTATTTGAATTTTAAAAAGAAAACGAAAAAAAAAACTACATATATTTAAATAATGATCCCATATAATTTCAAAAAAATGATCAAACTAAATGCTTATTTGTGGAAGTATGTTATAAATATATCAGAAGTTGTGCCATCTATGCATTTTTATATTCCGATAAAACTTTAAATTCTATGAATGTCAGTTTTTAAATATTTACAATTGGACAAAAAATGGTGGATCTACAGGCATTTCCTTTATTTTGTTTAGCTGGCCGTGTCACAAATATTAATGCAATTTTTAACAGACTTCAAAAAAGGAGGTTATCAATTTCACCCTATGCATTTTTTTATGTATGTACAACGATTACTCTGCGATGGTTTCAACAATTTGGATGAACTTTTCAGAGAATATTCCGGATATTGCTTGAGTGGTCCCACAGCTAGCATATTGTAAAAAAGTATGACGTTCACCATTTTATCAGGAATTTACATAGATATTCTATGGTTATTTATTAAATATGACTTTTAAAATAAAACTCATATAAATAGAACTAAAAAGGATGAAATAAAAGATGTATAAAAATTAAACTGACTTCAAAAAATGCACCTAAAATTGGAAAATAATATATTCCATCTGGAAAATTTTAGTCACCAAGCAAATAGAGATAGTAAAACAAAACACTCGTTACATTAATATATTTTGGTAATTAAGAATAAGTTTGGCTTTGACTTCACAGACACAGGGTATGGGATTCGCTTCTGGCGAGTTACTTCACAATATCTACTTCAAAAAAAACACTAAAAAGTAAAAAATAATATTTTATTCCACATTGAAAATTTGACTTTATGAAGTCATCTTCAAACTAATTCTTAATAACTTAATCATAAACAGACATTTATATAATGAGTACCTACATATATGGGAATAAAATATTACTGTTTACTTTTTGTTGTTTATTATATTGATTTAGTAATTTTTATTTCATCCGTGTTAGTTTTCTTTATACAAAGTTTCAAGTTATAAAGCCTAAACTTAGGTTAAAATTTTAGACGCCTTGAGTCCATTGCATATGAAATTTTACCAGAATCACCATATTAACATCAATACTTTTTTCCTGGCAATATAGTGAACGTGGTATAGATTGTCTTTCGCGCTCGTGTATACATATAGAACATGTTAAATATGGCATCATTCCGCTATATTTAATATGTTTGCTATGGGACCACTCCAGTAACATCCTGAATATTCCCTATTTCATCCAAACTGGTCATACAAGACAATCACATACCATTGCTCTTTCCATTCATTTAACATCTTAATTCAGCTCAATATTTTTAATTATATAAGCAAATTTAATTCAATATCTAAATCAGATTTGTCAATAAGACAGAATTCTTAGACAATAAAAGCATTTAAGTTACATTAAAATTTCAATTATATTTGTGCCATAAATAAATTCTTATTCATCTCTCATAGAAAACCTTGTAGAGTGTAGAGGAAAATTTAAATGATTTTAGTTTTCATAACACTTCCTTTTTGTTTGTGTATTTTTGTCTGTTTTTATAAAAGACAATGTTTTTTTTTTCAAATAAATAAATATATATTAACAGAAAATAGTCATTAACATTTTTAGACTTAACAAATTACAAAATCAAAGTGCAACCTATCAAAATATAAAACAAGTAAATATATATTATAAATATATATATATACATATATATTATATATATATATATATATATATATATATATATATATATATATATATATATATATATATATATATATATATATATATATATATATATATATATATATATATATATATATATATATATATATATATATATATATATATATATATATATATATATATATATATATATATATATATATATATATATATATATATATATATATATATATATATATATATATATATATATATATATATATATATATATATATATATATATATATATATAAAGACATCTTAAAATAAAGCCTAATAGTTTTATTGTCCTATTCGTGATATTATCTATGTATTTGGCAAAAGTAAATTTGGAATTCAATAGCATTCCCAAGTCTTCAAAAGTATCAACTCTTTTCAAGATTCTTTCGTTTAGTGTATAAATAATGTATTTTTTAAACAATGGAAACTTAATTTCTAGAAATAGAGATATCTCCAATAATATCAACACAGGGGTAGGAACGATTTGGTTATGACACTTCACCAAATTTCTTTATTTAATAAGGGTTCTCTAGTCGGATGTATAAAATTATATATATTACCATTAAAAATAAAATGTATTTAAAAGATAAAAGTAAACCAAAAAATTCTTATTGAAAGAGAATTCTGTTCCCCAGATGATTATTTTAACTTTTATATACAGATTATGTCCTGCTTATATGTAGAGCCTAGTATGAATGAACTGTTCATTTAAATCATTGAAGAAATAGAGAACATCAAAATACCTTAGGGGTTCCGAGGGGTTTTCCAACATTGAAGACACAAGTGTTACATTTTGTAAACATTAACAAAATAGGTTGCCTTTTTTGAAAATACAGACCCCAAATAAATTTTGTCCCAGGCCAAAACTAGGGTAAGCATGGCTCTGTATGAAAGTAATAGTTATCTTTTTAAAAATGATAAGTATATGGATCTCTTCATGTGAAATAAATCTTCAAAGCACTTTATTTTGCTACTTATTTAACAAATTTTTCTAAAAGTTATCTTTAAATAGAAAATATTTTGAAAAGAAAAAATGCCTCATTATTATTAAAATATATAATTATTTTGACATATGAATTACCTCAGCAGTTCTATATTTATTCTCAGATGGACTATGGAAGCATTCCTCACTGCTTTGTCCGTCTACTCACAATTTTATATGCAAAGCTGATTTTCATTTTTTATTGTTGCCTGAGATACATACCCCGATTTGCCAAGATGGAGCCCACTGTGGTTAATACATCCATGAATTTACTTGGTTTTCCTAAAAATGCAAACACAACTATATATCATAATCATGTTATCAACCAAATACAAATGTTTTTGTCGAGGTTTTTCTTTTAACTAACATATAGTGTGCACTATACATTAAAAAACCGATATATTGAAGAAAATCCGAAGAGGAACATTAAAGAAAATAGATGTATACACAAAAAAAGAACCTAGATGGCTTACCAATATGAAATTTGTATGTTACAATATACTTTCTGATGTCCTAATTTGATAGCCCATTTAAATTGCTGAATCTAACTTTCTAGTAATCTCGTTCTTGAAATTGCATTTAAATGGGCGAAAAACTGAGAATTCAGGACTTATCGGGAACACAGTAAAAGCTTGCATATTATTTCTGCACGTTTCACAACCAACTAACAATTTACAGGCATTTTTCACTAGCGTCTATTTCTTGTGCTCTACAAATGAACTTGATTGTGTGGCGCCACCTGGTGAAGTAATTACGACAGCTGTCAGCGTCAGCTGTTTAATTTCTTTTTACGGTTGTTTATTATGAATTATGAGTTTTGTAATTGTAATGCAAAATTAATCAAAAGTCAAAATGCCTAATCAGTGTTATGGATGCGGCAAAATATTTGCAAATGTATCAAGTTTAAGGCGACATGGAAAAAATGTTCACAGAGATGCAGCGGATGAAATAGCCCCCAACTTGTACAAAAATGCCTCCAAATATAATTTCAATTGTCAGTGTGGGAAAAATTTTAACCATAAAACTAATTTTAACAGTCATCTGAAGAGCCACGTTGAGACTTTTCCTTCAGGTAGTGGTAATACCTCTAGTAATACCATAGTCAGTGGTAATACTCAAAGGAAAAATAAAAAATGTTCTGTATGTACTGAGTCGTTCCCTTCCAAAGATGAGATTTTAAAACATTTTAGGGAAATCCATGAAATCTCTATCAAATCAAGTATCTTCGAATTTAAATCAAATGATGAATTTTACGCGTGGAAAAATAAATTGGAAGCAAGTACAAATACCAGTTTCATCAAAGAGAACCATAAAAATTCTCAAAAGTGCAAAACCGATTATTTTGTTTGTAATCGCTCAGGATATTATGTGTCACAAGTGAAAGAAAGTGAACGTAAACGTTACTTAAAGACACAGGGTACCTATAAAATTAACGCCTATTGTCCCGCTGCGATAAAATTTGACAGGTCAATGCTGAGTTCATTTGTAGAGCACAAGAAATAGACGCTAGTGCATTTTTCATGTTAGTAAAACTTATTTTATTGTATCTTAACACTGATACGGTAGCAGTAGAATTAATACGTAGCTATTTGCTATTTTTATAAACTAGGTAATTCTTTGAGAACGATTTAAAACTTATTATTCAGGAATATTAATAACATGTTATCAAACATAAATAAAAAAACACAATTGACAATATTACTAATATTGTCGGAAATATGTACTTCTTTAGAACAATAATGCACTTTGGCAACAGTGACAGAAGTTTCGATTTCGACTGTTAGCGCCATTGACGGTTATGTGTAATGTAGGTTCGGGCAAGTGAAGTTTAGGGCCAAATACATCGAACCGACTACAGATGTGTCATGATCCGGAATCTTTATACTGACCCACAGGAGCCGAGTCTTGAAAATATTGCGAACCGGATCACCGATCTTTGAGATAGAGACAAAGCAAAATGAAGCGTTCAGTTGTTTCTCTGTGCTTCAGTCAGTTCTTCAGTTCATTCAATGCATGATCATTGTTTGTAGGTCTCGGGATCTAGCGCGATTTTCGAGCCGGTTTGATTGATAAGAAGAGCGGGATGATGGGGTGGATGGGTCGGTCGGTTATTAGCTTGTTGAATGCTGATTGCCATTAAATATGAATTTCTGTATAGCCAGAATCTCGTGTAGAAATTTAATTTGGGGTTGGTTGGCTTGTTGACTTCGTAAATCATCTTAAAAACATCATATTATACCAGTCCTTTAAAACTTAGATTTATGTTGTGTGTATTAGATAATCGATTTAAATCTACTTTTTTAGAGCGATGTGTATATTGAAGTTCAGATGTCCTTATGATATTGGTTTTTATTTACTATTTATAAATTGGTTTAATTCACACCAAGCATATACAGGTCCGTACTTTGTTATTACTTTTTTATCGAATAGAAAATATGGAATTAGATGGCAAATTCAAATGTTGTAAAAATAAAAATTTCGAAAATTTTGTGTGCATTACCTGTTATGGCATTTTTCATCCAAGTTATTTAGATAGAAGAATTACTTACTTACTTAAGAGTCTAGGTGGTCACAAAATACACTGCAGCAAAAAATGTGAGCTAAAATATCTAGAGGAGTCTTGTACTGCTTCCAATGATACTGAACTTGTACCATTACATAATAAACTCCTAGAAAAGGAGACCTCCCTGGAAAATATGAAAAATGAAAAAAATGAACTAATTTCAACTTTTTCAGAAGAAATAAAAAAACTAAAAACCGAAATTAAGGCCAAAAATAATTTTATAAAAAGAGAAAAAAGGAAGTCCCAAAGCTTTCAGGATGATGCTGTTGAGATTGAACAGAACTTTGAAAAACAGTTTACAGAACAAAGGGATCAGATTCTAAACTTAAACAGGCATATATCACAAATTTCGGATGTTAATACCAAACTCCAAGAAGATAATCTTACACTCGCTGCCGACCTAAAAAAATTGCAAGAAAGTTTTGATGACCTTATGAAAATGAATAGGGATATGATAGAAACCATAAGAACATTGGAAAAGGACAATTCATGGTAGCGAAATTTGTAAAGTACGTGGTGAATTAAATATTTGTAACACCTTGTCAAGTCCAGTGAATTCGAAGTAAGTGTGTTTTCATGATGATGTTGATTCTAAGAGGCTTATGATACTATGTGATCAACAAGGCCGAAATATTGACAAACTGATCAACCGTAGAAACAATTTATTTAAAACAGAATGTGTAATTAAACCTGGTGCACAGTTTTCATCTGTTATTGAAAATATCGAAGTGCTGACAAGAAACTACACCCATAATGATACAGTATTGATAATAGCAGGTTTAAATGATTTTAAAAATTTTAATATTCCGTCTGAACATTTTATAACTGATAAGCTGTCTCTATGTAAACATACAAATATTTTAATCAGTTCTGTCCGTTTTGGTAAATTTGGTGAAGGTTCTGAAAATTGTATATTTAATTTTAATTTAAAACTTAAAAATTCTCTTAAAAAGTTTACCCACGTTAAATTATTAGAAAGTAACATAAATAACTCACTTGTGAATAAAACTATGTTGGCAAGTAAGATAATTGAAGAGATTTGTGAAACTTACGGGTTGTTTACATTGAGGTTCGATTCCTGTGATATATCAAAAAAACCTGCATGTTCAACAAAATCGAATTGTGATAATCTGTCTTTACCATCGTCAGAGTCGGTTGATTTTCTAGCGAACGACATTCAACCAACATGTCCTACATAGTTAATAAGCCTAATAACAATGAATTGTCTGTGATGTTGTTGAACGTGCAATGTATTAGAGGTAAGACTGATGAATTACAGTTGCCTTTGCAAAGTCTTGAGTTTTAACAACTGAGCACAGGCCAGAAGAACCAATTTACTTACCCAAATATTCTATAATTACCTCTTATTGTAGATCAAGGATGGTTCATGGTGGTACACTTATATTTATTAAAGATACATTTAAAATAAAACTAATTTTAATGTAGTTAGCAACTATGATTACTTGATAAGCGATCAAGTTTTTGAATTTAGTTTGATCATGTTCAAAAATTGTAATATTTATTTTTTATGCATATACAGAGCACCATCGGGTAATTTTGATGAATTTTTGAAGAGACTGGATTTCTTGTTGAGTCAAATTCCACCAAAAACTCAAGTATTTTTAGGCGGTGACCTAAACGTTTGACTTTCTAACTCCTAGTAATAATTCTCTGCAATTAAACAATCTATTTAGCTGTTATGAGTTAAAAATGCATTAAGTTCACCGACACGCCTAAGTCTGTGCTCACAAACATTATTGGACTATATTTGTTCAAATTTTGATGTTTTTTGTCAAGTTGTAAATAGTGGTCTCTCTGATCATGAAGCTGTGTTGTGCCATTTTGTACCCAATGTTATTGACACATCTCAAATTAAGATAAAATTTTCACATCTATGTGCAGCCTACGATTGGAATAGTATTTTCCTAATGGCCAATGCTCTTGAGGCTTATCATTCTAGTATAGCAGAACTGTTTAATAAGGCTTTTCCTATTGTAAACATAAAATCTAAAAATAAAAAACCTTGGATTACTAAAGGACCAAAAGTTTCATCTACAAACATGAGATGTCTTCACATGCTAAGAAAATGTTTTTTGGACAACTTGCCTTTTATGACCTATTTTAATAAGTGTTTGTCGAAAATCCATTAAACTTGCTAAACAACTTTACTACCATAATCGAGTAATAACTGCAGGTAATAAACAAAGGGAAATCTGGAATATAGTTAATGAGCTGCGAGGCAAGGAATCGAGTCATTTTATTAACTCTTAATTTGGGAGCCAACAAAATTAATCAGTCTCATTGTACTATTGCACAAGAATTGAGCAGTGGTATCACTAGTGACTCCATTGACCCCTTATCCTTTCTCAGACATATATCTGGACCCGAAACATTTTATTTTGTACCAGTTACTCCAAATGAGTTAAGAACCATATTACAGGACATAAAGAACAAAAATTCTTCAGGCTGGGATGAAATTTCAATCAAAATTTTTCTACCCTAACCCTTCTTTGGAGAGTCTTGCAGGTGCTATAAATTTGAGTGTTCAGAATGGGAGTTTTCCTTCCACTTGATCGCCATCAGAGCGTCCGTTTTCAAGGTGAACTTTCGTCCAAACTAGACATAACTGCCGGTGTACCTCAGGGATCTGTTTTTGGCCCACTTCTATTTTTTATATATATTAATGATCTGCCTTCTTTCATACGCAATGGACAGTGCACCTCATTTGCCGACGACACAACAATTTTATGGCATCATAAAAATCCTGACATTCTTAATGCTGATCTTCATAACATACAGGAATGGTGCAATGCGAATCGTCTGTCTTTTAATGTGTCGAAGACCAACCTTTTAAACTTTAAATGTCACATTGATAAAATCTCTCTTGATGGTCAAATAATTAAAAACATGACAAGAAAACAAGTTCTTGGGAATGTTTGTCGATAATAAGTTTAATGTACATATTAATAACTTGTGCCAGAAACTTAGTTCTGGATGTTATGCTGTTCGAACAACTAGAACTGAGCGAAACGAAACAGTAGCAAGAAACGTGCAATAAGATACCTATACAGCCTAAAGCCACATGATTCATATAGACCCATTTTTAAGTCAAAAAAAATTCTGACTTTAGCAGGTCTGTTTATTTTGGAATCCGTATGTCTGATGTACAGAAAGCATTTAGAAGGAATTCATACTTTGTCTTTGATGGGCACCCGCAGTTATTTCTCTATTAGTCTACCTATACCTTCGACAGCCCTAACTAAGAACTCTGTTTTTTATAATTCAAAAAAATGTTTAATAACCTCCCAGTCAGCTTTGTTGTCGTTGCACTGGAAAAATTATAAAGGCTAACCCCCGTTCTACTCATAATTCATTAGAAAATATTAAAAACAATAGGAATACAGAAATTAATAATCCTCAACGTGGAACGACATCTAAGGATAACAGAGGAAGACAAACTCCACGTAGTACATCAAATATCCTGGCGCCTCCGCCTTCGGCTTTAAATCAAGATTCCTTGCCAGCTTCCAACAAAAATGTAATCATTGGCTGTCAGCTATAGATTCCAATTTCAAATCCGCCAGCCGAGATGTTACCTTGTGTTATTCGTAACTAACCTAGATGTCTCTACGGAAAAACAAATTGTTAAAAACCACATGATTTCAAAGTTAAAAAAGATAAACATTAAAGACAGGACATTTTTGATAATATTTGTGTCCAAAACTTGAACTCTAAGTCCACTTATCCTTGTTTTAAAGTAGTAGTGTCTAAAAGTATGTGTAGACTTTGTAATGTCTGCTGATTTTTGAGCCAAAGATGTTATGTTTGCCTTTTTAGATTATCGGTAATCCATCAATATTATAATAGTGTATTCCAGATTGGTGCTGCCAGCGTATTTGTATGTAGTATGTTTACTACTGCAAAACTCAGTAGGTGAACTTATTTAATTAACTTTATGCCAAAATAATAACTAAACTCTGTCTATAAAATTCGAAAATGTAGCTCTTTTATACTTAAAAATCAATATTCCAATTATATTCATAGTTTCGGTTTAGAGAATTTGAAATAAATACCACTTTCCTGATAAAATTGTACTCATGTATTCCATGCTTTACTTTAATAAATAAGTTTCCCTCCGTAGTAAAACCAAAATACGTACACATTTATCATTAATTTAATCATTTATTAGCTTAGAAAAATTACGACTAACATACCCACACTAATAATAAAATGACATAAAATTGGAAAAGTCGAGCAAGCTTTCTGTTTCCTCAAATATTAAGGCTAACAAGTCAAACAGATTGTTGTAGTTATACGTACTCTTCTAAATAAATATTTTTTGTTCCAGGGTTGCATACACGTTTTACAACGTTACAACTTATCGACCTGCTAAGCCTTAAAAAAAACATACATTCTAAAATCACCAATTTGGAACAACCTGTATTATTTAAAAAAAAATCCTATCGATTTCAAACGCTAGAGTGCCAAATACGTGTCCGATTTTGTATATTAAGTTGTCTATCTACATAAACAAACTGACAAAACCTTTATCTATGACTTTGATGTATCCTTGTGACAGTGACGTACTTAAAACTACATAAAAATGTACTAGGAAAACAAGCATACATGGCTGTATGCTTATTTTATGTAAACTAAATATAAATCTTATATGTAAAAATGATAATCAATCTACTCTCCGTTTAGGGCCACTGCGAGTTAGAAGCCATTGAGCTTACTGATTCTAATTTAATTAGTATTATTGTGTATAGGATATCTCTAGGAGACTTTGACGTTTACCTAAATTCTAAACTTGTATGTGATAGTAATCCTGTTCTTTTTACAGGTGATTTTAATGTTAAATTATTTAGCAGGTACCTTATGATTTGTTTAAATCTTATAATTTTAGAGCAGCTATTAATGTGAATACAAGAGAAAGCAATTATTTTGATAATTTTCTGTTCAATTTTGATCGTCCTGTTCAGTGAACTGATTTCGACCCTGGCCTCTCTGACCATTATGTTATAACAGCACCTATTACTCTTCCTACAGCTAAAATGATTCTCATCTCGAGCAAATACAGACGTTTTTCAGATATAGGTCATTTCTTATTCTACCATGAGCTGGAAATTTATTTGACCATCATAGAATCGCTCTCGAACGTAAGTTTTAAACTTTTTTCGAGATCATACTTGAAAGTTATAATAAAAATTTTCCAGTAAAAAATGAAATAAACCCTATGAAAAAAATTAATGAGAATAATTGGCTTAATTCAAAATTAAAAGCAATGGGAGACTATGTCCATCTATCTCTAAAATGTATCAAAACGTACCAAATCCTCAATTTTTAAAATATAGAGAACTTTCTAGACATGAAGTAAAAAAATCTAAGTTTGCAAATACCGAAAAAGATTTTTGAATCAATTTTGAAATCTCAAATTGTAAATTATTTCGAATCAGATAGTTTGTTCTTCGTTAACCAAATTGGTTTTGGTTTCAGGCAGAATACAAATACTGTGGACGCTGCCTTAAAGATAGGATTTTGTCAGTACTATATTTTTCGATATAAAAAACGGATTCGATTTTGTATCGCTTAATTTGTTGCCAGACAAGCTTAAGTTGTATGGATTTTGTTCACTAAGCCAAAAGCATATTACATTATTTCTTACTGACCCTAAGAAGTATGTTGAATAAAAAAACATAAAATCTTCCCTAAATTCCAACAGTCCGGAGTAGCCTTAAGCCTCTGCATTAGGACCAGTGCTCTTCATTACCATTATAAATAATATTAAAATTAATTGTAACTTGTCTCAACATAATATTTTTCTCTTTGCCAATGACATGCCAGCTACGACAACTTAATGAATAAGACAAATAATACACAGCCATCCGCTAACGAATGATTTGGTAAAAACGATCTTAGTTTGAATCCTGAAAAGACTCAAATCATGATTTTCACATACTGAAATCACCTATACGATAATCCTCCGTCTATACAGTCTCTAGGCTTACAACTTGACCCTCGCATGACCTGGGAACGCCATATTGACGCTTTGTCTTCCAACCTTTTTTCAAGCATTTTTCTGATAAGGTCTCTTAAGCAGATCGTGCCTTCAAATATTCTTCTTAACACTTACCATTCCTTGTTTGTGTCAAGGTGTATTTATGGTCTATTATTGTGGGGCCATTCCCCCATATGTTGAGGATTTTTGGTTTTCAGTAAAGACCGGTGAGAACAATAACTGGCTCGGGTTTCCGAAATGATGAAGCTCGGTTCGTATCCCTAAAGATTTTTACCATGCCATCTCTCTACATATAAATGTGCCTCATATACATTCGTGATAATCTAGAACGGTATATCTCAAACTTAGATTGTCACCAGTATCCAACTAGATCGGCGGACTCTTTGGGAGTACCACAGATACACCTTCAACACTGTAGAAATGCCTCAAATTACTTTGGCCCTATCTGCAAGCTTCCACCATATTTTAAGAATCTAAATAAATCCCAGTTTGGGGGAGGCTCCAGAGGGGTCGTGTGAATGGGAGAATGTCTTTCTTCGGAGTCCCGCAGGGATCTATACTGAGTCCGTTATTCATTCTTTATACATTTGACTTATTTCAATGTGTCTCTAGCTCTCGGATACAGACACATGCGGTTGATACGAAGCTCCTTTACTACTTTAACCCTGGTGTGGCGATAAATCACCTAAATGAGGATTTGGAGTCAATTTTAAGGTATTCCAATGAACACAGTTTGAAAATAAATGGGAGCAAGACTGAGGTTTTGCTGTTTTGCCCAATGTACAGAGAACTTACAAGATGTTTTAAAATTGTCCTTAGTTAACAAAACATTACCATTTTCAAAGTATGCAAAAAATTTGGGACTATTTATAGATGTCAATTTAAGATTCAAGGAGCATATTAAGAGATTGTTACAGAAAGGTTACATTCGATTAAGACTCACTATGCAAATAGGCATATTCTGAATTTTAAAATGA
Organism: Kuschelorhynchus macadamiae; assembly: GCA_030620095.1. Lineage (NCBI taxonomy): Eukaryota > Metazoa > Arthropoda > Insecta > Coleoptera > Curculionidae > Kuschelorhynchus > Kuschelorhynchus macadamiae. The sequence goes on from JAUTXW010001035.1 coordinate 257,136, forward strand.
GAAAGAACTGTGAGAGTCCTTAGTACTAGCTATTCTTGGCTATTGTAATATTGTTTACGACCCATGTCTGGAAATTATTTCAAAAGATAGAGTTCAGTCATTGGCTTTAAATAGTAAAGACGTGCAAAAAATGTAGTAGTCACACGCTCAGCGCCAAATGTATAATATCCTTAATATCGAGCAGCCGGATCACCGCCTTTCATAAAAACGGTGGTAGAAGCGTGGAAGGGGCTACGTATTTAAGTCAGGCATTTATAGCGCCGTTGCCGACGTTGCTCTCGCGTTTTAACGCCTATACGAATATAATATTAATTTCATACTGTCGCTGGTCGTTCGAGTTTTGGCTGAGGTTTTGCCGCTTTTAAATACTACCTTTTTTACATTACATTTGGGCTTTTACATTATTTTGTAAACAACAATGGACAATAAATCTGGAGAACACTGTCGATATTATGGGTATCACAATTCGAGAAAATATTAGTATTCTCCAAGTTTTAGGTTTTTCAGATTCCTTTTAATGAATATATTAAATTACAATGGATCATTAATAGTAATAATAGATAAATATTCTAATTACACTTTTTAATTTAATCTATGCCTGTGTATATACAGGGTGATATGTATGTATGAAAACGTTCGATTATATCGTAAAGTATATGAGATAAGGAAAGAAATTTGATACAGAGATTTTAAGATATATAAGGGTGTTAATAATTTTAATTTTACAAAGTCGGTCAAAAATAGTCGGGTTGTATTAAATAATCGGGTCTAGAAATTTGGAACTATGAGATTTCCTTTTAATCAATATATCAGATGGCAATGAATCATCAATAGTAGTAATGGATAAATATTCTAATTACAATTTTTAATTTAATCTATTCTGGTGTATATATGTATGTATGAAAACGTTCGATTATCTTGTAAAGTATAGGGGTAACGAAAGAAATTTGATACAGAGATGTTAAGAGATATATATATATATATATATATATATATATATATATATATATATATATATGATAGTATGTTTTCATTCCACTTACACCAACGTCATAACAAGAAAATGATCCTTGTTTGGAACATGTTCTGCATCACAGCAGACACAATGATCCATTTTAGTCAAAGGACGATCGCGATTTCGCTCTTATTAGAGCTCATCAGGCCGCCATAGACTAGCGAGCCCCGTGTAGGGCAAAGGCACAAAATTGAATCACAAAAACAACTACTCCGCTGGCTAATACCACGACCGGCATTGAATTAGCATTGTGACTCCTGGCTTTCGTTGGGAGTATTAAATGATAGTATGTTTTCATTCCACTTACACCAACGTCATAACAAGAAAATGATCCTTGTTTGGAACATGTTCTGCATCACAGCAGACACAATGATCCATTTTAGTCAAACGACGATCGCGATTTCGCTCTTATTAGAGCTTATCAGGCCGCCATAGACTAGCGAGCCCCGTGTAGGGCAAAGGCACAAAATTGAATCACAAAAACAACTACTCCGCTGGCTAATACCACGACCGGCGTTGAATTACATTGTGACTCCTGGCTTTCTGCTGCATATATATATATATATATATATATATATATATATATATATATATATATATATATATATAAGGGTGTTATTAATTTTAATTTTAGAAAGTCGGTAAAGTAGTCGAGATGTGACCAAGTTGTATTTTTTAAATAATCGTGTCTGGAAACCTGAAATTGTGAACAGGGTCTCCTTGTATAACATATGCACCTACTAAGCAAGGGCTTTTCAAAATTTAACCCTTATAGGGGTTATAGTATTGAAGTCGTAAAAATGGTTTCTAAAAAATATAAGTTAATATAAGTAAGTAATATAAATCGACGTTTTTTATAGACTAGAATACGAAAAATATATTTTTAGAACAAAATTGTATATCTGTACGATTGTGTGCCTCTGTGTATATGCAAACAAGATTTCCGCCAACCAACGATAATTTGAGTACCATCAAACCGGTTCGATTAAAATTTGAACCACAAGTATTAGTTTGTTTTTCGCGAGGATTAAATTTTTGTTGTTGTTGTATTAATGTTCTGACATTGAAAAATTGTGTGTGTGTGTTCTGTAGACAAGAAAACATTATGAAAAATCGGTGTCAAACCAACATGTCAAACTTCTTTTTTTTTCCTTAGTAGATGTCTAGCATTGACAGAAACCTCGCTAATAATTTTATTTTTCGACAATATATATTGCTGATTTTCTATAAACACTTTTTGAAATCGGAGTCAAACTAATAAAGACAGAAAATAGTCATTACATTCATGGTACTAGATTCAAGACTCGCAATACAGTCTTGTTGTGCAGTAATGAAGAATTAGTTTGACGCCGACTTCAAAAAGTCAAATTTTTAAGATGGAATAAAATATTTTTTTCTTTTTATTTTTTTAGGTCAGTTTAATTTTTTTTCCATAACTTTTCACGAAATGAATAGAGGTAGAGGTTTCTTGTATAGCACAGCGCAAAATCTTCCTATTCACCAATAGAGGTCAACTGCTTTCTTACTTTTTACTACAATATCCCCTTCACCTAAATGAAATTCTAAGACGATTCTTTGGCATATGGCTTTCAAAAAAAATGTATTTTAAATTACAACCTTGAAGGGTGAATACAATAACTCCTCAACTAATTGAAACATAAGAGAACTCATAGAATAATACCCTAAAAATTTGTTAACATGTCTTTCTAAATTCAAACCTTAAAAGAGTAAACCAGGGGCGTGCAGTCCATGGAAGCAAGGGAAGCAGTGCTTCCCCAAAAACAAATTACAAAATATTTTCTAAAAAGTAATTTTTGAAATAGGTAAACATTAATTTAGGTTATATTAAAAATGCTAAAATTGAATCTTAATTATCAAGCCCATAAATGCGGCCTTGACTCCGACCGATCCACAATAGAAATCGAATAGAACCTATGCGGGCAGCTAGCTTCTCTGCAGCCAAGTCCTGTATGCTTGATTTCCTGTGAATCGAGCCAGAAGTTATTGAACTTTGCACCGGTTGTTTGCAATTTTTGCATTTCAGTCGCGTGCTTTAAGTGGGGCCGGAAGCTATCTTGGAGTAGGTTCTTTGTTTCTTTGTAATAACGTTAAAAATGTTGGAGAATTTAGTAAGAAAAGTGTGTGTGAATGTGTGGGGGGTGTCTTAATAATAAAGGGATTTTCAACATTAAACTTCGGGTGTGTTTAATTTTCTGATATAGAATGAATAATTGCCAGGTACTAGGAACACAGCTATAGGTAAGTCAAAATTTGTAGAGGTTCTAACCATCGATAGTACTTTCTGCCAGGTGGACCACCGATCCTCTGTCAATGTTCAAAAAGGTACTTTACTCTTGAACATTTTTACAAAAAAGTTGCCAGGTACTAGAAAAATAGCTGTAGGTCAGTCAAAATTTGCACAAGTACTAACCATCGATAGTACTTTCTGCCAGGTGGACCACAAATCCTCTGTCAGTGTTTAAAAAGGAACTTTACTCTTGAACATTTTTACAAAAAAGTTGCCAGGTACTAGACAAATAGCTGCAGGTCAGTCAAAATTTGCACAAGTACTAACCAACCATAGTACTTTCTGCCAGGTGAACCACAAATCCTCTGTCAATGTTTAAAAAGGTACTTTACTCTTGAACACTTTTACAAAAAAGTTGCCAGGTACTAGACAAAAAACTGTAGGTCAGTCAAATTTTTGCACAAGTACTAACCATCGATAGTACTTTTTGCCAGGTGGACTACAAATCCTCTGGAAATGTTTAAAAAGGTACTCTACTCTTGAACATTTTAACAAAAAAGTTGCCAGGTACTAGACAAAAAGCTGTAGGTCAGCAAAAATTTGCACAAGTATTAACCAACGATAGTACTTTTTGCCAGGTAGACTACAAATCCTCTAGGAATGTTTAAAAAGGTACTTTACTCTTGAACATTTTTACAAAAAAGTTGCCAGGTACTAGACAAATAGCTGCAGGTCAGTCAAAATTTGCATAAGTACTAACCATCGATAGTACTTTCTGCCAGGTGGACCACAAATTCTCTGTCAGTGTTTAAAAAGGTACTTTACTCTTGAACATTTTTACAAAAAAGTTGGTACTAGATTCAAGACTCGCAATACAGTCTTGTTGTGCAGTAATGAAGAATTAGTTTGACGCCGACTTCAAAAAGTCAAATTTTTAAGATGGAATAAAATATTTTGTTCTTTTTATTTTTTTAGGTCAGTTTAATTTTTTTTACATAACTTTTCACGAAATGAATAGAGGTAGAGGTTTCTTGTATAGCACAGCGCAAAATCTTCCTATTCACCAATAGAGGTCAACTGCTTTCTTACTTTTTATTACAATATCCTCTTCACCTAAATGAAATTCTAAGACGATTCTTTGGCATATGGCTTTCAAAAAAAATGTATTTTAAATTACAACCTTGAAGGGTGAATACAATAACTCCTCAACTAATTGAAACATAAGAGAACTCATAGAATAATGCCCTAAAAATTTGTTAACATGTCTTTCTAAATTCAAACCTTAAAAGAGTAAACCAGGGGCGTGCAGTCCATGGAAGTAAGGGAAGCAGTGCTTCCCCAAAAACAAATTACAAAATATTTTCTAAAAAGTAATTTTTGAAATAGGTAACCATTAATTTAGGTTATATTAAAAATGCTAAAATTGAATCTTAATTATCAAGCCCATAAATGCGGCCTTGACTCCGACCGATCCACAATAGAAATCGAATAGAACCTATGCGGGCAGCTAGCTTCTCTGCAGCCAAGTCCTGTATGCTTGATTTTCTGTGAATCGAGCCAGAAGTTATTGAACTTTGCACCGGTTGTTTGCAATTTTTGCATTTCAGTCGCGTGCTTTAAGTGGGGCCGGAAGCTATCTTGGAGTAGGTTCTTTGTTTCTTTGTAATAACGTTAAAAATTTTGGAGAATTTAGTAAGAAAAGTGTGTGTGAATGTGTGGGGGGTGTCTTAATAATAAAGGGATTTTCAACATTAAACTTCGGGTGTGTTTAATTTTCTGATCTAGAATGAATAATTGCCAGGTACTAGGAACACAGCTATAGGTAAGTCAAAATTTGTAGAGGTTCTAACCATCGATAGTACTTTCTGCCAGGTGGACCACCGATCCTCTGTCAATGTTCAAAAAGGTACTTTACTCTTGAACATATTTACAAAAAAGTTGCCAGGTACTAGAAAAATAGCTGTAGGTCAGTCAAAATTTGCACAAGTACTAACCATCGATAGTACTTTCTGCCAGGTGGACCACAAATCCTCTGTCAGTGTTTAAAAAGGAACTTTACTCTTGAACATTTTTACAAAAAAGTTGCCAGGTACTAGACAAATAGCTGCAGTTCAGTCAAAATTTGCACAAGTACTAACCATCGATAGTACTTTCTGCCAGGTGAACCACAAATCCTCTGTCAATGTTTAAAAAGGTACTTTACTCTTGAACACTTTTACAAAAAAGTTGCCAGGTACTAGACAAAAAACTGTAGGTCAGTCAAATTTTTGCACAAGTACTAACCAACGATAGTACTTTTTGCCAGGTGGACTACAAATCCTCTAGGAATGTTTAAAAAGGTACTTTACTCTTGAATATTTTTACAAAAAAGTTGCCAGGTACTAGACAAATAGCTGCAGGTCAGTCAAAATTTGCATAAGTACTAACCATCGATAGTACTTTCTGCCAAGTGGACCACAAATTCTCTGTCAGTGTTTAAAAAGGTACTTTACTCTTAAACATTTTTACAAAAAAGTTGCCAGGTACTAGACAAAAAGCTGTAGGTCAGCAAAAATTTGCACAAGTACTAACCAACGATAGTACTTTTTGCCAGGGGGACTACAAATCCTCTGGGAATGTTTAAAAAGGTACTTTACTCTTGAACATTTTTACAAAAAAGTTGCCAGGTACTAGACGAATAGCTGCAGGTCAGTCAAAATTTGCACAAGTACTAACCATCGATAGTATTTTTTGCCAGGTGGACTACAAATCCTCTGGCAATGTTTAAAAAGGTACTTTACAGGTACTAGACAAAAAGCTGTAGGTCAGTTAAATTTTGCACAAGTACTAACCATCGATAGTACTTTTTGCCAGGTGGACTACAAATCCTCTGGGAACGTTTAAAAATGTACTTTACTCTTGAACATTTTTACAAAAAAGTTGCCAGGTACTAGACAAATAGCTGCAGGTCAGTCAAAATTTGCATAAGTACTAACCATCGATAGTACTTTCTGCCAGGTGGACCACAAATTCTCTGTCAAAGTTTAAAAAGGTACTTTACTCTTGAATATTTTTGCAAAAAAGTTGCCAGGTACTAAATAAATAGCTGCAGGTCAGTCAAAATTTGCACAAGTTCTAACCATCGATAGTACTTTCTGCCAGGTGGACCACAAATTCTCTGTCAGTGTTTAAAAAGGTACTTTACAGTTGAACATTTTTACAAAAAAGTTGCCAGGTACTAGACAAAAAGCTGCAGGTCAGCAAAAATTTGCACAAGTACTAACCATCGATAGTACTTTTTGCCAGGTGGACTATAAATCCTCTGGGAATGTTTAAAAAGGTACTTTACTCTTGAACATTTTTACAAAAAAGTTGCCAGGTACTAGACAAATAGCTGCAGGTCAGTCAAAATTTGCACAAGTACTAACCATCGATAGGACTTTTTGCCAGGTGGACTACAAATCCTCTGGCAATATTTAAAAAGGTACTTTACTCTTGAACATTTTTACAAAAAAGTTGTCAGGTACCAGGCAAATACCTGCAGGTCAGTCAAAATTTGCACAAGTACTAACCATCGATAGTACTTTTTGCCAGGTGGACTACAAATCCTCTGGCAATGTTTAAAAAGGTACTTTACTCTTGAACATTTTTACAAAAAAGTTGCCAGGTACTAGACAAATAGCTGCAGGTCAGTGAAAATTTGCACAAGTACTAACCATCGCTAGTACTTTCTGCCAGGTGGACTACAAATCCTCTGGCAATGTTTAAAAAGGTACTTTACTCTTGAACATTTTTACAAAAAAGTTGCCAGGTACTAGAGAAATAGCTGCAGGTCAGAAAAAATTTGCACAAGTACTAACCATCGATAGTACTTTCTGCCAGGTGGGCCACAAATTCTCTGTCAGTGTTTAAAAAGGTACTTTGCTCTTGAACATTTTTACAAAAAAGTTGCCAGGTACTAGACAAATAGCTGCAGGTCAGTCAAAATTTGCACAAGTACTAACCATCGATAGTACTTTCTGCCAGGTGGACCACAAATTATCTGTCAGTGCTTAAAAAGGTACTTTGCTCTTGATCATTTTTACAAAAAAGTTGCCAGATACTAGACAAATAGCTGCAGGTCAGTCAAAATTTGCACAAGTACTAACCATCGATAGTACTTTTTGCCAGGTGGACCACAAATCCTCTGTCAATGTTTAAAAAGGTACTTTACTCCTGAACATTTTTACAAAGAAGTTGCCAGGTTCTAGACAAATAGCTGCACGTCAGTCAAAATTTGCACAAGTACTAACCATCGATAGTACTTTTTGCCAGGTGGACTACAAATCCTCTGTCAATGTTGGAAAAGATACTTTACTCTTGAACATTTTTACAAAAAAGTTGCCAGGTACTAGACAAATAGCTGCAGGTCAGTCAAAATTTGCATAAGTACTAACCATCGATAGTACTTTCTGCCAGGTGGACCACAAATTCTCTGTCAAAGTTAAAAAAGGTACTTTACTCTTTAACATTTTTACAAAAAAGTTGCCAGGTACTAGATAAATAGCTGAAGGTCAGTCAAAATTTGCACAAATACTAACCATCGATAATACTTTTTGCCAGGTGGACTACAAATCCTCTGGGAATGTTTAAAAAGGTACTTTACTCTTGAACATTTTTTGCAAAAAAGTTGCCAGGTACTAGACAAATAGCTGCAGGTCAGTCAAAATTTGCTTTAGTACTAACCATCGATAGTACTTTCTGCCAGGTGGACCACAAATCCTCTGTCAATGTTTAAAAAAGTACTTTGCTTTTGAACATTTTTACAAAAAAGTTGCCAGATACTAGACAAATAGCTGCAGGTCAGTAAAAATTTGCACAAGTACTAACCATCGATAGTATTTTCTACCAGGTGGACTACAAACCCTCTGTCAATGTTTAAAAAGGTACTTTACTCCTGAACATTTTTACAAAGAAGTTGCCAGATACTAGACAAATAGCTGCAGGTCAGTCAAAATTTGCACAAGTACTAACCATCGATAGTACTTTTTGCCAGGTGGGCCACAAATTCTCTGTCAGTGTTTAAAAAGGTACTTTGCTCTTGAACATTTTTACAAAAAAGTTGCCAGGTACTAGACAAATAGCTGCAGGTCAGTTAAAATTTGCACAAGTACTAACCATCGATAGTACTTTCTGCCAGGTGGACCACAAATTATCTGTCAGTGTTTAAAAAGGTACTTTGCTCTTGAACATTTTTACAAAAAAGTTGCCAGGTACTAGACAAATAGCTGCAGGTCAGTCAAAATTTGCACAAGTACTAACCATCGATAGTACTTTTTGCCAGGTGGACCACAAATCCTCTATCAATGTTTAAAAAGGTACTTTACTCCTGAACATTTTTACAAAGAAGTTGCCAGGTACTAGACAAATAGCTGCACGTCAGTCAAAATTTGCACAAGTACTAACCATCGATAGTACTTTCTGCCAGATGGACCACAAATCCTCTGTCAATGTTTAAAAAGGTACTTTGCTCTTGAACATTTTTACAAAAAGT
>JAUTXW010001036.1:0-200000 GCA_030620095.1 Kuschelorhynchus macadamiae
GGTCACCTGAAGGTCTACATATTGCTGATACAACGGCATATGCAAAACAAAAATCATCTTCATTGAAAATGTTTACCAAACTACCTCGGAACTCTGGAATTGGAATATAAGAGTAGCCACATAAAGGATTGTACTCGTTGATGTTTACTTCTAAATGGAGAATTTGTTGTAAAATCCAACCTGCAATTTAAAGAAGAAATAATTAAGAGAGAGTATTTATTAAATTGAAGCAATAGCGTTTGAAATGTTAAAATGTTTGCAAGTAATTATTAACTTACCAGAATCTCGTTCAGGTAGTTCATCTGCCTTGGTTGTTAGAATTTTGAATAGTTCGTCATAGAGATTATTTAAATCAGTCGTCTAAGTCACGTTATGGAAGGCTGTGTTGAATGATTTAACGGATGTAGACTTCAAAACTGGCGAGTAGTAGATACTAAATAATTCTGCATTTATCTTAACGCATCTATATAATTGCTGTTGCTGGCGAATTAATGTTACGACTTTCTCGGAAATTTCTTGCTGAAACTTTTTAAGGTTGACATGCATTTTGGGTGAGTAAACCTTGTATGCAGCAATTCGACCCTTAAAAGCACTTCTAATAAGGTCTATTCCATTTCCATATTTAATAGTACTCTTGCTTTGTGGACATTTGTTCTTAGATGAGAGTTCCAAGCATTAAAATTAATATCAGCTTTACAGTCTTCGCAATGGCGAGTTGCATTATTTCTGAAGAATTTTGCATCAACTGAAACAAAAAATAAAATTTTTTTAATTCACTATAATAATTTATATGCAATATAACATAATGCCCCTGGACGCTTACTGAGTCAATCAAAAAAGATCATTGAAATAACACAAAACAAATTTTATTGTTTTTCTAATATTTTAATATATCCTAATTCTTAGTAAATAATGTAAATATATTTACTATCGATTAAATACTCATCCGGATTATGATTTGTGTCTCTTTTTAAACATGATTCTTTAATGTGTCTTATGGCATTTCGTCTCTGTGTAAATTCTTTTAGACAGAGTGTGCAAAGAAGGATCATTTTGAACTGGATATGTATAGGTTTAGTTTCTCTTTAAATAAGTTATAGTGGATTTAAATTTAAGTATTTTTTTTTTAATTTTTAAAACATTTTTACATATATTTACCACTAATATTGACCACCAAAGCAGGGATTTTTCATAAAAATATTACCTAAATTTGAAAGAAGCTCATCCTGTCTATGAATTATTTTTTTTAACAGTTGAGCAAGTAAAATTACCCAAATTTTTACATTCATTCAAATTGAAATAGTTGTTAACCATTGATTTGAGTGTCGCACAACCACGTTTTTGATCTGATTTTGATAAATTTTGCTTTGTTTTGAATCTAAAAATTTGTTTAATTCACTTCTGTAGGGAGTTTTTAATGAATTGCTGGGTTAGGTTGTAACAACGGCCCCTGATTTTTCGATATCATCGGTTTTTATTTTTTTCATTACATTTGTTTCGTCGTCAGAAGATTCAGAAGCAGAACGTTTTCGTTTGTTCTGAACTTCTTTATATTCGACAATTTCACACGAAATGGGGTGAAGTTTCGGTGAACTATGGTTGCAATTTTGAACATTGTACACCTCAACATCACCTACAATTTCGTTACAGGTTTGGTCGAACACCGCTATTGATTTTTGGTGGAAATGTAATTTAGGAGCTGGTTGGTATTCCTGCCTGATTTTTTTAACCTCAATTCAATCAATCAACCTCTGTTGAATCTTCTGACGACGAAACAGAAATTGGTGAGTAGACATTTTGCTCTATCTGAAATTCATTTTCACCCTCAACTCCCTGAAATTCATTTTCACCCTGTTTCCCCTCAACTCCCTGGCTCGAATAAACATCATTGACTAACATTTGAAACTTTTGATTTTCTAAATTAATTTCCTCCTCATCAACAGTGAAATATTTTGAGGAGGCCTCTCTAAGACTGTCTAATGATTCATTGACTGGATTAATATCTGAATTAAATTCCCCAAAGCTCGCTATTTCTTCAAAATTTATTGTTGAAATCAGTTCAGGATGAACTGCATTATTTTGATTATTAAAAATTGTAACTAAATTGTTTATAATTGTAGCGTCATCGATACCACCAATTTCTGATTGAGTATTATCCATGTTCTCATTAAAATATTTTTCTAACGCGTCCGGTTTTAATTGACACAAATGACAATCCATTAAATCATGGACTGGGCAAATCTCTTCCAAATCAAATAAGGTAAAATCAAATTCAAAGTCAGTTAGAGAATTCATAGTGATAAAAAATAAAAATCAAACCTGCAAAAAATACAAAACGAAAGAAAGCTGTAAACTAGATCACACAATGTAGGATAAATTTTCAACACTCAAAACATAAAATTTGAGTGGGATAACTAGGGATTTGCAGTCTAAAAGCCACGAAAACACAATTACACAAGAGAATTCACCGCAGACACTGAGAAGCACGATAGGAACTGGCGTACAATAAATACGACTTTCAACTGACGGTACATGTAAATTCGAAAGCCGCTTAAAACCACTTCTTGTTAAATCACGCCCACTGGCAAGGTTGGTGGCTGGTACAGCGTGGTACCAAGGTCAACTGGTGTGAAATACCTCCCGACGTGAACTCGACAATTATACATCTTCTTTTTTTTTTTTTGCAACTCGATTTTTCCAATTTTGGGAGTGGTTCTGGGTTGGTAAGTGACAGGGTGGTACTTGTACGTTTTGGGAGTGTCTCTTTTGTACTTTATATTTTCGTGATTCTACTGCAATATTCAGTCTTTGTCATTTGATTCAGTCTAGATTGTTTTGTATCAAAATGTCGTGTGTGCCAAACGAACTAACAACTTCAGTTGAAGTGCCAATATCCGAAAAAATGGGGTGTATACCGGAGAAACCAACAACTTCAGTAGAAGTACCAATATCCCCCAAAATGTGGTGGTTACCGGAGGAACCAGGAACAGCTTCTGCCATAATACCAATGTCTACCGAAATGTGGTGTGTACCGGACGAACTAACAACTTCAGTTGAAATGCCAATGTCCCCAAAAATGTGGCGTGTACCGGACGAGCTAACAACTTTAGTAGAAGTACCAATATCACCCAAAATGTGGTGTCCACAGGAGGGACCAGGAGCATCTGCCGAAATACCAATGTCCCCCAAAAAGTGGTGTTTACCGGAGGTACTAGAAACAACTTCAGCCGGAGTATCCATGACTCCACATCGACAACAGCAGTAGATGTCACCAGAGCTTACACAAACAGAAACATCACCCCCAGCATCAGCTCCATCAGAATGGTCAGAAAGTGTGGATAAGGTCGTGCTTCTGCACGATTTAGAACTTTTATTTGGTATAAAGGTAAGCAATGGACCTATTCAAATTGATATTGTGCCGTTAGTGTCAATCCCAATGTGTGCCAAGACAAAACAACCCAAAAGGTTGTGCAAAAGACCGTTCAATTACAAATATAATTTTTAGTTTTAGGAGCAGAAAACTATTATAATTTTTAGTTTTAGGAGCAGACGACTATAGACGTGTTAAATGTAAATGACCATTATAATACAATACAAAGTGCAAAAGATAATTTTAAATATATTTTTTAGTAATATTAATTTGATGTATAATATATATTCTTAAATTTTATTTTGTTTCTTTTTTTGCGTCCGCATTTAATTGGTAATAAAACGTACTAAGGAGCATATCGAATATGGAAGTGTGTGGGGCTAAAAAAAAATTATGTACGATAATAATATTCTTTATTATGTGTTTAAACAAAAATTAATTATATTTTGTTATATTTTATTAATAATTAAATTGTCTTGTGATAAATCTACTTCTATTTTTTTTTCATTTAACAAATTTTATAACAATTTTTATAATCATATAATATTTTTACATTAGCCAAGGCACAATGCCAAGGACTTAAATTTTTATGAAAATAACATTCTGGAATTTTCTTAAATTTGCTTAGTTTGGGTTCCTCGTTGACTGGAATGCTTATGATCAGCTCTGGGGTGAAAATTTTTTTAAAAAGTTTCTCTTTTTAATGCCTTTGACATAGATCTTCGGATTAGTATATATCTTGACAATATTCTTGAGGATTTCTTCTATTTCATTTAATTCTATATATCCAACGTCCCATTCCAACCCATGATAATCTTCAGACCAATCAACTATTTCTTGATCCTTGGCAGATAACATGGTTCTTTTAAATGGTGACTTAAAAAGAAAATTAGACCAGCGTACATTATCGTAGATAGCAAGCTCCTTTGAGACCAAGCCAAATAAACAATTATAACCTTGAATGTCCACGAATAGTTTTGAGTAGCACTCGACCACGATTCGTCTCCTACTATTAATTTTAAAGGTTATTCTGCAATTTTATTTTTAAAATAACTTTTGTCCACTAAATGGTTTCTAATTTTTTGTTACTGCATATATTTACAAGTGCTCCACCACAATCCCATCATTCTATCCTTTTCAAAATGTATTGTATCTTTTTTTGCTTAACTTGGTTCAAAATTACTTTTGTCCACTAAATGGTTTTCAATTTTTTTCGTTTCAGTTTTATTACACACTATACAAGTTTCAGGGGCACTGAAATGAAAAAGATTGTCATTGCACAATGTACAGCGCAAGTCTTTTTCACAACATTCCATTGCTCTTTTGTAATGTGTAGACACAAAACTGTGTTTGCCAAGGGGTGCTTCTAATGCGTGCAAATAATAACATCGTAAGCACAAACTATAAGCACCACCAAACGAAGACATTATGACGGCATAATCTTGAAAGACACAAACTTCGCGGCGTAGATAATTTGGTTCAACAGCATCACTAGCACTTATTTTTTTAATATTTACAAGACCTTTTTCACCACAACCGGCATCAAAGAAATTATGTATCCCCTCATCTTCACTATCGTCTTGAACCTCTTCAAAATTGTTCTTATCTAAATCGGCTAACCATGCTTGTTTAACGTCGAAAATGTTTCTTCCTCCAACCGTGAAATATAGTATTTCATCTTTGTACATTGAAGACATTTTTTCCAATTGCTCAAAATGTAGACACTAGATTCTTGCAAAACAACGTGGCGACAACTCATTTTAATTAATATATATTTTTTAATTTCGTTCCTTTTAAAAATACTGATACTACAGTAAGAATGAATTGCTCTGTTGGCTGCTAACACTTAAATAAAACATCTCCCTCCGGATGCACACGTAAGAGTGGGGAAGACCAATCAGAATCAAGCAGACTCAAGTAGGCGTGGCAGGGACAGGCGCGGGAAGTAGGAGACCAATGAAAAAAGTGGTGGGGGGAGCGAGACTAACCCCACAATCCCCTCTACTATAACTTGAAAACTGTCAAACCGATTCGTTTGACATTTGCATGGAAAATAATCTAATCATAGTCGTGCCGCGCTTTTAGGTATCATAGGCGTAGACTTTCGATATTTTGAAGGGGTATAAAAACCAAATTCATATTTCAAGAATGCGCAAACCAATATATTGCAACAAAAATAGTTGGAGTAAATGTTTTCAAATCGAAAAAAGTGGAAGTCATTGACTTCGATATATATACAGTGGCCTATTAGAAACTCTCGCGAAATACAAAGGATATTTTGTTTAGAATTTGGTACGAGCTCTAATTAACATTCGTCTTAGACTTGTGAAATTTTCATAGTCAAAACATAACCCGTCACAAGACCAATAGTTGACATATTTCATACAGCTGATCTTCAAAAATATATCAGTTTAAAAATAATTCTCAAAATCAAATCAATTTTATCAAATGGAATATCATATACATTATGTTATCAGAGGCTAGCGAAGTAACTTCGCATTTAATTGCCCAATATATATCTGTCTTTCCAATTTTAGAGTTTTTGACACCTACATAAAAATATACATTGAAATCCCTAATATTGCCTTATATGGGATTTGACGCCAAACATGTTAAACTTTACTGAACTCTGAGCTAGATTAATAAATTAAAATGAAATGGCAGGCAACTATACAAGCGCCAAAGAGTAGCATGATTTTGGTATAGTATGGTATTTTACAACTTTATCAATGACATGTTATTCGACATTAAAATGCACTACTTTACCCTAATTCAAACAACCTTCATATATATATATATATATATATATATATATATATACACGGGTGTACATCCGTTCACTACTGTCGTTCTGAAAAGAACAGTTTTGCGGACGTTTCGCCAAAATCACATTAGACATTTTCGAAGCTTTCTTTCTCGCGTCCGAATAGAGACTGAACTGTTGGTGACTGAAATTTATTTTATGGCCGGTTTCCTGATGACAGAGTAATAAAGCTGGCACGGAATGCTGTATACTCCGTGGTTTTCCAGTTTGATTTTATCTTTTGGGTTTCCAAGTAGTTTACCTATAGTTGTTCGTGGCTTGTGTATTGTTTGTATATTGTGTTTCCTAAGAATTCTTCCGATTCTGTCTGTTGTTTTCCCGGTTCATAATTTCTGTTGTTCGTTGTCCCCGTGCATTAATAGCTTTCTCTATGATGCGATTTGTGTAGCCATTTTTTTAAAGCACTAGATATTACCTTAAGTTCGATTTGTCTCGTCTGTTAGTTCAGTTAATCGCACGAATCTGGATATTAGGGTATGTGCCACAGCTTGAATTTGTGCTGGGTGATGATGTGATCTTGCATTTAAATATCTGTCTGTATGTGTTGGTTTTCTGTACACGGTGTATTCGAAATGTCCGTTATGCAGATTTGTGACCAGAACATCTAAAAATTATAGTTTGTTGTTTTCTTCTAACTTTAGAGTATATTATATTAAGTCCGTTTTGTCTCGTCTATGTTTCAATTAGTCGCACGGATCTGGATATTAGGGTATTTTTGTGGAATCGCATAGAAGCTTTGGTGTTTTGGCGAACAGAATCAAATAAGAATATTAAGACTGATAAACTTTCGAAAAAATATCACAATCTTCTAAGAAAGTCGAGTCAGCCACAAGTATCATCAGTAGACGTCGAGACATTAATGCGTATTATATCATCCTACCATCTCTCAGAAAGTGAAAAATCCGTACTGAGTAAGGGTTTTAACTTTGCGATATCTCCTAAGGAAAGCCTTAAAAAAGAAATAATAGCTGGAGTGGAAGCTGTCCTTGACTCCTCTGAAGAAACAAAAGCAGAGGAGATTTGACAAGAGGTGGCAAGAATTTTAAGATCAAGCAAAGCTCCAGAACAGAACCTAAATGTCACTAAACAAAGGGACCTAACAAACCTTCGAAAAAATAAAGACAACACGTGGTTATGAATACCCACGATTACGTACAAAAAATGCAGGATATCCTACAAGACAATTGTTATAAGCCTGTTCCAAGGGACCCGACAAAGTACCTAGAAAAAACAACTAAAAATAAAATAAAAGGTTAACCAATAAACTCCGAAATTCAACAACAAATCATACCATGGGAAAAGTCAATCAGATGTCCTAAACTCTATGGTTTACCAAAAATACACTAACTAGGGGTGCCCATAAGACCTATTGTTAGTGCTGTTAATTCGCCGCTACAAAAACTGGAGAAATATCTTTCTGAAATTATGCAACCAGCTGTAGAAATTCAATTGTAAATAACTCGGAGCATTCCACTCGAATTATACCAGACATCGTTCTTGAAAAAGACGATGGCATAGCAAGCCTAGATGTCAAATCGTTATATCCCAGTATTCCCATCGACGAAGCATTGCACAAGATTGCTATGAACGAGGATTTCCAGGCACATATAATACAACTCTCGGAGCATTGCCTTGAAAATACTTATTTTTCATTCAACGGGCAAATGTATAAACAAATGGATGGTGCTTCAATGGGGTCCTCGCTATCACCAGTAGTCGCGAATGTATTTATGACATACTTCGAGAAAGAAGCTCTTGAGAAAGCAAGTCTAAATCCCAAATTATGGATTCCTTGTGTGGATGACATATTTATTATATGGCAACATGGTCATGCAGAGCTCGAAAAATCTCTGACTCACGTAAATTCAATCCACCCCAGAATACAATTTACTCTAGAATTAGAGGAAAACAAAAAACTACCATTTTTAGATGTTCTGGTCACAAAGGTGCATGACGGTCATTTCGAATACACCGTGTACAGAAAACCAGCACATACAGACAGATATTTACATGCAAGATCACATCATCACCCAGAACAAATTGAAGCTATGGCAAATACCCTAATATCCAGATCCGTGCGATTAACTGAGCTAACAGACGAGACAAAACGAACTTAAGGTAATATCTAGTGCTTTAAAAAAAATGGCTACACAAATCGCACCATAGAGAAAGCTGCACAGGGTTTCCGAACAATGAACAACAAAAATTATGAACCGGGAAAGCAACAAGTAGTCTTACCATATGTAAAAGGCACAACAGACAGAATCGGAAGAATTCTTAAGAAACACAACATACAAAGAATACACAAGCCACAAACAACTGTAGGTAAACTACTTGGAAACCCAGAAGATAAAATCAAAATGGAAAACCACCGAGTATGCAGAGCATTCCGTGCCAGGACTGTGAAAAGATGTACGTGGGGCAAACCAACAGGCGAATATCAGCAAGTGTGGAAGAGCATAAACTCAGTACGAGAAACAAACAAACAACCTCAGCTTTATTCCTACATCATCAAGAAACCGACCATAAAATAAAATTCGATGGATGTAGCGAGATTGCCAATATAGAACATTATAAGACCAGAATAATCCGAGAAGCCATAGAAATTGAAAAACAAGGTGATTTAAATAAAAAGGACGACTCATTAAAACTACCAATAGTATGGAAGACAATAATCGACAAATCTAAAATCGCAAGAACTCGAGCGCAATTAGCGCAACAACAACCGCACCATCCGGAAAACATAAATAACGACCAACGGCCGCGCAGATATAACCTTCGGCCTCGGGTAAGGGTATAAAAGGAAGCGTCGCAATCACCAACACTTCAGTTTCTATTCGGACGCGGGAAAGAAAGCTTCGAAAATGCCAACTGTGATTTTGTCGAAACGTCAGCAAAACTGTTTTTTTCAGAACGACATAGGTAGATTCCCCAAAAAGCCAATATATTTATGTCAAATTTATTTTCTCTCTTTATAAATAAAACATTTTTTTTTTGCTATACAGGGTATCCCAAAGGGATAACAAGTCTCTTAAAAATACAAATCCATAATATTTTAAATACAGATTTGGATTTTTTATTTAATTTTACTCTAAAGCACTGAAACAATTTTCTAAAAACAAAATACAATTTTAAGTTTTCTTTTTAAACGGCAGGAGATGGGGAACTATTTTTATAATCACTAAATTAAATTAAATGTTCTTTATTAGCATTCAGCTATCTGTACCGGTGGGTCTTATGCTTCATAAGCAGACAATAAGAAAATGTCCCGTAAGGACAGGCTTATATTCAGCAGTAATATATAAAGTAAAAATGTTAGACAGATTTCTAATGAAATCTGAAATTGACGAGATATTTTATGTTACACTGTCTACGTATTTTATTATATTAGTGAGAGCCAACTAAACATCGATCGATATCGAATTCTCTCACCAAAAAGAAGCAGAAATTACTTTTTTGCTTTTATCATATGAACTTTTTGATTTCAGCAAGTGACCTTGATTCTATCAGAGCTCTTTTCAATGAAAAAGAAAAAGAATTGTCGTTGGCGGTTGCCAAAGTTGAGGAGCTCACCCGACAACTAGAAGAGTTAAGGAGAGGAAGAACAAATAGGGATCCTCCACCAGCTTCCGCATTAGAACTTGATAAATTAAGAAGAGAATTAATGGTAAGTCATTTTTATTAGAAATACGTGTATTTTCATCCCAAATTATATTACCATAAATCATAGTTTTTTGTTTAAATATGGCCACAGCCTTCACAGCTTTCATATTAAGAATATTCTTGTAGTGCCTTAGAAACGCAGTGCTGCGACAGATAATTCAAAACCTCTGTTGACGTAAGTGCTTTGCCTCATAGCAGTATATTATTCGAGTAGTGATCAACTATTGTGTAGTAGACAATAAGTATTGTATCAGTTGGAGTTGTATGTTTCATTTTCAGAAGTGAATGTCTTAAATCTGTGTGATCTATCTGGGGTTCCCATGTTATTCGACATCTAAATTACGATCTACAAGTCGGCCTATTTGATTACTGATTAAAAAATTACTATATGTTCAGGGTATCCCAAATTCGAGATAGCGTCCAAGTAACGTCCACGTTACTGTAGCTCCTGCTTTTTTCATTTTTTTTGTGGAAAAAAACTGTATTTTTAATAAAATTAAGAAGGACGAACGCAGCAAAAAAAATAGGTATATATATATATATATATATATATATATATATATATATATATGTATATATATATATATATATATATATATATATATATATATATATATATATATATATATATATATATATATATATATATATATATATATATATATATATATATATATATATATATATATATATATATATATATATATATATATATATATATATATATATATATATATATATATATATATATTATATATATATATATATATATATATATATATAGTATCGTGAAGCAAAAAGAAATTTCGATATAATTGTTTTGTCATCGACCGGCCTTGACAAAATTAAGAATCTTATTTTATCTATTTTGAAGAAAAACTAGCCCAGCGGGTTAAGGATCGAGTAAAGGACGCGATTAACTATGGTTAAAACTCTAAACAATCGAGTGAAAAAGCTCCAAGGAAAAATAGAACTCTTGATGTCATGTTGGATTCATGCAAGCAATCATCGCGCAGTTTAATCGTACGTATATTCGGCGGCGCTGAAAAAGAGAACGAACAAAATTAAAAGAATTGCTCTCTATCTTTTCAATACATAAATGAAATGTAATATTAAATATTTTGATATTAAAAAAACCAACCGTATCTACGCAAAAAATCCGGGTAAAACCCACTGGCTATCCTAGTGCAGTTTGCAAACGATGTTAGTCGTGTCTCGGCACTTAAAAATCGGAAATCTTTAAAAACAACGGGCGTTTCTGTGCAAGAATACCTAACTAAATTTTGTCTTTCTTTAATGAAGAAAGCCATGAATTCAGTGTTAGATCGATATGGTGTTCACAGGGCAATATTTATGTGAAAGACAAAAGTGGTGTAAAGTTCATCGGATAGCCGACTTGGATGCTTTAAATCATATACAGCATTATATTAAGTTATCATTCATTTTAATTTAGTATTTTTCTTAGATATTTTGTGAAACATTTCGCGAATTACTCGTAAAATTATAATG
This sequence comes from Kuschelorhynchus macadamiae, assembly GCA_030620095.1. NCBI lineage: Eukaryota > Metazoa > Arthropoda > Insecta > Coleoptera > Curculionidae > Kuschelorhynchus > Kuschelorhynchus macadamiae. Next base: position 11,367 of record JAUTXW010001036.1, read on the forward strand.
ATTATTATGTCCGATTGCCATGTCGATACACCTTACATGCGTTATTCGCCCTGGATTTATGAGACAGGCATTGGCCCATATTGTTCAGATGCCGAAAACAAATAGCATGGTGATGACTTTAATGAACTAATAGCCCTCGAGTTGTTCCGATTTTATTAACACAAAAAAATATACGAAACGAAATTTGTTAGCTCTTCTAAATATTAAGTATATGTATATTTGTGGAAAAGTCATAAACGCCTCAAATTGGCGGAATATAAAGTAGAGGTATACTTAGAAGGAATCGTTTATAGTCAAAACAGAGATCAAGACCCTTGCATATTAAAGGTGACTTCGAGTCGACGCTCGATAGAACGAACAGATTTGGTTTGGAGAACGTGACTCACATTCCGGGCCTGGGAGCAAAATACGTCTGATCACGCTAAGGCAAAAACAAACATCGAATAAGGTGTACATACACATGTTTTTTGATTGTATTTTCACCACACATTACAAATAGATTCTTCTAACAATTATTATATTCTTATATTTTATAATATTTATTTAAATTATATTCTATATAACTATATAACCTACTTTTAGGTAGTTATATATTTTACTTGTGAAAAGGGTTCGCGGTGTAACTATTTTCTGAAAATGGTGCAGATGAAATTAAAGGCTTAATATTTTAACTGGCGACTCTGTATACAATGATTCCAAAAGCCAAACGCAATTCGAAATGCACATTAGCCCTGTTGCAAAACAACTCTAATCTTCGAGCAGTTATAGGTTGAATAGAGTATTACAAATACAATTTTAATTTAAACGAAGATACGTGAAATATCTAGCTACTCTCTGATCTCCAACCTAAAACTCCGTGAAAAAAGAGCACGCGCTAATTACGTTTTTTGTGATATCTCGAACACAAATTCGGAGTTTCGAATAAAACAAACAGAGCCAGAATCAGACTGCGCTTTAAATCTAAAATTTAAATAGTTAAAAAATATTATATAATTGACGTTTTAGCATCGACCCTAACGCCCCTACCCGGAACTTCCCTCGTACAGAATTTAACTGCGTACCGATATAACACAGTTTATATGGGCATATAATAATTTGGTAATAACTATAGAAATCCTATACTCTGTAATTTATTATTATTTTTAAAGTTTTTACCAAACAACTATATGGATTCATAAAATGAATGTAGTAAAATTCTGTACCAAAGAAGTTGTGGATAAAGTCAAATTTCCCAATTTTTTTATTAGTTTTTAGTTTATTTTAATATTATATTATTCTTTTATTCCAATTATTTATTTTTTATAACTTTATTTTACATAGTATGTAAAAAATAAATTATGTAATTTATTATTTTTTTCCATCAAAAGATGACTTTACCCCAAAATTTTACCTTTACAATTGATTTTGGTGCAGAATTTGGAGTTCATTTATCTTTACTACCTTATAATAGTTTTTTAACAATTTTTAAGTCCTTCGTTTTGTCCCACCGAACTGGATTTTTTGCATCCCGATATGACTCTTCATTTGCGACCAAAAGTCGATCGAATATGTAGTTTCTGAGCTAACGCACGCACAGCCAGAACGACAGACGTTAATACTGTCACAAACCAATAGTAAAACACAACGATAATATAAAACAAACACGTAAAACAAATAGTCTAGAAATATAGTTTAACACAGTCAAGACAAAATAACAAACTCCGTCAGTGTTTTCTAAATCTGTAGTAGTAGTTTGTGTAAGATCACCCGGTAAAATATAGAACAATCTACAACGAGCAGGTGATTTTTCATAAAACGAATGTTTATGCTTTCTAAGGCCAAAAACATTTTTAAATCTGGAATGGTGGGAGTGTTTATCAGAATGTTGAACGAAAATATGCTTATTTTTGTATATATACAAGAAAAGCTTAAATAAATATATAACTTTTAAATTAAGAATCCTGTAATTTTGAAAAGTTCATCGGCAGGTTTTACTATATGGAGTATTAAAGATACGGCAAATAATTCGTTTTTGTAAAATGAAGAGTCTCTTGATATCTATTGATATAATATGTCTTCAAATAACTGTTAATAATTTTTTTATCAAAAGAGTTTTTTTACTTGTGAGATAGCAAAATAGCCCTTACACAATTTTTTTTACAAATAATATTTCCCTCATGTATAAAAAATCACATAGAGGTACAATTTTCGCTGAATTACAGCGATAATTTTACAACAGCAAGAATTGCAGCGAATATTTCACTCATGTACATATTTTCCCATAGGCAACGTGGTATTTCCACTTTTCTAAACAATAATATGCTTAGACTATAAAACAAATGAGAGACTCAACATTTCATTCATAAATACTTTCGCAAGTTGGATCTATTATTATTTTTCGCGTGCTATGGGTGCGAGGGAACACATATATATGCTTCTGCGTCGCTGGTCCCAATAATAACAACACTGTTAGGATGGATACATTATAACAATATGACGGAATAAAATGGCGGTGACCTGATGATACATTTTCCCCAAGAATCAAGTGTGACATAGGGGTAAACTGGTAAATTTTTGGTGAACAGCCTTTATGGCTAAGCAAATAGCGGCCTAATTAAATGTTCCAAATATCAGTATCAATAAACTATTTATCCAATTAAGTTGAAATCTTACACAAAAATCAACCGTGAAAAAGGGATGAACCTATAAAATTTTACCTTGTTCAATTAGTACCCATTTTTTCTTGTTTTCCATGCCAATTAACATACTCGAATGGTTTAAATATCAAATTAATGTGTAAATGCTAAGGCCTTACGGTTCGGACACCACTGATATCTAACCTTAATTAATTACGTCAAGACTTACTTGTGATATGATACTTCCGGGCTTAAATAGTATGTTTCCACAAACAACACACTTCCCCACCATAGTTTTTTTGTTTATTTGGGCACTATAACACACAGAACTCACAAAATCATTAAAAAACTAAAAAATATATATGAACAACAGCGATTGAACGCCGTTACAAAAATGACAACAGTACAGCGTCGGTTTTGTGATTAGACTATAAATACGTACTTAGACAATAGAACAGTGTTTTATAGTCTAAAGGTAATTATTGTGTGTAGTTTTTTGATATACATATAACTGTGTTATGAAAGTATATAAACATATTGCAGTATAGTCAAAAGCAGTGTTATCGTGCGGGTCATACGATTTATCAACGACAAACTTTTTAAGTTTGTCTTTCTTTTATTACGTGTAATCGTATCCTCTGCATAAAATCCGGAAGATGAATTAGATAGACCTATGATATTTTCATATGAAAAAAGAGGATAAACATATAAATACCTGCAGTTGTTGCAAAAATCTTTGAACGATGTTATTTCAAAGTCAGATTGACAAGTCAGTGACAAAATGAGTAATAGAAAACAATTTTCGGGTTCTTTGCATCCACAGAAGAAAAAAATGGTATTAAATCTAATAAAATATTACGAAAATGAAAATTCACCGGCCAATATCCTGGAGACAGTAGCAAAAGCTCTGGGAATCGGTATAAGGACTGTGCAGAAAATTGTGTATGAAAAACAGCATAATTTACTACCGAAGAAGATTAAGAAATGTACACAAAAGCCAAAGACAGAAGAGTTAAGTACTTTGACTCAGGTCACCGCCATTTTGTTCCGTCATATTGTTAAAATGTATCCATCCCAACAGGGTTGTTATTATTGGGACCAGCGACGCAGAAGCATATATATGTTTTCTCTCGCACCCATAGCACGCGAAAAATAATAATAGATTCAACTTTCGAAAGTATTTATGAATGAAATGTTGAGTCTATCATTTGTTTTGTAGTCTAAGCATATTATTGTTTAGAAAAGTGGAAATACCACGTTGCCTATGGGAAAATATGTACATGAGTAAAATATTCGCTGTACTTATTGCTGTTGTAAAATTATCGCTGTAATTCTGCGAAAATTGCACCTCTTATGCAATTTTTTATACATGAGGGAAATATTATCTAAAAAAAAAATTGTGTAGGGCTATTTTGCTATCTCACAACTAAAAAAACTCTTTTGATAAAAAAATTATTAACAGTTATTTGAAGACATATTATATCAATAGATATCAATAGACTCTTCATTTTACAAAAACGAATTATTTGCGTATTATTAATAATCCATATAGTAAAACCTGCCGATGAATTTTTCAAAATTACAGGATTCTTACTTTAAAATTTATATATTTATTTAAGCTTTTCTTGTATATATACAAAAATAAGCATATTTTCGTTCAACATTCTGATATATACTCCCAAAATTCCAGATTTAAAAATGTTTTTCGCCTTAGAAAGCATAAACATTCGTTTTATGAAAAATCACCTGCTCGTTGTAGATTGTTCTATATTTTACCGGGTGATCTTACACAAACTACTACTACAAATTTAGAAAACACTGAAGGAGTTTGTTATTTCGTCTTGACTGTGTTAAACTATATTTCTAGACTATTTGTTTTATGTGTGTTTTATATTATCGTTGTATTTTACTATTGGTTGTGACAGTATTAATGTCTGTCGTTCTGGCTGTGCGTGCATTAGCTCAGAAACTACATATTCGATTGACTTTTGGTCGCAAATGAAGAGTCATATCGGGATGCAAAAAATCCAGTTCGGTGGGACAAAATAATGTAAAAATGGATGTTCGTAATGCAATTTACGATTTATACACATCAAAAACTAATATAACCGTTCAAGTTTTAAAAGTAGCTTTAAAAAATCGAGGCATATTGGAAATTGGACTAAAATCGTAAAAAAGACTGTAATCGAAGATTATTATGCGAGTTGCCACATATAGCAAGTCAGCGTATCCAGTTTTTAAAGAAATACATGGAAAAAGTTAATTCAAAATTTAAAAAAGTGGTGTTTTTAGACGAGGCTTGGATATTTTCTAATGAAAGTGGTTCGAAATCTTGGCAGGACAAGTCTGTAAAAAGTGTCAAGAGAAAAAAGGGATGTGGGACGGGAAAACGGTTTATCATTTTGCATGCAGGTTCTTCAACAGGATTTCTCCCAGGTGCAAGTTTACTGTTTTCTTCAACATCAAAAAGTATGGACTACCATGATAATATGAACTGTGAACTATTTGAAAAGTGATTAAAAGAACAACTGCTTCCAAATTTAGATGCTCCATCTTTAATCATTCTGGACAATGCATCTTATCATTCAAGAATCTTAAATAAACAACCTACTTTATCCTGGAAGAACAGTGATATTTATGACTGGCTAATAAAACAAAAACAAAATCCTTTACCCAGTATGCTGAAACTAGAACTTCTTTTAATGGCAAAATCTATTAAAAAACCAACAATATATGCTGCCATACCATTGCCAGTTTAACGCAATAGAATTAATATAGGCTGGGGAAAAATCATATTACGAAAAACACGTGAACGATGGTCTGACATCAGATGAAGTGCAAATTGTTTGGCGAGATTCATTAAATTATATTACACCGGAGTACTGGAAGAAATCTTTGGAACATACGGAGAAATTAATATGGATTGGTGGATTCGAGAACGAGTTCTAGATGTCGAAATAGCACCAATGATCGTTGCGCCATTTGAGGACGACTCAGAAGACGAGTACTTTTTAAGTGATGATGATATTTTTTAGTCTATAATATTAAAAAGTTTCTGAAGGATTATATTAGTCTTTGACGGGTATAAATCATAAATTGCATTATGAATATCCATTGAAACTTAGGTCTTTTGCCTTTGGACTTTTTCGTGTACATTTCTTAATCTTCTTCGGAAATAAATTATGTTTTTTTTTCATGCACAACTTTCTGTACATTCCTTATACCGATTCTCAGAGCTTTTGCCACTGGCTCCTGGATATTAGCCAGTGAATTTTAATTTAAAATTTTTGTATTAGATTTGACACCATTTTTTTGCTTACTTTTTTAGTACATTTGTAATTTTGTAGGCAATAAATAAATAATTATAGAATACTTGTTCGAATTTTAAAGCGTGTTTAAAATAATTACATTTTTTTATTAATTATAAGGCAAAATTTGATATATAAAAATGGGTTAAATCGCTTTACCAGAAACTCATATATATATATATATATATATATATATATATATATATATATATATATATATATATATATATATATATATATATATATATATATATATATATATATATATATATATATATATATATATATATATATATATATATATATATATATATATATATATATATATATATATATATATATATATATATATATATATATATATATATATATATATATATATATATATATATATATATATATATATATGTATATATATATATATGTATATATATATATATATATATATATATATATATATATATATATATATATATATATATATATATATATATATATATATATATAATATATATATATATATATATATATATATATATATATATATATATATATATATATATTATCCTGTATTTTTCGCATACATGGCCCTTAATTTTAGACTGAAATTTGAAGAAATCGGATAAGTAGTTTTTAGCTATGCCGCGAACAGACAGACTGACGGACAGATATACTTACAGACAGTCGGAATTGAGAAAACGTCTTTTCCGGCATCTTAAACGTAAAGATCTGAAACAATCAACGAGGGAAGTAATGACTAGTTATCTTGTGTTTTTAACAAAAGTGTATAATATTTTTGCAAAATAAATTTTTTTTGTTATCACAAAAAAAAAAACAAGTTTTTCTTTGCACAGGGGTGGCCCGCATTTAAATAAATGGCACTGTATAAAGTGGTTAAATTTTTAGGTCAAGCGGGGCTCATAATTTTTGGTGATTGATAAAAAAATCTCACTTTCATTAAGTGGCTGTATAAACACAACATATCCTGATTGTTCCCCTGATTCGAATCGCCTTCCGACTTCATTAAGGCGCTTGCCATTTTGTGTATTTTTGTTTTTGCCAACCAAAAAATTTTGACCAAATACATATTTAGCTAATTTTCTTATTTAGTCCCTCGGCATTTAATATATAAAATAATATTAAGTGGCTATCTTAATAATATTGCGTAAAAAAAACTATTTTCTTTCTCCCTGTATATTTGTAAATAGCCCATCGTGATTTAATAGCTCGATAAAAGAATCACACAACATTTTGGTATTCACTGTGTTTTCTGATTTGATTCATAATGTTGGTGACCTTTGGACCCGCACGATTAGACCGCATTCGACTATAGCAATTAAGTTTTGTGCAACCGGGGGGCATTTAGACATTCCACTATAGGATTCGGCACCTGTCTTTCCTCTGATTGGCTGAAACGCGGTGCGGGAACCTGTTTCTCCTCCGATTGGCTGTTTTGAATCAAACGCGGTGCGGTGCTGAACGCCAACAGTGCCGAAATACGGAGTGGAATGTTATCTTTAAAGAATATCATCTACTCATTTGTTTTATTAATTTTATCTTATAATGTGGGTAGGGAACGTTTTTATGGCAAGAGTCAAGTATGAAAAATTATTTAAGTTGAAAATATCATGTAGTATATTATGTACAGGGTGGCCCACATAAGATGATCCTGTACCTTATCTCAGAACTTATAGAAGATATTAAAAAAGTTAAATACAAGAGTGGTTTAAAATTAGTTAAATTTTTAAAATATTATATTTGCAAATTTACAGGGTGTGTCACAAAAGTGTAGTAACTGACAACTTTGTTATTTTAAATACAGTACCCTATTTTTTATTTCATTTTCGGATTCTACGTAAGATTCTAAGCATATTTGATGCAGCATACCCTAGACCTAACTTCAACTGTTTCCAAACTACAAACAATTGAAAATCAGCATTTTTTGCACTTTGACTTATTATGGTGGCAAAACGGTTAAAGATAGAGATAAATAAATTTCAAATTCCAATCTTAACTTTTTAAAAGCTATCTGATGACGTAAATATACAGTGGATACCATTGGTACCAAATTTGGTACCTACATATCAATTATGATCATTAAATAGCTTCGTATCAATTATGATCATTAAATAGGTCTTGAAAAGTTAAGATAGGAATGTGAAATTGATTTTCCTCTATCTTTAACCGTTTTGCCACCATAATAAGTCAAAGTGTAAAAAATGCTGATTTTTAATTGTTTGTAGTTTGGAAACAGTTGAAGTTAGGTATAGGGTATGCTACATCAAGTATGTTTAGAATTTTACATAGAATAAAAATAGGGTATTGTATTTAAAATAACAAAGTTGTCAGTTACTACACTTTTGTGACACACCCTGTATATTTACAAATATAATATTTTAAAAATTTAACTAATTCCAAGCGAGATTTGAACCCATGTTGCTGGGTTCGTAGCCTACAGTCTTACCACTGCGCCAATAAGTCACATAATTCCAAAGCTATGCATTATGTAATATCGAGTTCATCAATGACATTTGGATTACGTTTCGGATTTTAAGTTTTACATGGTGTGTCTGCATGAAAGCAATCGAAGGTTGGTAGCAATTGCTAGGTTGGTTGACATACGAATTTTTGAGTTTTGACATTTGACTTCATGTCAGTTCATGTATATTGATTAGTATCGATCGTAGATATCTATTATTTATACAGTACAGAATCTTAAGCAAATAGACAAAAGCATTTATCGGGCTCAATTTGTAAAGGAAGAGGAGGTTATTGAATGACCTCATGCTTATGAAGAAGAGAGTGCAACTTCGTGGCGCGCTAAATCGGCTTTGAAAAGCAGTGTTCAGTTTTTGTACAGGTAAGTCAAGTATCTAAACTCTGTCCAAGTATTATTTTCATCATAACAGGCTAGGAAAAACTGCTACTTTATCCCCTGTATAATATGACAAATATTGTCAAATATTTAAAGGTTATATCTGTTAAAATTTAGGTTATAAAATAAAATAAAAAAGGTAAAAATGTTGCCAGATTGTTTAAGTTTATTCAGTAACTATGGAATTTTTAAATATTTTTTTTAATAATTATTAAATAAGAACTATCTTCGTAACTATTTTTTAAATAAAATTGCTTTTATTTTACAACTTATCAAATATAATGAAATTTAAGTTAAACAATTTTAAACAGTTGCGTACTTAGGGGGCTTTATTTAAATAGCTGCATTTAACGTCGTTGCAAAAGAAACTGATTTTGCAAAAATTTTTACTGATGCAACCAAGTCGAGCGCTGCCGTACATACTTTTCTCGAAACGTTTCGAGGCACTTTTGACCCCCCTGTAATTTTGATATAGAAAAATATAGAAGCCTGGTTTTTAGTGGCTAAGAAGACATATCATAGCCTAACCATACTGACAAATTAGCCACTACCTAAACCCTATAGTTTACGAACTATCGCCAAACAAAATTCTTCAATTTTGTAAGTGACTGACTGACATATACATCATCAAAAATCTAAGGCACTTCTAGCAGACATACAAACTTTAAATTTTGATGTTATTTAGTTTTTAGTCCATAAAGAAAGGAAAAATTCAAAAATCCTAAAATTTCATTCCCATTCTCCTCCCATCTGAAAAAAAAATGTTTTTTTTGTCTAGGTATGCGAGTCGAATATGTACAATGCTATGCATTTTTTAAAATCGACCGAAGTGGTCCAACAATTAAGGCATCTGACTTCTTATCACAAGGTTGTCGGTTCAAATCACACTGAGGGCAATTTTTTTTTAAAATAATTATTTCCCTAAGGTTGTCGGTTCAAATCACACCGAGGGCAATTTTTTTTTAAATAATTTTTTCCCTAAATGTGTTCCAGGATAGTTGACTTAATTAGAAAACAATATTATTACATATTTTGGAAAATGCTTTTAATAAATTTATGTCCCTTTACAAATCTAATCGAATATATATTTATATTTTACCCGCTCGTAAATTATATAGAAATAAAGATGTCTGATATAGATATGGTCCCAATAAATATTAGTAGGTATCTAATTAAAAAGCAATTTACAACAAAGATGTTGAATAAGTGCTTCCATAGATACTAACTAAACTTACTGACTTGGTATTGCAAAAGATTTCACAACTTTTTGCGGGGGAGGGACTGCGTTGCGAGACTTGGTATTTTTTACATTTTATGTTTTTGTTATGATAATGTTTTTCGGTAGCCAAACTATCCGAAATACTCACGTCAAAGCGAAATTGTAAAACAATAGGGTGGAGGAAACGTGATTTTTTTGCTGGCTCTATGGGATTACACTGCCTCTTATGAGAAATGGGTTTTTCATTTTTTTTATTTATTAACCGATTTCAACCATTTTAGGTGGTATAGCGCACCCTATTTTTTTGCAACGATGTTAAATGTAGTGTTTTAGATAAAGCCCCCAATTCATATCACAATTTAATTTTATCTTCCAGAAAGACCTTTATTTGTCATCACGGTGGTTTTCAACGCGTAAAATCAGAGGAAAATAGAAAGGGGAAATCGAAAAACACGCAATGTCCTGCAGAAATAGTCATTACCATTAAAAAAATCACCAACGATACAAAAAAAAGGATGCAAATGTTAAGGTAGGTACTGCATGTGAAAAATTTTCGAGTCAATGGTCAAAATATTCATATTAACAAATTTATTTTCAATAAAGGAAAACGGTATAATTTTTGAAGGTAATTAATTTTACAATAATAAATTGCCTATAGGTACTTAGCGTTTTAAAAAAAAAGTTGCGTTTTGTGGAGTGACTATAATAATTGTTTATAATAACTATTTTTTTCAGGTAGGATATCTTACACTTATTGAGCTAAGAAATAAGCATAACCATTCTTTAAATACTGCAGAAGCCTCTTCTTTTTTGCGCCCTAAAGAGGAAATTAGATCGTCTTACGAATCATATTTTAATGAAGGAATGACATTAAAAGAGGCGATTAATTTACATTAATCAAAACTTGAATTGGAATTCGGAATGGGCAGTATGGAATTTGCCAATTCTAGAATTAATCCCCAATATCGCACCGTTCTCCATTGGTATACTGAATGGAGGAAACTCAATTTAGGTCCCCGATTTGGCCCAGGTTCCAGGTATAGTATAAATAAATATTATTTTACTTTTATTCAAAATTTTTTAAATTCTTTTTAGAAACTAAAAGAAAAACAAGAAAATTATTTAAAGGATGGTATAATAGTCCAGTACCAAGAAGACCCTATGCAGTAATAATTGTAACTAAATTAATGCAAAGAGCACATGAACTAGAATTTTCTAAAGATATCGTTTTTGCGGACAGCACTGCATCATGTGATGCAGCTGGTCATTCTGTTACTTTTATTTTAACTCCTTGTGCAGTTGGAGCCGTACCATTAGCTGCTCTTATTACTAAAGGCCAATCCGAGGAAGATTACATTGCCGCCTTTCTACTACTCAAAAAAAATTTAAAGTGCAGTTTTGGTGGTCAACAATATCCAAAAGTAATTATTACGGACGATAGTTATGCCGAAAGAAACGCTTTGAAATTTGTTTGGCCCCAAAGCAAACTCTTTCTATGTAAATTCCATGTTTTACAATCAGTGTGGCGATGGCTTTTTGAAAAAATGCATAACATTGAGGCAAATGATCGTCGGATACTATACACCAATTTTCGAAATATTTTGATTTCAGAAGATGTCGAGAATGCAAACAAATTTTATTCCATGTGTATTGGGAACTTTCTTCCTCAAAATGAAGACGAGGAATCCATGGTTAATATTATTGAAAAGTATCCACAATGGGTTTGTTATGTTGAATCCTACTGACTGGGAAAGAAAAAATGAGTGGTGCTTGGTTTATCGTGATGCCACCTTACATAGACATGGACAATAATTTTGCAGAAATTAGTGTTCGTCTTTTCAAAGACATTGTTTTATTAAGAAATAAGGCATATAATGTTATAGCACTAATAGATTTTGTCATAACTTGCATGGAGGAATATTATCAAAAACGAATCAGAAACTTTGCTAATGGAAGAAATGCTGAACCAAGACTGATATTAAGAAACCTCTTGAGAAAAGTCGGCAATGTTAAAAAAAACGACATTCTATACTTGGGTCAAAAAATATACAAAGTTCCTAGCATGACGAAACAAAGTGAATATTATACTGTTTATGGTGATTATGGGGCTTGTACATGCTATGTTGGAAAATTGGGAAAGTTTTGTAAACACCAAGCATCAGTATACTTTCATTATGATGACAAACTCGTAAATGCACCTGCGCTAACAATGGAATCTCGTTACCTAATGGCAAAATTAGCATTTGGAGATGATGCACCACCCATATCCTTTTATGCGCCACTAGTGGAATCTTTCAATGAAATTCGAGAAAAAACTAACTTGACATCTGATTCAATGCATAGTGATCCAATAGCACCACTGAATTATCCTACAGATTCAAAGATTTTTGAAAAACCCGATCACGGTGATGAAAAATCTGTTGAGGACTTACAAGAATTGTTTTCACTTATGAAACAACATCATACAACTTTTGGAACTTCTTCCGCATCTAAGAAACAAATAACGCAAAGGCTTAAAGCTATAAAAACGAAAACCTCATGGGAAACATCTCTTTGCACTGCAGGAAGCTCTTTGAGTTTAAGGCATAGGACATCAAGATCAAAGTTCAGCCAACATCAATAAGCAGAAGAAAAGCGGGGACGACCAGAGGATGCAGGAGACTTCCCTTAGGACGACCTGCTAAGGGTGAACCTGCATCAAAGAAACGAAAACGGAATTTGGCAGAAAATGTAGAAAAAAACTTTCCTAATGCAAAAGGTCATTGAGAAAGCAGCACCAAGGTTTTCATTTTATTTTGTATGTAAACTTCTCAACATTCCAAATGGGCCACCCCTTTTTCGGCTTGAATTCAAAACGCTTATGCTCAAAAAGTACTTGTTCGATTTTAATCATTTTTCTTTTGTTTGAAAGCCCCAAGTTTCTACTTTATAATGCTTGTTAAGAGAAATATACAGAGGTAAGAGCAGCGTTAACACAGGGCAAAAAGAAAATGTATGTTTTTTGTCCAATTTTTGAAACGTACTGTAGGCTTCAAATGTTGAACGTTTCTTATTTTTGCTACTGTATATCAAAGCCGTACATTTTAGTTTTAATTCATTTTTTTATTTGTTGTTTTAGCCCAATTAACAAAAAAGTTATAGCAATTTCAAGAAAACAGTAATTTTTTCAATAATCGTTTTTGTCTGAACAAAAATAACGGCAGTTTCCAGCGTACAGTGCGTTTAAAAAATTGAGCAAAAAAATACATTTTCTTTTTGCCCTGTATCAAAGCGACTCTTACCTCTATATATTTCTTTTAACAAACATTATAAAGTAGAAACTTAGGGCTTTCAAACAAAAAAAAATTGATTAAAATCGAACAAGTAATTTTTGCGCAAATGCGTTTCGAATTCAAGCCAAAAAAGAGGTGGCCCATTTGGAATGTTGAGAAGTTTAGTATAGTTTCATTGATTTTGTGTATTTTATTTTGTGTATTCATTTATTTTTTCTATGTGTTGCCTGTGTTGCCTGTGTTGCCATTAAATTACTTAAATATCAAAAAAATATGTTTCAATGTAAACGTAAGGAAAAATTCTGTAGAAAAAAAAAATTAATGTAATATGGATATTGGGGTTTTTGGGTAAAAAAAAAGAAAAAGCAAAGAAAACCAACAACCTATCTCACAAATGAAGCTCGCATAGATAAAAATGTACCTAATATACATGATTTTCAGTTTAAATAATTTTACATACTTGAATATTGCCATAAAAAACATTCCTTACCCTTATAATCAAGTAAAATTAATAAAACAAATGAGTAGATGATGCTTCTTTAAACATAATATTCCACTCCGTGTTTCGGCACTGTTGAAACATAACGCTATGGCGTTCAGCACCGCACCACGTTCAGCCAATCAGAGGAAAGACAGGTGCCGAATCCTATAGTGGAATGTCTAAATGCAACCGGGGGTTAGAATATTTGACAGTTTTTAAAACGTGACAACAACATACACCTATCGGTAAGTAGAGAGGGAAAAAATTTCAATCAATGATCCCGGGTTAAATGTAAATAGTTGGGTCTCTCTTGTTTTTATAGTCTAAAATAATATCATTTGACAACACAAAACTTGTTTTGTTTGTATTGTGAAGAGCCGTCCGTAGCGACCGATGTTCTTTAAAGTATTGAATGGCTTTAACGAAATTCAAGAGGCCGAAATCGTTGAAAATGTAGTGAGAAGCGAACCAAAAAATACCGTGACATACAAGAATAGCATTTGGAGGCATTTTATGTCATTTTGCGCAAAGAAGCACATATTTGATTGAATTGAAGATACTCCAATATCCGAACTTCCGTCAGTTCTAAAATATAATGAGTGCATGGTCAAAGATATTTGGAATGTTACGGCAAAATATCTGATAGAGAAGTATTTCAACTATTACAATATTAAAAAAAAAACCTCCAAAAGAAGAAATTTGAAAGGTATCGACGGCAAAAGAATCGGCTGTTTTTTTGACCTATAATGAATTGAAAAAAATTCGTCGAAGCTTGCGACGAATTGACTCTTGACAGAAGGTTTACAAAAAAGAGTTAATATTTTGTTATCTTATTAACTGGCTTGGAGAGGAGGAAGTGCAAGAGCAAAAAGAACTTTTTTCAAAGAAGAAACCTCAGATGAAAAACAAATAGAATTGAATATTACCCTATCTTTTCAAAAACAACACAAAGGGGTGGCCAAAAACTCTCTAGTTCAAAATGGTTGGTAAAAAATGAAATAAATCCCAGCTTTTGCCCAGTAAGAATGTACCTGAAACTCCAAGATAAAAGAAAAAGTCAGCAATACCCGATTATTTTTGATTGCGAACCCTCATTGGAAAACTGTAACTGTTTTAAAAACAGTGCCTTGGGAGTAAACGACATCTTTTTAAAAAATTGTTTCGTTTAGTAATGAAGAATATGCAGATATGCATTTAATCTACGGGGAATTTCAGTGTAACGCTCGAGCGGCACAACGTAGATATATTGAAAAGTTTCCAAATAAAATCCATCCAACACAACACAACAAAAATCATCTGTAAGTAATATTATACGCAAGGAGAACTTATACCCGTTTCATTTTAGAAAGATGCATGGTATGATGGACGGTAATTTCCCTGCGCATGTAGTATTTTCCGATTGGATGAGAAATAAGAAATTTGAAGATCCAACTTTTAATTCTCGTGTTTTATTCTCCGATGAACCTAGTTTCACGAGATATGGAATTAATAATACACAATTCACATTGGGGATAATCCCTGTGTTGTGAAAGAAACCAAACATCAACATAGGTTTAGTATTAATGTGTGGAGTGGTATTGTAAACAACAACCTAATTGGACCTGTTGAGTTGCCAGGTCGAATAACAGTGGAAGAGTATTTAAATTTTCTTCAGAATATTTTACCCACATCCTTTAAATATTCGGCAAGCCATGTGGTTTATGGACGATGGGTGTCCGGCTCATTTTAGTCGAAATGTGCGTCAATATCTGGATCATACTTACGAAAATCAGTAGACTGGTAGAGGCGGACCAGTTGAATGGCCAGCTAGGTCGCCAGACTTAAATCCTTGTGATTTTTGTATATGGGATTTTCTCAAATGCCATGTGTACTCCGTTCCAATACAAACGCGTGAGCAGCTCTGGTTGCGAATTCAAAATGCCTGCAATGAATTCAGACAAATGCAGAATATTTATAGACGAATCAGACCTTCTCTAAAAAAAATAATTACATTATGCCTTCAAACTAACCATCGACGCATAAACTTGCAAATTGCTCGAGAACGGTTACCTCTAGCGTTGTTGAGTAAGTATAGCTTTTTTGCTTAGAAAAGGTACAAGAATAATATTTATTCGTAATTTGCAACAGATTTAATAAAAAATAAAATAAAATTTATATTTCAACACCCTGTATCTCCGTAACGAAGCAGTTCCGGACCTAGGTTAATTTCCCCTTTCATTTTGTAGCGGTTGTTCATGGACGCGCTATATATTCAATACAGGCTGTTTCGGTTGATTTGTCTTTACGAAATGCTCTGAGATAGTGTACATATTAAAAAATTCGAGAAACAAATTTTATTTCTTCTGCAATGGCTCTTTCTACCAATTTTAAAAAAAACTAAGCGTAGATGATAAGCCTGTGATTTTCCATTTCATATTCGTTGCCTTTTTTGTAATCCCGAAATATTGTAGCTATCTATAAACGATTCGGATATTAACCAAGTTCGAAAGCTCTGTTAATAATGTCAAGGATTCGCAAAAGTAATAGTACATTTTTTAATTTGATCAATGGGAGCGTTATCAAAACCATAAGATTTTTTGTTGTTTAGAGAACTTAAAATTCGGAGAACATCTTGAGGAGTAGCTAGACTCAGAAATATTGAGTTTGTGATATTGCGTGATGTAGTGAAATATCTAATTTATCTTCAACTACGTCAGAAAAATATTGGGCAAAGTTATTTCAATGGTACGATTTCACTGCGAATCACGTACACGAATTAAAGTATTAAGATTTCTGTATAAATCAATTAAATTTTGTTTTTGAAACAAAATATGCTCTTTTTCTTTTGTTAGAATTGCCCGCAAACGCTGCAAACTTTAATTTAAAATGGAAAAAGTTGTAAGGAACCAATCCAGCTTCTAATTAGTTTCTCTGGCCCGCTGTAAACCGTGAATTGAAAAATGTTAGTGACCTTCTAAATTAATTACCCTTACAAATTTCCTTCGCTTAGGATAACAAAAATTGCAAACGTTGTAAAGAACTTGCGTTTATGTTTGAATAACCACCTACGAGATTAATTATAGGTAATTAAAAATGACAAGCTATATTCAGTTTCCCCTATATATTTCCGAAGAAACCTAAAAATAAGTTATTGGTTACGAAATGTAGAAAAGAGATGAACTATTTTAACTTAGATTCTTTATAAGATGTATTTATTTACTTACATATACAGACTGTTCAGTAGCGTCGTGAAAATAAAATATTATAACAAAAGTAGTCAAGAGCAACTTTTTTTCAATTGATTGCAAGGAGGTGAAGTTGCTAGGGTAAACAAGGAAGGTTATACTTCTCTTATTCTAATTGTAAAGAGTAATAAAAGACCGAAGATTTGTCGAAAACCGCATATCGTTATCTTTATTAATTTTTAAGCTATTACCTAATAAATGAATGACAAAAATGGGTAACAACGAGGATATCGGAGTGAATTTAAAAATTTCGGGGGCGTCCCTAAAATTTTGTAATGAGGGGAAGCGCAGAAGCCAGGTGACTAAAATAGAAACAAAAAATGTATTACAGTAATTTAGATACAGCTGCCGGTTCTGCTACTACTCAAGATACTGTGGGGGCACCGTTCGATTCTGCTGCTGCATACAAATCACATGATATCATCATTTACCAACGAGCTATACCGAAATTACTATAATACAAAGACATGACCTTTTTTTAGTCAGCTGGTTTTTCTTTTTGTATCCCCCTCTCCCCTCTCAACAGCAAGGGACGCCACAGAAGATTTTAAATCCACTCAGATATCTTCGTTACTATTTATTTCGTCCAGATAATACGTATTAACTCACTTATTTGGCAATTGCTTAAAACCTAATAAAAATATCAATGTGCGGTTTTCGCCAAAACTTAAAAAACAATTAAAACTAGGCGTTGTCGCTCGATACGAATCCTAAAATAGCTTGAAATTCACTTTTGAAAAGTGTCAGTCAACAGCTCCCCCACCTTTACTAAGAGTAATATGACAATACGTTTAGAGCCAAAGTAATAGGATATAAGCTTAGCTTTCCAATGAGGTAATAAAAGTTACATCTAGTTCTGGGAATTTTTGTAGAATTTTAGAAATTTGTTGTTGACCCTAGCAACTAGAGGGGCGCCCTTCCGGTCAATTTAGAAATAAATAAATATTTTCAGTCAATTAATCTTGGCCACTTTTGTTATAATATTTTTTCAAGGCGCTAACATGAAGGACATCCGAGATATGGATACTGAACATCCTTAACTGAACATCCTTAACTGAACACCCTGTATAATTGTAGGCAAGTTTTTGAACTACGTTACATGGAAATTAGGCGGTATATACGTAATGTTTTCAACAGTTTGAAAGATGATATTTATTCATTTCACCTTATAAAAAATAAATTTCACATCTTTACATTTTAAAATATAAAAATCCATGAAATATCCACGAAAATTGTATATAATAATATATTTACCTGTGATACAAGAAACTTTGACACATTTCCACATTAGGTTTAACTAATAACTTAACTGAAAAAACAGATAACCTGGTTTTACTACGCTACACTATTTTAAAATGAAGTAATATTTTAAATAAACACAACTTTTTATACTTATACAATCCTAATGGGTAAGAGCACAGAATTCAAGTACCGACTATTTTAAGATCATTTTCCACAAACAGTATACTAGTTTGGTTTAAAGAACTATTTAGATTTATTTGAAATAAAATGTATATTTTTTTAATACCAAACAAATATTTGATGCAATGACCTATTGTAAAATAGGAATATTGCCTATTACGAGAAATCGGGAACTCGGATCTTTAATAGTAAATACTAAATTATAGCTAAAGACATATTTTAGAGTATTTTGTTGGGCTATTAAATTAATGTTAATTAAAACTATACTCTTACACATCTTGTGGGTAATAATGTAATAAAATAATGTAAAGCATTATTTTCTAGTATGATTGTTTTTTTCTTCAACCGCCTATTATGTCTTAAAGAACGTTTGATTTTAATAAATTTACGTTTATTAAAGTATTTCACTTCTGCCAGCACTTTTACCAAAAATGTCTTCACTCATATGTATTTCAAAAATGATCTTCATGATGATTCCAATGATTACTTAGCATATAACTCGCATATGAAATAAAAAAAATCTTTTTGTGCAAAGTTGCAATAGCGAACAATTATTCTTCTGAAATACAAAAATTTCGAAAAAAAGTCTTTCTTGAACTAGAGCCCGCATTTAAGACGATATATTAATATAGGAACATTACTTCTCAATGTCTTAGTAACCGACGAATAAATAATGTCCCGATTAAAAATTAAAATTATCAGATAGAATGTACTCATATTCCTATTTCAAAAAAGTTTTATTAAGAAACTATGGACTTTTCGATTTTCTGTTATCAAATTTAGAATTAGATTTAGATTTATTTAAATCAGTTTTCAAGTTCACCGCCATATTTTATATTTGACTGAACATCCGGCTCATTCGCTAGCCTAATGAGGTTTCCGACGATAAATTTACATGACCTGCCACACTGCAAACAGCATGTGATTTATGTGCAGCAAGAGCTGAATCGAGAAATTGTCGTACGAATTAAAAAAAAAGCTTGCTCCAATACAGCTTCATCCTTATTTCAAAAGAAGAAACAAAATAACTGAGCTCTGAAAATCATAAATTTTGTAAATACGTGTATTTCTAATAATTTTTGTATTATTTCCACAAATTTGATTATGTTTATATTAGGATCTGATTTAAGGCAAGTGATCAAAAATAAAAAAAAAAAATTGTTTAAAAAAAATATGTTTTTAAGCATATCTCCAAAACCAATAAAGGAATCAATTTGTGCGAATAACAAAAAATACTTAAAACTAAACATAAATTTAAATTTAAAACTTTCTTCAAATGTATTTAGCTTTGTTTTTTCTTGCCATTCTTACAATCGTAAGGATGTCGTTTTTATTTTAGCCGTAAATAATTACATTTTACTCAAATACATTTTTTTGATCAAATTTTGATATACTCATGAATTTTTGGCAAATTCAAATTCAAAAGAGGCAATTTATCACATTGCATTAACGATATTTGGTACCCTTTGTATCAAAAAATAAAATTATTTTTTTGTAACAATCGTTAAAACAATACTTCTAATTAACATAAAATTAAGATAAACAACGCCAATTTGAATTACTTAAAAATGTGTGACTTTTTTATTTCATTTACGAAAACATTTGAATTTTTTTAATATTATTTTTCATTATTTGTTGTAAAAATATGATACATTTTACATTTTCATTATCGGATATTATAGTTAGAAATATATGTTCGGCTTTTAAATTCGTTAAAATTGGATATAATCCCCTTACAAACTCCAAAATGGAAAAAGGAAGAAAATCAGATGGTGTTCATTTAAATACACCTATTCCGCTTACTTACTCGCTTATAGCTAACGAGTAGCAAAAGCAATAAAGTAAAGCTTTCGGTTTATAGCATTACGCATTCGTAATGCAGGAAATATGAAAAAAACTATATATAAAAGCAACGAAAAATATTGAAGGGTATTTATAACGATATTTCATACAGAAAGCATTTAAACATCTCGACTGAATGCTAATACGATTCGTAAAATAATCTGAATTTTATGTTTCCATCCTTTTCCGGCTCGATCTAGTCGAATTTCCTAAAATATTAGTAAATTCAGACATTTCCCCACAGCCTTTTCGAAGGATATTACATTTATAAATTAGATTAGAGATCATCGGAACAGAGGCTCATTTAGGATTTTTGTCTCCACTAAACTCCCCACCGAAAGGAGTTTTTTTTTTAATCAATTTAACATGGAATAATAAGGACCTAGATACCATAGTCAGACTCCTCCGCAAAGTTTCGTAGATGTAACGAAATTGAGTTTTTTATTCCACAGTGTTGTACTCGGAACGGTCGCCATGAATCATTTTACATCGTCGTAAATCCTCTGGTCCCAACTAAAAAGTACTAAAATTAACCCGTTTACCTAAAGCCGTTTGGAAACAATCAGGTTCAGAAGGTCAAAAAACACGTTTTTAACGTTTTAATTTTTTCGGATCATTGTCAGCAGTAGTAGTCTGGGGGTCCTGGGGATGTTTCGTTGACGTTATAGGGACATGGATTTTCTCCGTGGTTTCTTATGTATTTTGACCTGCTGATTACGAATTTCGAGGGTGTTTACCCGAAAAATAGTCAGAAAATTTGTTATAAACCATTTAATTGTTTAAATGGCTATAGCTAGTAAACTATGAGAGATACAAAAATGTATAAGAAATACTCTGTGGTTCTTTGTAAAATCAGTCAAATTAAAAAAATGCAAAATAACGACTTTTCCGAGCTTTTGTGCTTATATCTCCTCTTCTACTTAAGATGGGAAATTCTACAGCATCTCATTTTAAAACCTAAGCTGTAAGTATGAAAATGAATTGTGCTAAGGTCTCCTGTTCTGAAAGAAATTAAACTAGGTTAAAGTCATAATTTTTTATGAAAAAAAAAGCAATATCTTTTGTTTATAAGCATTTTAATCAAAGGAATATTGGTAATATCACCGTTCCTAGAATTATTCTTCTCTTCAAACCCAACATTTTGAGACCTCGTGAATATATTTCAGAGCCGGCGCGACATTTTGCGAAGCCGAGTGCAAAAAAGTTTGCGGGGCCGTATACTTTTAAGACTATATAGTTTATCAAAAAGTATCTAGTATCTGAGTGCATACAAGTCAACAATAGCTCAAAGCATGATTTTTAATGACAATGAGTTTTTTTCCTATATTATAGCAGGAAAAGTTATTTAGTAGGTGGATATTCACTTTAAAAATAAAAATCTTGAAAGTTAATAATATTTTAATATCATAAAAAATGCCTGGGATAACACAATAAAAAAACATATCACAGAAATAAACGAATAGAATAAATATTTAATATATGGCTATCTATAAACACGCTTTCCTTGCCTTAATATTGACAAAATCGTTAATTAGTGTATTGAAATGTATTGTTTTTATTTTGTTATACACTATTTACACTAATGCCGACCCTACCAGCCTTTTTTAGATGGTAGTTCTCAAGTAGTTTTTAATGAGTTTTAGTTTTGAAAAACTTCTTTCCCCTGATGCAATTGTCAATAAATTTGCATAAACATTATTTAGTATTTTTATGAAGAAACTAAAGTAACTCATATATAGATTTAGAATCTGCTGGCATTATATTCTTTATCTTCATATAGCTCAAGTCCACAAAGATTTTGTCTGTCTTCATCCTTCAAACTAATGTGTAAATCTTTCCAACATTTCATTAACTGTTCGTCAGTTAAGTTTATCCAATGTAATTGATAGAGGAATCCGAATTGATCTTTATGCTTTTCATATAAAGTAAACGTTTCTTTAAATGTCGTTGCTTTCATATTCAAACTGCTTTTTAACTCTCGCTATTCTTTTTTTGGGAAAAACTGTTTTTAGGTCGTTTTCAAAGCATATTTCTTTAGCAATCGTCAAATACTTATCATAACCAGTTACTCTAAAGTCGCTTAAAGTTTGGTGAAGTCCCTCTAATAATTTGATAGCAACATTTATCTGCATATCCTCATTTTGTCGTATTTGCATACACGGTTTACAGCAACCAACAGTTCATACCAAATTGCCACGGAGAGAATAATATAAAAAGATGTTAGTTCACTTAGAAGAGATTTTGCCTCGCTCACGGGTTTTGGGACCTTGGGATTTTCAAAAATCTCTTCTAAAACTAATATAAGTTCTTTTATTTGGTACCTTATGGCCTTTACACTTTCCAATCGACATTCCCACCTGGTTTCCGATAACGGTTTAGGGGTTATTTTTAAATATTTTTTGGCAATGTCATACCTGTAATTTGATACCGACAGAAATGTGTAAAATTTTTAAACACTTCCAAAAAAATGTCATTGCTTTTGGTGAGGCACTAGCAATGTCGGAGAGTATTAAATTTAAATTATGACATCCGCATGGCGTGAAAATTGCTCGCCTATTTTCACGCAAAAGTCGGGCCTGACATCTGATTCATACCCCTTCATATTGGCGCCGTTGTCATACCCCTGACTTCTGCAGTCATCAAAACGTATATCTAAATGCTTGAGAATTGCTTTTAGGTTATCTGCTAAGCCTTTTTCACTTGTATCTTTAACTATAACAAATCTCACAAATGAATCAGAAATCTCGACACTATTGTCTCCAAGATGCACATAACTAATTATACATGTCATTGATCAAAATATTTAGCAGCTTTGATTCGATTAGATATGTTAGTAACTACCTTTTCCCCATTATTGATATAATCTCATTTTGGATATCGTGACTTAAATAGTGAGCAGATCTATTTGATGATGCAGCATTTTGACATGCTTTTTGAGTATAGGGTCAAATTTTAATATTAGTTCTGTTAATCATCAAAGATTATCATTGGTATCTGTAAACAGTTTATCGCATGGCTAAATTACGACTGGCTAAAAATTTAATTACATATATTAGCCGTTCGATAACATCACGACACTTTTCTTTTTCTTCAAAAAACAACCTTTCGGATATCTTCAATAAAGATGTAGAATTTTCAAAGTTAACTCGGGCTTCATTTCACATCTTCTTTCTAGTTTTTTCGGTTTGAAATATTTTACAAAGGAAAACAGTAGACTCTATCAGCGTTTTTGAATATATTAGCCATTTTCTATAAAACATCTCACCATTGCTTAACGACCTGTTAAAATAGGTGTTCGAGAAACATCGATTGTTGTCATCCCGAGGTTACAATTTAATTGTATTTCTAACAAGGCCATTTTTTAAAAGATGCAACTTTTGTGATTCCAATAGAGTTTGCCATAAGCTAATATCTTCCAAAATTTCGAATTCCGTTTGAGCAGGTTGATCCTGAAAATAAAAAACCGCTGCAAAATGAATTGCTAAACCCACTTCACATTTAACTGACAAAGTAAAATAAATTTGAAATTTATTTTCACCATCAGAAAAATGATGCAGCATCACAATTCCTTTAAAAGAACTTGTCCCATAAACTAACAAGAACACTTTTTTGCCGAAATTCGTTTTAAACCACGTTTTAAGAACGTTTTGAGATTGTTCAACTAGAAAAGGATTTTTTCTACGACTGCTATGAAATATCGCCTTTGTCTTACTATTTACTTATATTCAAATTATACACTTGAAACCTGTGCAACATTATTTCGCACAGTTTAAACCGTGCGAAATCATTTCGCAGGACAAAACAAACTTCAAATCACTTCTTCAAACACCACATTTCTTACTCGTGTGGTTGCGACCCTCGCTTCTGATAAGCTTCCACAGTCATAAGAAATGTTTAGCTTTTTGAATTAGTTACACAATATACAATTATTGTTTTTTTACCATTACTACACTTTCTCATGTAGTAGTGCCAATGGATATTTTACATTCATTCACATTACGCAATCATAATATATTATGTTTATGTCTATACATATAAGATTCAATAGAATGCGGGTAAGCTTCCAGTTTAAAAATTTGATGTAGGTAATTAAAGAAACAAGAATATCTTACTCTTACTCCCATTGTATTGTCATCAGGTACTGTTGTTGTTGTCTCTTCTAATATGTTCTCAATCGTTTTCAAGTTGGTATTAGGTTCGGAAATTCTAGGATTTTTCGTTTAAGATATTTTGTCAAAGCCTATTCAAGCGACTGTCTCATTTTTTCGTGAGCTTTAAGTTTTCGGGCCTTCTCAGCTCCCTCAACGTACTTACTTTCAAAGTCACGCGCGGGGCCATGTGCAGTGCACGCCCAGCACATGCCTCGCGCCGCGGCCGTCCTAATGTATTTAAATTGATTTTTCGCTGAGATACAACAATTTAAATCGACAGGCATCTACAAGCCGTCATTCTAAAAAAAAAAATTTTTCTTTAGAATTAATTTTGTAGAATATCGTCTTAATTATTTATAGAAAAATTACAAAAAATATATTTTTTATAATTTCAATTTAATCAGCTGAGAGTATAGGCATTTCGACCGACAATAAATGTACTGATACCAGAATTGCCACCAATCTCTGGAAGCATCAAACTACATAATATACTGCTATGTTTTTATTTAGTAGTAGTTGTTCCGGTCAAAATGTGTATATACTTGATCCTTTAGACTATGGGTTTATTGAAGAAGACGATACCTATGTTATTACCTAAAAAGGTACAAAACTTGATACCGCCAATTGATGAATTAATATCGCACTGTACGTGCAAAGTCTGCGCACGGAAAACGTGCGTGTTTTGTTGATACATGTTGATAGCATGTTACTCATTCTGTTTTTGTCAATGAGAAAAACTTGTAAAAATATTAATAATGATATTGATAAATAAATTTATAATAACAAGCAAGACTCTTTGTATTTGATGCAAATTTCTTTAATCAAAAATTTCAGGCAAAGGGCTTTCGGTCACCGGCTATTCTCAGTACAATTCGTCAAAAGCACAGAAGTCTCCAGGTTTTATAAATAAATAAATAATAAATAAATAAATGCTTTATTGTCAAAAAAATTTTACAATTTTGTGGACAAAGCTGTTGTAAAAAAATAGTTTACAAACATCAAAATTAGCAAACAAAACAAGACAAAAACACATCATAAATATTATAGAAAAATAATATTTAAATCAGGAATTTAGAATATTAATATTATAGAATCCTAAAAGAAGTACATTAGAAATGTACTTTGTCAGTCGTACTATGTTATAAACATTTTCATAAATATAATGTAAAAAAATAAAAAAACAAAGTAAAAAATAAAAAAGTACGAAACAATTAAAAAAATACATATGCAAAGTTCGGTAAAAATGGTTGGTAATGGCAACTATCACACTAGGGGTTCATAAGGATAAAATTATGTGTTGTAAAACTCGTTCACGGTGTAGAAGGCTCTTTCCAGTAAGAATGATTTCAAAGCCTTGCGAAATGAAGTCAGAGATATTATGGATTTGATGTTAAATGGCAGGTGATTATGCATTTTTTTTTGCATTGTAGATTACTGATCTTTTAATTAACTCTGAGTGTGGGGTTGAAAGATAGAGATCGTGCTCAGTATTTCTGAGAGGGTAATTGTGAGAAGGTCTCTCTAATAGAGCAGGTGCGTGCTTACGAATTAAGCAAACCGATTCCAAAATGAATAAGCAAGGAAGGGTTAGTATTTTATATCTTTTAAAGAAATCTCGGCAGTGAGTTCTACTGTTAAGTCTCAGTAGGTAACGAACAGCTCTTTTTTGTAGTATAAAAATTCGATCAAATTGAGTCGCACAACATGTACCCCAGAATGGAATAGCATATCTGAGGTGCGACTCAACAAGAGCAAAATAAACAGTTCTAGAGGTAGAAAAGCTAAGCTCCTCGGAAACAGATCTTAACGCAAAGCAAGCAGAACCTAACTTCCTTGATAAAGCGTCGATATGTGGATCCCATTTTAAAGAATCATCTACAAGAAGCCCTAGAAATTTTACAGAGTTTACGACATCAATAGTGGTGCCATTAAGGTCAAAGGGTTGCAGCGTGTTTTTATAAGACAAGACTTTCGTTTTAGAGATGTTCAAACATAGGAGATTAGAATCGCACCAGGATTTAATGGTGATTAGGTCATTAGATACAATCCTATGTAGGTCCGTGACATCTGGGTGGCTCCACGTAAAGCTGGTATCGTCCGCAAAGAGACATATTTTTCCACTAATGTTTAAATTAGCCATGTCGTTTATGAACAGAAGAAACAAGATAGGGCCTAGTACCGAGCCTTGAGGCACTCCATATTCCATTGGCCTACAAGAAGACATCCTGTTGTCAACTTTCACAACTTGATTTCTGTTGCTAAGATATGACTTAAACCAATTGAGAGGAGCCCCTCTAAATCCATAGTACTGCAGTTTGTTAGTTAATATATTATGATTCACACAATCGAAAGCTTTGGAAAAATCACAGAAAATTGTTGCCGTAGCGTGATGGTTGTTTAGGCTGGAGTAAACTCTATTAAGAAGGGAAAACATGGCATCGCTTGTGCATTTGTTACTTAGAAATCCAAATTGATGTTTTGTAAGTATTTCATATCTAGACAGAAATGATAAAAGCCTTTTTTTAACCAGTCTTTCGATGATCTTAGATAGCGTAGGGAGAAGTGCAATTGGGCGATAGTTCGAAGGTTCTTCTGAAACACCTCCTTTGTGAAGAGGTATGATTATTGCAGTTTTAAGGCAGCTTGGAAAAGTACCATTTTGGAAAGACATATTTATCAAAGTAGTCACATGCTCTAGTGTGCATTCCGGCAGACTTGAATACATTTTTAAAGTAAGCCCATCAGTTCCCGAAGAAGATTTATTTTTGATATCATTAATTGTACTACGAAGTTCTGATAAAACTACTGGTGAAAAGAAGAAACTGTGCAGGTTTACCCTATGATTAGAGAGATATGAAATTGGGTCATTAGATTGAGATACGGATTTAGTCAAATCTTAGGCTACATTTACAAAATAATTGTTTAGGTCCTCAGGAGAGGTAAGGATAGTGCTGGATAAAGGAGTTTTGTTTCTTAAATTATTTACGATAGACCAGGTTTCTTTAGCTACATTTTTGGCGTTAGAAAGTCTATTATTGTAATAAATATCTTTGGCGGCTTTAATAGTTTTATGATAAATTTTTCTGTATGATTTTACATAATTATGAAAAAAGACACTGTCCGAAAATTTCTTTAAATGAGATAGTGACCGCATGTTCTTAGAAGATATACGTAAACCTTTAGTGGACCAGGGTTTACTTCTTTTATTTTTGATAGGCCTAAGAGGAAAAGATTCAGAAGCTATATTAGTTAGAGTTTTTATAAAACGAGAAAATTCAGTGTCGACATCATAAGTGTGAGAGTCCCAGTCAGTTATTTGACATAGGTGTTTGAAATTAATGAAATTTCTAACCGAAAAAATACGGTCTACTTGTCTAGAGGAATTTTTGGCTTTGGATGTAATTGAAAATTTTGTGAAAATTGCTTCATGATCGGAGAAACCTGGACTTAAGACATTACATTCGACGGAGCTAGGATCGAAAGAAGACATTCCTGAGCAGCACACACACTGGAAAAGTCAATATTGAAATTGCCACATAAGATTAATTTGCTTTTTACAGGAAGGGACTCGAGCAAACTTAGAAGGTTATGGCAGAATAATTGCACATCAGCATCAGGTGTTCTATAAATACAAATAATATAAAGGTCATAAGTATTGTGATAAACGATAGAAAATTCAAATACTTTTTCAGATAATAAATGATTATACTTTGATATTTCGGAAAAATCGTTGTTTGAAGACATTATCATGGTGCCTCCATGAGTTAAATTAGTTCTATTAAATCTGGCAATTGTGGTATAGTTTTTAATAAAAACAGGTTGATTGATATTTAGCCAGTGCTCAGTGATGGCAATGACTTCTGGAAAATTTAGCTCTTCTAACAAAAGATATAATTCGTCTGTTTTATGTCTTAAGGACTGAATATTAAGAAAAAAAAGATTAAAATTGCTATTGGTCAATTTTTTAGAGGGTGCTAGATCCTCTTTTCGCGTCATATTGACTAAAAATTTTTACTTTTTGATGGTGAACCACTAGAATAATATTTACCAGTACCTTCACGAATTTTTTGGAGCCGTAAAATTTTTTCCGAGGAGTAGAAAGATCTATACGCTGCAAGGTCTGAGTTCACTTCAGATGAACCAATCCCATAGGCATCGTGGAAGCGATAATACAGCTTGCGCAGGGATTCCTTGTCACTGGGAAGGCCTTCTGAAGCTAGCAATAATTTAATGCTAGTACTTGTATGCCCCTCAAAACACACACTAGATGGCTGGTCGTGTAGATAAGCAAGAAATAGCCTTAAGGTCTTTAGTAAGGAAGGATCCCTTAATCTGGCTAATATATAGCGACCATTTGCTTTATCCGAATCTTGGGACAGCCGCACTCTTGGTGGAGTCATTGGATCAAACTGCAAAAATCATCTTTCTTTGCAGTTTTCTCCATGCTTAATTTAGAGCCCTCCAGTGCCAATGACCTACAAGCTGCTATGGCCTCCCTGTCAGAGCCAATTATGACTGACTTATCCTCTTCAGGCACAAATGTCACTGGTGATTCCAATAATTGAGGCTTTGGTGGAGACAGCCCCCGGCTCTTTGGGATATCTATATTGACATCTTGATGACTAGAAGATGAGACATTATGGGCTGTGGAAGTGGGCGGCGTTTGGATAAGGGTTGGTGAAACTGAATCATAGGTAGGATCAATTATAGTACCAGGTGGCCATAGACTAGCGTTCTTAAGCTGAATTAAGTGATCTTTATTTTGCACCCCAATTTTAAAATCAGAGTGCAAAGTGTCTGCATTCTTAAGCATAGGAAAACAACGCACAAAATTCGTGGTTCCTAATTTTTCTTTGATGTAGTGTACAAGCTGATTTGATTTATACGTGGACGGAATTATGGATACCACTACATAATGCCATTTCTCTATAATGGGTGTTTTGTTGGGCTGGAAGGAAACAGCTTTTTTTTGGAGACTTATTGACAGGCATTTGGACATCTGTTGTATCGGTTTGGGTTGATATTGCGGTGGTGTATATATTCTTTATTGAATGTTGTTTAGGCTTATCAGCAAGCTTCTCCAGGGTAAGTGCCATTTGTTTTACACTATGCTCAGCCATCTCTTTAGTCAACTGCTCCTTCGATGAATCATGCACCTGGACTTTGACAGATTCATTTTGAGTTTCCATTAAAATAGATGATAGATTGAAAGTATCCTGCCTAATTTCTTTAATGGATTTTTGTATACTGTCAGATATTCCAGAATGGAGGCTGTGAATATCCTCAATTTTTTCTAGCAGTATCTTCCATTTGGAGTCATGATTGAGTAAGATGTCGTAAATTTCGCCAATTATCGGAAGGATGTCGTTGTTTTTCTTTAAGCAGGAGGGCTTCGAGATATTCTGAAGAGATTTGAGTCTTTTGGAGATCTGATATTTTATCATGCAAATATTTCAGAGTTGGAGAGTCGCAAACAGTGCAAAAAAATCTTATATTGTTGAATTTTTGTTTGTAGAGCACTTTTGTCGTGGATTTATCCAGTCCTGTACAGACCATACAAAAATTTCTTCGGCACTCCCCACTACAGCGAATTCTGTAACAGTCTTTTTCCGAAACGATTTTTTGGCAAGAATCGCACTTAAATTCAGCCATTTTATAAATAAATAAAAAATTAAAATTTTCAAAGGAGCAAAAAAAGTGAAAATTAAAAAAAAAAGATGTAGATGAATTTTATGTAAATATTTTGTAAATATTTCTTAGACTTAACTCGATGTCTATGTCAATTTATTAAGTGTAAAATCCAGAGACTCATGTGCTTTTAACGAATGGCACTGAGGATGACCACTGGCCGAAAGCACTTTGGCTGTATTTGTTGATTAAAGAAATTTGCACGAAGATTCTTGGTTACTTATTATTGTTAAATACGTACATACAGCCATACACCCAACCTTCCAAAAAAATTATGATTTTTAGTACA
Source organism: Kuschelorhynchus macadamiae (assembly GCA_030620095.1). Taxonomy (NCBI): domain Eukaryota; kingdom Metazoa; phylum Arthropoda; class Insecta; order Coleoptera; family Curculionidae; genus Kuschelorhynchus; species Kuschelorhynchus macadamiae. Next base: position 41,753 of record JAUTXW010001036.1, read on the forward strand.
TTTAAATAAAGCTATATCCACATTCCACGTTTCTAGTTTCAGTCTCTATCTTTTACTCAGGACATTTATTCTAATTTGTAAGTGTTAGCCCTTAGTATTGTTCTGTTATTAACTGTTATTATCTATGATGTAAATTTAATGTAAGTATATCAGAACTAATAATAATTTCTAATGTGTTTTTTAAAATTAATAATAATTATTTCTTTTGTGGTATTAGGCCTTGACTATCTTATTATTATTATTATTATTATTATTATTATGATGACTTTGCCCTAGGGCATTCACACTCCCTCAAAGGGGAACATTCACTCATCCCAGATATCTCAGATATCAAAAGGATTGAGCTCTGGTGGAGTCCTTTCCATGTTATCGGACCCGTTGGGCAACTCTTCTTTCTTCTGTCTTCCCCAGAAATTTCCGAACTGTACGGGCAGTTCCAAGTAATACCGCTTTTTGCATGTTCTTGTATATATGGTCGCTGAGACCTAATGCTTTAGTGTTCTCCAGAAGATTCTTCGCAATGACACCGGTTGTTGAAATAATTATTGGAATGGTTCGGACCGTCTCCATCCTCCACAGCCTCCTTATATGCTCTTCTAGATCTCTGTACTTTATGATCTTTTCATTATACTTTCGACTTAGGTTGTTGTTATTTGGTATAGCAACGTCGATCAGTGTTGTTTTTCTAGACAGCTTATCTACAAGTATAATGTCTGGTCTATTATAAGCAGCTCGTTGGTCAGTGAGCACAGATCTATCCCAATACAATTTATATTCGTTATTCTCGAGGACGGGCTCCGGGTTGTACTTGTAGTAAGGAACTTTGTCTGATTGTATTAGTTTAAAGTTAGCTGCTAGTTCTTGGTGCAGTATCTTAGCCACTGAGTCGTGTCGTTCCTTGTAGTCCGTTGGTGCAAATGTTTGACACCCGCCAGTCACATGCTGGATAGTTTCCGAAGTTTGGCATCCATATCTACACCTATCGTCCTGAACTGATGGGTCCCTAATGATGTACTTCAGGTAGTTCCTTGTTGGGATCACTTGATCTTGGATAGCCACGAGAAAGCCTTCGGTCTCCGGGAACATCTGTCCCGACGTCAGCCAGTAGTTCGACGCGATCTTGTCGACATGTTCCTGGGTGACCTCGTTGGGATGACGTCCATGGAGAGGTTTCTCCATCCAAGTTTGCAGCTTTTCCTGCTTTGAATTGGCTGAGCATGTTTTGATCCCTTAGATGTAGAGGTGTTGATTCATCGGCCTCACATATAGCTCTATGAAGTGTGGATGCCTCGGCCTGCCTAAAAAAAGTAAAGACGCAATTTTACTACCTGTTGTTCTAACTGCTTAACTATTTCGGCCAATCCTCTTCCTCCCAGGTGGCGTGGTAGTGTTGTTCGTTCTGTTGCACTACGTGGATGATGTTTCTGTACCTTTGTCATTAACGTCCTCAGTTTACGCTGAATACTATCAATATCTGTTTTAGTATATCTTACGACACCAAAAGAATATGTCAGTGCGGAACATGCATAAGTATTGAGGGCCTTGCTCAAGTTCTTGCTGTTAAGGCTGGTTTTTAGTAGCTGTTTTACTCTTTTCGTAAATGCATTTGTTGTAGTTGATTTTTGGTGGCTGCGTACAACTGTACGCAGCCACCAAAAATCAAATCAAATTAAAACTTTAAGTCGTCCATATATAAAAGATGGTTTAATCTTGCGCGTTCGGAGTTATTATGTTTGATTGCCAAGCCATATGTAGTGGAATTTAGGCGACGCGACAGCGGATTCATCGACAGGCAGAACCATAATGGACTAAGCGAGTCACCCTGGAATATGCCTCTTCTGATAGGGATAGTGTTGGTCTCAATGCAGTCGTTATAAGGCACTTACAGCCGTATCTTGGTTCTCCAGGTTGCCATTATGTGATCTAAGAATTGAATAATATTAGGATCTATTTTATAAATCCGGAGTATACCTGATAGCCACTCGTGTGGTACTGAGTCGAATGCCTTCTTGTAGTCGATGTAGGCCGAGTAAAGGTTTCTTTTCTTGTTATGGGCCTGGTTGCATATTACAGAATCGATTAGTAACTGTTCCTTGCATCCCATTGCGGCTCTAGTACATCCCTTTTGTTGCATTGCTATGATGTTGTTCTGCTCGCAGTGTTTAAAAATTCGTTCATTACTGCAGGATGTCACAAGCTTATAAAGCGTTGGAAGACAGGTTATTGGGCGGTACTTGGTAGGATCTTGCGTATTTTGTTGGTCTTTCGGCATAAGGTTTGTTGTTCTCTCCGTCAGAAATGCAGGCATTCTGTGGGGATGTAGTATCACGTCATTAATTAGTACTGTTAGTTGGTGATGCATTCAGTAAAGTTTTTTGATCCAGTAATTCTGGAGATGATCTGGACCAGCAGCCTTCCAATTATGTTGGTTTTTGATGATTTCGGAGACTTCTTCCGTTGTAAATGGTTGGTGTTGCATTTGGTTAAGTTCCTGGTGTCCTTGGCGCTCTTCTTCTATCCATCCAGCATACATGTTGTAAGGAGCTGGTGTTGTTAACTGGTTTCCCCAAAATTCTTCTATCTGATTTTGAGTTGGGTAATTATTTAATGACGGATCGTTGAAGGATTTTAATTTCTTGTAGAAATTTTTCTCTGATTGAGAAAAAAGTTCGTTGTCTTGTTTACGGTTATTGCTAGTTTTATATCTTCTTAGTCTTCCCGAGTACAAGGAAAGTTTTTGTTTCATTGTGTCAAGACACTGTGGAGGTGTAAGGTTTATAGGGTCGTGCTGCGAGTGGTGGCGAAAACGGTCCATTATTTCTTCTACACATCTCTGAATCTTTGTTGTTCTTACTCCGCCGACGTACTCTGACAGCTGTCCTATGCCCTTGCGCAAGTCTTCGATTTTCTTTTGCAGTCGTCTTTCCCATGGGGGCATCTTTGGTTCCGTTCTTGGGGAGTTTACTTTAATTTTGATTCCTACATTCCTAATCGCTACCATCGCAGCGCAATAGCTTATGAGGTGTAGGTTTTCCAAGGAGTCAATATTCAGCAAGTACTCTGGCAGTACTGTTGTTCAATAGGTCTAATATTACTGCAAGTTTTTTAGACGAGTTTAGCTTTGGTAGCGGTGGCCTGGTCAATGGATTGGTTCCCTCATACTCGGTTACTGCTCTTCTCATTTCCGTCTGTAGTTTTTCAAGAAGCGCTAGATCTTGTTCGGTATTATTTCGGTGTTCTTCGGTGGGTTATTCTTCAATTTGTTCGTCAGGTTCTGGGAGAGGTTCGAGGTTATTTGGTTCTTCCTCTCTCTGGATGTTATGTAGGTCTTGTTCAACTTCCTGCCTAATGGTGTTACGTCGAGTCTCTGGGATTAAATTGTTTCTTATTATTACGCGGTATTGATCTGCTACGCGTTGTTCAGTAGCTTGAAAGTGTGGATATTCTCTAGTAAAATCGGCATGCAGCTGCTGTCTGTAGCCGATGGTTTCTCGTCCAAGATTGGTTACCCTAAAGTAGATGCGCAGGATAGCTTCGTTAACAGACGATGTCCATTTCTTGCGCTGTCTCGGACGTCCTGCTTGGGTGAGCTCTGGCTGTGGTGTCTGAGTAGCACTTTCAGCAGGTGGGACCCTTGGTGTTATGTGGCCCTCTTCTAGTGGTAGTTGATCTTCTTCTTGGGCTGTAGCTGTTTGTGTGACAGGTGCCCGCCTCCTCGACACCCTGCCACCGACGGTTCGCATGCTGTCATGTCCAACGTCGGCTCCAGACATGCCCAGGCGATCCCCAGGCAGCGGTATTTCTCCGAGGCTTCGGTTTGTCTCCATTTTCATGGGTATTTTCTCTTTTGGTTTAGGTTTCCCTAGGAGGAGAGATATCCACCTACACCATAATAATAAAATTCCAATTATTATTATTATTATTATTATTATGTTGCTTCAACTCGCTAGTTTTGTGGTTTTTATTTATTCATCGGCATAAGCAAGATGAATATTACTATGACAAATTAAGGAACTTGCGGATAATGTTGCAAGTATTAAGGATAACTGATTTCTATATGGTACTGAAAAGTTGGGAAGGAAGCCCCAGCAGAATGGAATTTTTAGGGAGTGACTGGGGAACAATACATGGTAATGATTTTACTACTGGGATAATTTGTTTGGAGCTATGTTTTGTTTACATTGTTGCCTAATCTGGGGTGACAAATCTGTATACTTAGCTATCTTATTATGAATGGTTTTCTGTACAGTATTTATATTATATCTATGAGATATGTCTTCTTTTGAGTTTTATTTACCAAGATTATGTGTGGTCTGTTTGATGGTATCTGTTAAATCTGTTCTCTCCCAATATAGTCTATTTTTCAGAACGTTTTCAGGGGTGCACTGGTAATAGGGGCAGGTATTATTAATTAGATGGTGAATTTCTGCTAACTTTTGATGAACAATTTTCGAAACACAGTTATGTCGGTGTAGGTATTCGTTGGATGAAAGGTATGCACAACCTGCAGTTATGTGTTGGATAGTCTCTGAAGTGCGAAAGCAACCATTACGCTATCTGTATATATCTCTTTAAGCCACGGAGTTAAGCTCATTCGCTACTATTTTTTCAAACTCCCCACGCCAAACTCTAACCGATAGTGTGTTTAATTCCGCACTAGCTTGAAAAAAAATTATTTCAAATAATCAAAAATAGTTTGTTTTTGGGTTTAACTTATATATTTTGACAAACATGACATATTATGTTTCGTTGGCACACCAAGAACCGAAGCTTAGACCGAAACCATCAAGACAAAAATACAAATGCATTTTTTAATTAAAAATTTAAAATTTAAATTGTTATATTTTTGTATAAATAATTAAAACGATATTAAACAATATTCATTCTAAAGGAAAAATAATTAATATTCGCAGCAGCTCTAGGAGCCGTGCTAAGAACTCCGCGGAACTTAAATGAATCAACTAGGCCTCAAAACTTTTGGTTTGAGAAGTAGAATAATCCTAGGATACTTAATGAGTGATATTGATAATGTATCTTTGGTTAAAATGCTTATAAATAAAAGACATTGCTTTTTTTCTTAAAAATTTATTACTATAATCGAGTTTAACTTTTTTCACAACAATTGTTGGAGACTTTATCACACCTCAGTTTCAAGCTATAGAGCTTAAATAGGAACCGAGATATAAGCGGAAAAGCTCGGAAAAGGCGCTATTTCGAATTTTTTTATGCTAAATTCACAATATCTCTAGTTCTAATTAACAAATTTTAATTTTTAAAGAAACACTACCGTGACTTTTTACTGTCTCGTGCGATATAGAAAATTCACAAGAAATTAAAACAACTTAGTGAATAACAAAGAACAATTTCTCACATCTTATTAACCACATCAAAATCGGTTTACTCTTTTTGGAATTAAAGAGATTTTATATTGATGCTAACATTATATTGATGCGATCATTCCACTGTATCGTTCTTTTTGGCTAGCGAGTTTTTTATTTGTTCAAATTTATTTTAAATTTAGGTTATGATAATTTACTAAACTAGTATAAAAACATCCTAAACAGTTAAACCAATCATTTTAACATTTTCTCACCCCATTATAACAATATTCACTGATCTGGCTTGCTTTGACACACAGCCTTCCAAAATCGGGTTTTAAGTTTGAAATTGATACTGTTAGTGCGGTTTCTCTTTTGAGGTTTGACCGGTTAACAAGGATAAGTAGAAAAAGGTAATAACCAAAACGCTTTCCGTTTTAAGAAAAAAATTGCTGCCCTAATTGCTTCAATTTTCCCCTTTAATATAAAGTAAACATATTTTTTGTAAATAACTATTTTTGTAATGTAATTAATTTCGGGATATGTAATATTAGTCTACCTTTTTATTAGCGTGTTTATTGAGATTAAATTCTGTATTAAATAAAGGATTTCTATGAACCTCCCTTAGGATATCTTGTTACATTAATAGGCCAGTCACTTTATATGCAATTGATGTGTCCAGTTGTGACAAATTTGCCTTTAAGATGTTTGAGATCGCAATTGAGATTCAATTTGATCAGAAGACTTGAAACATCTGACAGTTAAATTAAATTTACATTTAACGACATTTACATACTGAAATGGTGTTGGTAAATTCACCTTTTATGCTTTTGTTTGTTTGATAATGGCAATTTTTTTCTCCGTAGGATAAGGATAAAAAATATGTTTTTTATACAGTTTTGAATCGAAATTAGATATTATTAATATCTTATTGAATAAAATTGTGATTTTTCGTTACCATAGTCTTTAAAAAACAATTATTAGTGTGTTTTAAATTTAAATATTCAAAGAACCCGCTTGCCCAGGCATAAGTTAGATTTTTTTAATCTCACTACTAATTATGTATAATAAATAAAACTCTTGAATAAATAACATAAATTTAAGACAATAAACAATATAAAATACTTACAGTTACTTTTAACTAGAAAGTAGTTTTCAGTAAAATTTTGTTGGGGTCATTAAAATAGTTTTGTTAATTATACTTGTAACTATAAATAAAATGACTGATTAAGAAACCACAAATACGAGATTTTTCAGTCAAAATATAAAAGGAACAAAAAACTTATTTAAGAAGACTGGTTAATCACCAGTCATAAAACAAAAATATGTACGCCTAGGTATGAAATTATGTCGGATCCAATGTCGAGTTCTGCATTGCTGCCAAGTTTACCGTTTTTCTGTTCTAAAAGAAAAATTATTTCTTTAATGGAACACCCTATATTATATTACTTTTTTAAAATCTGCGTAAAATTCTCAATAGTTTTTATTAAGAGCACTTAAACTTTTCGGTTTTTAGAAGTCGGTTTACGGACGTGTATGACTGTGTGAGACGTTATTTTCTCTTGCTTATGTTCTGAGAGCCTTATCACAATCTACTGCTCTTTTAGGTCCGCTAGAACGTACAGCATCTTTTATCTTTCCAGTTTCACGAATTTTTTTGTTAATTTTAATTGCGGTAGATTTAGTTATTGGATTTCTGTTAAGATATTTGTCATTAAAAAAATTACAAACATCTTGCATTCTATTCCAATAACCCTAGTATAATTAAAATTTCAATCCTTTTGGTTTTAGTTAAGCGATCCATTTTTGTAAATCAGCTAAACTGATATTTCAAACATATCAGACCTTTTGCGTTCAGGTATTTTAATAAAAGCTAATACATTAAATTATGGATATTAAACCCTTATTTTATAAAAACTGTTGACTTTCCTAAAAAGTGCTCTTAATAAAAAGTATTGGGAATTTTATGTAGATTTTAAAAAAGTAATAATATAAGGGTGTTTCATTAAAAAAAAATCCTTTTATAACAGAAAACGGTAAACTTGGCAGCAATGCAGAACTCGCCACTCGATCCGGCATAATTTCATATTTAAGTGTACATACTTTCATTAAATTCAGGTAAGCGGTACCTGAGATATTTCGCTTTTTGTATTTAGAAAAAAAAAACAAAAAAAATAACCTAAAAAAATGTAAACCAATAAATATATAGGGTTATAAACTATTCCGTATCATGTATACAGAAAATCCAAATAAATCCGACATAATCCCTCCGGCAAGAATTATCATACGACTCACAAAACTGTATTGCCCATAAAGCTTGCGACGATACTCCAGCGAGAACGTGTTAATGTTTCTGAGACTCCTTCCTACCTGGGACATGTAGGTTTACTGACGCCAAGAGATTCTCACAAATCACCTATATGATTATGTAGGAATTTAAAAATACAGAGCTTATCAAAATGTTTCCTTCTCTGATGCAAGATTTGTATCTAAGAAAATCCATTACAATGTGATATTCGAAATTATCTCAGGAGATCGCTAACTAACATATCACAATTTTTTTCTGGACTCTTTCGATAAGATTGATGTGGTTAGAGAAATGAGGAGACCAGGCAGGAAAACTATTTTTAAGGTGACTGGAAACAAATAAAAAATAAAGTATTTTCATGATCATGTAACGGTCATATAAGGACAATAACAATACATAACATAATTCCAAACAGGTTTACAGTTGGCAGAATTTACAGCAGGTAAAATTATTTTTATTTTTTTCAAATGGTTTTAGGATAAAATTAACCAAATCAGCTAGAAATCAGATATTAAAGAAACCTACTGAAGAGGAACTAGGAATTCAAGAAACAACCTTGTAAAGCGGATACTGAGCAGATAGTTACTGAAAGACGTCTCGAAGCTACCATGACACGCGTTAAATATTAAACTACTTTGTACGTCACTATATTTAGAGAACTAACTAAGCATAACATTATATTTTCGCAGTACTACCCAGGTTCTTCTGACGAATTAAGACAAATTTAAAAATTAGCAGGGCGCTCATCCAAAACGTTATATTGAAAAGAGACCCAAGAATCCCTCTGCAGATTAATCCAGGGCCGGTTCTCTTTTTGCTTTACATGGATGATACAACCAAAATGTTTTTTATCAGTTCATATACCTTGCCAGCCGACGCAGCCGCTTTTTTTGACTTGACAGTGAGCATTTGAATTTTAATGAAAATTTTTATTTACAAAATAGTGTGAAACACATTCTTCAGAAATATGGAAATTCGTCGCCACTATGCAAGAAAATGTAGCATGAAAATTGAAGAGAAACTCTAACTGTACTTTATGTATAGAAATGTTAAATAATCTGTTCTAACTAAAGACTAACCATTCTTATACATTCATTAGGAATTCACTTTTCCTTTATTTATATCGGTGTTATTAGGCGAGCTGATTAGACCTATTTTCTGTTATCTATTCCATAAATCTAAATATATTTATGTATATGAAAGTAAAAAAGTGTAAATCCAAATTAAAATGAAATTATAATAAATAAATAAATAAATAAATAAATAAATGCTTTATTGTCAAAAAAAATTTTACAATTTTGTGGACAAAGCTGTTGTAAAAAAATAGTTTACAAACATCAAAATTAGCAAACAAAACAAGACAAAAACACATCATAAATATTATAGAAAAATAATATTTAAATCAGGAATTTAGAATATTAATATTATAGAATCCTAAAAGAAGTACATTAGAAATGTACTTTGTCAGTCGTACTATGTTATAAACATTTTCATAAATATAATGTAAAAAAATAAAAAAGCAAAGTAAAAAATAAAAAAGTACGAAACAATTAAAAAAATACATATACAAAGTTCGGTAAAAATGGTTGGTAATGGCAACTATCACACTAGGGGTTCATAAGGATAAAATTATGTGTTGTAAAACTCGTTCACGGTGTAGAAGGCTCTTTCCAGTAAGAATGATTTCAAAGCCTTGCGAAATGAAGTCAGAGATATTATGGATTTGATGTTAAATGGCAGGTGATTATGCATTTTTTTTGCATTGTAGATTACTGATCTTTTAATTAACTCTGAGTGTGGGGTTGGAAGATAGAGATCGTGCTCAGTATTTCTGAGAGGGTAGTTGTGAGAAGGTCTCTCTAATAGAGCAGGTGCGTGCTTACGAATTAAGCAAACCGATTCCAAAATGAATAAGCAAGGAAGGGTTAGTATTTTATATCTTTTAAAGAAATCTCGGCAGTGAGTTCTACTGTTAAGTCTCAGTAGGTAACGAACAGCTCTTTTTTGTAGTATAAAAATTCGATCAAATTGAGTCGCACAACATGTACCCCAGAATGGAATAGCATATCTGAGGTGCGACTCAACAAGAGCAAAATAAACAGTTCTAGAGGTAGAAAAGCTAAGCTCCTCGGAAACAGATCTTAACGCAAAGCAAGCAGAACCTAACTTCCTTGATAAAGCGTCGATATGTGGATCCCATTTTAAAGAATCATCTACAAGAAGCCCTAGAAATTTTACAGGGTTTACGACATCAATAGTGGTGCCATTAAGGTCAAAGGGTTGCAGCGTGTTTTTATAAGACAAGACTTTCGTTTTAGAGATGTTCAAACATAGGAGATTAGAATCGCACCAGGATTTAATGGTGATTAGGTCATTAGATACAATCCTATGTAGGTCCGTGACATCTGGGTGGCTCCACGTAAAGCTGGTATCGTCCGCAAAGAGACATATTTTTCCACTAATGTTTAAATTAGCCATGTCGTTTATGAACAGAAAAACAAGATAGAGCCTAGTACCGAGCCTTGAGGCACTCCATATTCCATTGGCCTACAAGAAGACATCCTGTTGTCAACTTTCACAACTTGATTTCTGTTGCTAAGATATGACTTAAACCAATTGAGAGGAGCCCCTCTAAATCCATAGTACTGCAGTTTGTTAGTTAATATATTATGATTCACACAATCGAAAGCTTTGGAAAAATCACAGAAAATTGTTGCCGTAGCGTGATGGTTGTTTAGGCTGGAGTAAACTCTATTAAGAAGGGAAAACATGGCATCGCTTGTGCATTTGTTACTTAGAAATCCAAATTGATGTTTTGTAAGTATTTCATATCTAGACAGAAATGATAAAAGCCTTTTTTTAACCAGTCTTTCGATGATCTTAGATAGCGTAGGGAGAAGTGCAATTGGGCGATAGTTCGAAGCTTCTTCTGAAACACCTCCTTTGTGAAGAGGTATGATTATTGCAGTTTTAAGGCAGCTTGGAAAAGTACCATTTTGGAAAGACATATTTATCAAAGTAGTCAGATGCTCCAGTGTGCATTCCGGCAGACTTGAATACATTTTTAAAGTAAGCTCATCAGTTCCCGAAAAAGATTTATTTTTGATATCATTAATTGTACTACGAAGTTCTGATAAAACTACTGGTGAAAAGAAGAAACTGTGCAGGTTTACCCTATGATTAGAGAGATATGAAATTGGGTCATTAGATTGAGATACGGATTTTGTCAAATCTTTGGCTACATTTACTATATTATTGTTTAGGTCCTCAGGAGAGGTAAGGATAGTGCTGGATAAAGGAGTTTTGTTTCTTAAATCATTTACGATAGACCAGGTTTCTTTAGCTACATTTTTGGCGTTAGAAAGTCTATTATTGTAATAAATATCTTTGGCGGCTTTAATAGTTTTATGATAAATTTTTCTGTATGATTTTACATAATTATGAAAAAAGACACTGTCCGAAAATTTCTTTAAATGAGATAGTGACCGCATGTTCTTAGAAGATATACGTAAACCTTTAGTGGACCAGGGTTTACTTCTTTTATTTTTGATAGGCCTAAGAGGAAAAGATTCAGAAGCTATATTAGTTAGAGTTTTTATAAAACGAGAAAATTCAGTGTTGACATCATAAGTGTGAGAGTCCCAGTCAGTTATTTGACATAGGTGTTTGAAATTAATGAAATTTCTAACCGAAAAAATACGGCCTACTTGTCTAGAGGAATTTTTGGCTTTGGATGTAATTGAAAATTTTGTGAAAATTGCTTTATGATCGGAGAAACCTGGACTTAAGACATTACATTCGACGGAGCTAGGATCGAAAGAAGACACAACGTAATCTATAGTACTGGCACTTGTCTTAGTAATTCTGGTTGGTGAGTTGACGTGCATGGCAATTCCTAATGACTCAAAGATGGACTGAAGACATTCCTGAGCAGCACACACACTGGAAAAGTCAATATTGAAATCGCCACATAAGATTAATTTGCTTTTTACAGGAAGGGACTCGAGCAAACTTAGAAGGTTATGGCAGAATAATTGCACATCAGCATCAGGTGTTCTATAAATACAAATAATATAAAGGTCATAAGTATTGTGATAAACGATAGAAAATTCAAATATTTTTTCAGATAATAAATGATTATACTTTGATATTTCGGAAAAATCGTTGTTTGAAGACATTATCATGGTGCCTCCATGAGTTAAATTAGTTCTATTAAATCTGGCAATTGTGGTATAGTTTTTAATAAAAACAGGTTGATTGATATTTAGCCAGTGCTCAACTAATCGTTGCACATTTTACGGACACAAATATTGTTTTGGTAGGATGCCGAAATTAGTTAAAATATAAATACGTAGTGACCAAGTAACCTAAAGCACATTCAGTAGTAATATAACTTTTGACGCTTGGTTAGTGAATTAAGGGCCTTTTTGGTGATGCAGAACCTTAGGTACCAAAACATACGTAATGAAATTAAGTTGTTTTATATTATGTTCAAATATATTTTAATCAAATGAAAAAGGTTGCCGTATCATTTTTCTTTATTCTCAATTACTGAAAACTTTTTTGTTCACATTATTGCAGTATCGAAATAAGCTAAACGAGCAGCAAAATCAAAGACTAAACCAGCAACGAGAGGCACTTACGGCCAGACAGGAGGAAATGAGCGCCATCGATAAACGGATATCGGAGCTTCAGGAGCGGCTGCAGCGAAAGAGGTTGCTCAACCAGCAGCTGGCCAGTCAAATTAGTGCAGCGTCACATAAGGCGGCTTACCATCAATTTGTTAGGTGAGTCTAAAATGTTTTAAGAGTGCGGGAAAACAGTGTGAATTAATAGACTTAATTAACTTAATATTTATTTTAAACCAGGTCTCTATAAGACTTTGTATTTACAACAAAACAGCTATTCGTTTTAAGAATGTAATAGGTAGGAAAGTAGACAATGTTGCAGTACAACAAAGTCTGCAGTATTTTAAAATATTTATTTTTTGCTTGATGTTTATTTTATTTACGGGATGATCTAGGATAAGAGTTCTTGTAATTATTATCTAATTTTTATGCAAATATTTTTAGCAGTTTTTAGGTAGTGCAAAAAATGTTGAATCAATTAAAGAAATTAACTTTGCAGGGTAACTACAAAATTTTCTTCTTAGTAATCCACTTTTCCTATATTTTAGGAATTCGTTATTAAATTTGGTCCAAATTTGGTGCTATGTATGAAGTTAAAATATAAGTGTTCTGGCACACTCCACTTTGATATGGCTCATTGGCGTGCAAGCCTATAGAGCAAAACAAGGATCGATTTTTAGGAAAAAGATATTAGCCATTTTTTTATGGAAATAACAATCTAGATTCTTATTTAGCATCATAAAGAACTCCTCTATACCAAAATTAACCAAATAAGCGACTTTCGGGAGAAAATTCATTTTCTAAGTTTCAATAGAAAAATTCTCATAAACCCTCTCGTAAACCCCCTGCCTTTTATTGAAAAACATTACTTTTTATTTTTTATTTATTTTTATTTTGATTAAATTTAGGAGTAGAAAATTTTGTTTTTATTGTGTTTGTTAATAATGTCATATATACATTTTTATTTAATATTTTTGAGAAATGTTATTTCTAGATTCTAATAAAGTTGACACGAATAACCAAAAAAATAAAAATAGTTAGGTTTTTCGATAAGGGAAATGGTTAACGAAATTTTTTCTTTCCCTTGCAAGTGAAAATAATGTATTTTTCGGAAGTTCGAATCTCCGAAAGCCAGTGCAACATTTTGTTCAAATTTGATAAAAGGATTTTTCTGATCATGCTAAAGATAAATTATAAGATCCTAATTTTTTTTTAAAAAATCGCTCATATTTTTTTTTTTTGAAATTTATATCTTTAGTCTTGCACGCCAATGAGCGATGTCAAAGTTCATTATGTTAAAACAATCGTTAAAACAATCATATTTTGATCCAATACATAGCAAAAAAATTGGAACGGGTATGGTAACTAATTTTCGAATATGCTCATTTGAAAAGGTGCAGTAGGGATAACTATTTTGTCGCCAGCGAATCAAAATATAGTTGAAACGGTAATAATTCATAATAAGCATTATCATGCTAATGGAATATAATTGGACGCTAACGGAGTGAATTAATCAGGTAGGCGAAATTACCAAACATATTTAAACTTTCTTTAATTTTTTTCACCTTAACCAAGCGTCTTAGGACACCTGAGAATCAGTTTTGTTCGGATATGCGTTCTGAAATAAGTTATTTAATGTCAGTTTCTTCGTTAGTATTTTTGACGGGGTCAATATTTCTTATGAGAATTTAATATTTAATTTTTAATACTTATATTTTACAGAAGTCAACAGGTTATAATAAATAAATTACATCTGATCATATTTTAGATCCAAATATGTTATTTCCGATTCAGAATTTGGAACTTATGACTGTGCGGTGGTGAGATAAAAAAACTAACTAAAATGTAAAATATAACTATCTAAACTAAAAAGGAATCAAATATTCTCTTTAGTACTTGAAAGTATTTGTTAATTCGTGATTTAATACCATACCCTGTTTCAATTTGTTTTCGCAAGACCCTCTGAAACAAATAATAATAGGATATTGGTTAAATTATTTAATTCTTAAAGAATAGTAGCGAATCAAGTGTTTTGCTTTTTTTATCGTAAATTTTTACATTTCTACTTTCCTTTGATGGCTTGTTTTAATAACAAATTTTTTTTTTGGTTTAGTGTACCTTAACATCCCAAAATGTATCCCTAACACTGCTTGAAAAATATCCAAATACCCACTTTGAAGCATTGCCTGTTTTTACTTATCGTGCCTTTAATTATATTTATTCATTTATTCCATACAGGATGGAATACCACACGTCCAAATTATTATCCACAATAATTACAACAAAATGATTTAACGAGTTCTTCTATTAGGAGAGCATATCATCCAAGATTTGTTCAACCGAATGGTTCAATAAATTAATAATTGTTCCTTAACCCTGATTGAATAATAAGATAAATGTTTGATAGAATATTTAGAACCTACTAAATTATTAATAATTTTAAAAGAAAAGTTACATCAGAATGTTTTCGACGGGTCTCAAGTGAAAAAACTTAATTTTTTTTTCTAAGAAGGGATGTGTTAATAATGTTAGATGTAAATACCTTAAAGGTATGAAACTATTGAACTACTTGAACTATTTCCAAACTGCTTTTATAATATACCTTATTGTGGATTCTAGACAAAATAAGTGTAATTTTATTTACTATAAACGTAAGAATATTATAGCGATTTCATTGAAGTCCACATGATAAGAGGTTGTACTCCAAGTAAATTCACTTGTTTTAATGGTGTATTATTGAAAGTGTAAGCAAACAAAAATATGGAAATTGAGAGAATATCGAGCAATCGCAATATTGAGAGAATACGTTTATATCTAAGTAACTAAAGTTCCAGTGCTTACTGTACATATTGGTACAGATTGGCATTCAATTGATCATAAAATGAGTCTTCGTATTGATTTGCACTGTAACAGCTCCTAAATAAGTTCTGCCAATCTACACTCTGAATCTTCAAGTTAATTTCGTCATAGTTTGTGAACAAAATTAAAGTGTGTCACGGATTGACAAGATAGGGAGCTAAAATGTTTCAAATGTGCGAAAAACAGTTCGCTTTTTTTAGAACTAATAGACTTAGTTATTTGATTTTAAACCAGATTTATATAAGTAAGTCTCTAAAGAGAACATTTACATATTTTGAAAGAAACACATTAACATTATTGAAGCTATCTGTTTTAGAGACGTGGTAGAATATTGAAATGCAGATAATACTGCAGTACAACAATGCCGGTAGTATTTCATAACGTAGAAGTATACATATTTAGAACAGCTTATTTTATGCTTAGCTACAGACAAAAAAACTCTGGATATAATAATATATTTTATCGGTGTTAACAATAGTTCATTTTATTTACGGGGTGATCTAGGCTGAGAGTTTCTATAACTCTCTTGGATACTTCACTATTTCATCTATTTTTTATGCAATTATTCTTAGCAGTTTTTAGGCTCTGTGGAATATTTTGTTACAATTAAAAAAATTAACTTGCTTTTGCCGAGTAACTACAACATTTCCTTTTCAAAAAAATTATAATCTATTATAGTAACAAAGAAGATTTTTGGCCCTTTCCCAATTCAAAAAAAATCCTAACTGTACATCTACTAAAAGATATGTAGGCAAGCCGAGTGTCCCTCTTTCTCATTTCGTAAATCAATTCAGATTGAGCACCTTCACTGGGAGAGTTTGTATTAACACCTTACAAAAATTAATTTTTTTAAACGCCGCATTTATCTTTCATATCTTCTCATAAACGGTTTTATAGCAGCCAAAACCGATTTATCCTAGTTTCAAAATGAAACTTAAGTTGCTTACCGAGACAGGCGAAAAACTGGACTTTACCTCTTGTTTACTATGGGACTGGGAATCAAAACAGACATGCAATTTTGCGGTATAATACTTACTAATTATCAAATGCACCGAAAACTTTCAAAATATCTGCATTCGCAAATTTTTGTTTTTTAAAGACTTTAAATGAGTTGTCATTTACACCCGTATTCACTGAAGAGGTTTAAATTTAGAACAGGTCTAACTTGGCAGGTTTAAGATGACATTTTTAACTATTGAACAAATAATTTTTCTAAATGTCACAATTACAAAATGACAGTGAGAGTGACAATGACTAAGAGTTTTAAGTACCATGGCAGATGTGGTCTAATTCTTAAACCTTTTTAGTGAATACGTAGGTTAAAGTCTTACATATAACGTGAAAATTTAGCTATTACTACAATAATTTGAGGAAAATATGGTTATATGCAACCACAGCCTACATGTTATGGTATAGTGAGCTTCTCAATCATTTGCGACCATTCAATGGTATTTTAATATCGAGAAGGTAAGATATGTGAAGGCTCAATTGAAAGGATCAAAATTATTGATAAATTCGTGTACCGTTAAATTGCCTGTACTTTCTTATCCCAAATTGGACACGACCGTAACCGCTGTTTCAAAAAGAAATGTAAATAGACAGACTGATCTAAATAACATGAGAATCCAATGAATATTTGAAGTTTTGCCAGAGTGAAGTTTGAAATAAAATTATGTTGCACCAGAGGCACATTTGTCTTACGTCGTCTCGGAACTTTAAATGACTTTTATTTGCCTTCGTTCGGGATTTACTATATTTTAAATTTACTAGGACCAGAAGAAATGTTTTTGTATATGTTACGACATGATCAATAACTACAGAATTTTTGATTTGATTTTTTTTTTGCACAGACAGTAGACTCTCTACATATCTTCCTAAATTTCACAATTGCGTTGTTTTCGAGATAAGTGTTAAAAAATCTTTTTTATATATCTATAATATGTAAATTGTCTTTTTTTTGCTTAATGGGTAGAAATTGAAAACAAAATATATTTTTTTTATGTTGTCAAGAATCAGAGCAAGCAACTGAATGCGAGCCATTTTCTTTACCTATAAAATAGTATGAGGTACTAACACTGTGAAAATACATTAGGATTACATTAGCACTGTCCACTGCACTATATATCTGTTATTCAAATGGTAGTTAAACAAGTTTCACCTGGCTTTATTGCGTATTCAACCAGAATTTTTGAATGCCCCGTTGAAAACAAACGGTTTAGTTTTTGTGCTGCCTGAGTAAATTCCGAACGTGCAAGCGTATTTTGATGAATCTAAAGCTGCTTACTATATCTGCAAAATGCTTTTAGCGATTAAAATAGTGACACTAATCAATTACTGCAGTACAGTCAAAAATGTTCATTAATGACACATGTTCAGTAGCGTAGTATCGTTGCTGTGTCAGATTTTAATTTTTACGAAATGATTAAAAAAAACACGAAATTATGTCCGCAGTGATATGTACAAATAAATATACCTTTATGCACTGTCAAGGACACTTACAGTATGTTAGTTGTTTCAATTTCCCCATGTTATAAATACAAAAGTTAAACCAAATAATTACACTTGCGAAACATATTGCATAGTTCTAAACTTGAAACACGAATGCTAGGAATAAAGTGAGGAAATTGGCAAGTTCACAACAAAAAAATCAAAGAATTAGTTATTTCTGAGCTCTTTTGTGGTGTACGTTTTTTACCATAAGCGTACAAGTTTTTTCAAAAAATACACTGTATACAAAAATTAGCTTTTTTATTTTCTAAAAATCACTTTATATACTCACAATTTCTTTAAGTCTTTTATACCAAAGCGAATATCGCTTGCCTTGTTTATCGAACTCCTGGTATGACATAAGAAATTTAAAAAATGGTAACTCCTAACACTGGAACCTGTGGTATGACATAAGTTCTAACCACACTACACCACAACTTGTTGTTGTAAAAAATGAAAAAATGGTGTTTTTAGGTATCTAGACAAAATTTATTAGTCCCTAAATTAATATTAATTTTTTAAAGAATGATTTTTCAATTCATATTTTCGATACCTAGAAATATTCTATTTAATTCAAACTCTCGAAAGTATGATGACTGAAGAGGTTTTTATGATGACTACATTTTGATTTTAGTTTTTTTCCAAGCGTGCGTAGTATCCTGTCTAAAAAGAAATAAGAAACGTTTTCGTGTCTCTTTTATACGACAAGCTTTTTTAGTAATTATCAAATAAAGGTATTATTTTTATGCACACCTATTGCATTATGTTGATAGAATTCAAACCTATGAAACAACTAAAAAAATAAATTAACTTGCCTCTAAGAATTTTAAATATTTTAATTAGATATAATTAATATCCGATATACCGGGTCTTCCATTCAAGGTAGAGTATTTGTATTTATTTGGAACTAAAATATCGAGTATTATTTTTTTCGGTAAAGTTTATTTGAACTTGGTGTCTGTAATTCTAAGATTCACTTTTTTGGCAAATTTGACTGTTATCGTAACAATATTATATCACTAGCGGACCATTTTTTCATTATACATTCACTTTGTTTTCTTAATACACAGTAGCTATTTGCGTGTTAAAAGCATAAAGTGATACATTGCCACTCAAAGCTAGGGCACTGTTAACTCGAATTACACTCCTTTTTTTACAATCTAGATTATGTGATATTGCGATTTAAAAAAATAATTTCGTAAACCAATTTGTAGTTTGGATATTATATATTTTACAATAATTTCACTCATTAATATATAATTCGTTTTTGTTTGAAGGGAAAGCTGGCACATGCTGGCATAGAAATGGCCAATCGTGGCACGGTTGAATATAGCCAGGAAGATCCGATGAGTGGTTAGGCGAACGTTGTTATTACATTTTTCTACGACCAAATATTCACACTAACCAAAGAAATATTTTAAAGTCGAAAAACAAAGCCTACTTTTGATTTATTTTATTTATAATTAATGAAAAAACAATTTTTTAACACTAGTTTTGAAAACTAAATTAAAACAAAAATCCTACTGAAGATTATTTGTAATGAAAGCAAAAATAGTGTACATTTCTTGTGTAAAAGTGATCGTTTTTAAAATGGAAGGATTTCTGCACCAGTCAAAAGAAAGTTGAAAATAAAGCCTACTTTTGATTTATTTTATTTACAATTAATCAAAAAAACAATTTTTTAACGCTACTGTTGAAACCTAAATAAAAACAAAAGTCCTACTGAAGATTGTTTGTAATTATAGCAAAAATAGTGTACATTTACATAAAAAAGCGGTGAAATACGCCAAATTTGTTTTATCTCTTTGCATGTAAAACGTTTTTTCCGCTATACAGAGAAGCCTTAAGGCAATTTTTTGCGGCTCCCGGAGGCTAAAGAAAATATTATATCTCGCCGCGCAACCTAGTTAGAAGAGATCCACCCACAAGACCACTAGATGGTGTTGCATGTCTATTGAATCTTTCTAATGATTCTAGAAATTATCACTACTAGAGGGACCTACTAGTCCAGTCTCGTAGCTGCTCGAAATTTCGAGAGATTCAAAGTTAACGCGCTCGGCCTATATAAAGCCGGCATCACACGGCAGCGGCGAGTTCTAATTCCAAGAGCGAACAAAGCGATACAAGCAAAAGGGTGCCAACTAGCAGTGAAGTTCTTATCTGTGCGATAAGTGATTATAGTGAGTTGAGTATAATGTGTTTTGATGCGTGTAAGGCGGATACTGTATTGTGACGTGCAGTCGCGCAAGTTTAGTTTTGTCGTGGACATTTTTATCGGAGAATTAAACTCGTTTCTTCTACCTTGACGTTAAAATTCCTTCTACTTCGAGTAAACAACGAAAAGTTAGTGAAGAAAAACGCATATTTCATGAAAAGTGGACTGAGTTGTACTTGTTCGTTAGTGTTAATCAAAAACCCGTCTGTTTGGTGTGTCAAAAATCTCTTTCAGCCTTGAAAGAATACAACTTAAAAAGACATTACGATGCAAAGCATGCCACAAAGTTTGAGACATTCAAAGGACAATTATGGCAAAATAAAGTGAGAGCTCTAAAAAGTCAGCTTCAACGACAGCAAGATAGCTTTCAAAAGCAGAACATTAAAAACGAAGCAACCGTGGGGGTTAGCTACATTATATCCGAAAAAATAGCTTTGAAATTAAAACCTTTTACTGATGGTGAATTTATGAAGGAATGTATGGAGGCCGCCGCTGAAGTATTGTGCCTGGCTCAAAAACTAACTTTTTTCTGAAGTTAGTTTGTCCGGTAGTACTGTCGCCAGAAGAATCGAAGAGTTAGCGGCAGACATTGAAAATTCACTAAAAGAACGTGCATCGAAGTTTGTATACTATTCTGTTGCGCTCGACAAAAGCACAGATTTAACCGATACAGCTCAACTAGCTATTCGGGGCATTGATAATAATTTTGAAATCACTGAAGAAATGGCTGCCCTTTTTCCGATTAAAGGAACTACAAAAGGATGTTATATTTATAAGTGTCTGATGACAGTACTGAGACGATATAATTTAGAATTGACAAACCTTTCTGTAGTTGTAACCGACGGTGCACCATCCATGGTAGGAAAAAATTAAGGGTTCGTGAATTTAATGAAAAAACAGCAGACAGATCTTCCTTTGACGCATTACCATTGTATCGTTCATCAACAAAATCTTTGTGCAAACAAATATTGATCAGGTGATGAAAGTGGTCGTAAAAACTGGGAACCACAGAGAATTCAAATTTTTTTTACAGAAAATTAATGCCGAGTATGGTAATGTGACATATTTTTCTGATGTTCATTGGGTGAGCAGAGGAAAAATACTAACTCAATTCACGGACATCACGCTGCACCTTATGTCGATCAAAACTCGTTTCTTGAAATCCGAAAACATGCTCAGAAAATGATGTCTCTGTTTGGGAGCACATCTGTGTGCGAGCAGCTGTTTTCTCGTACGAAGAATGTGAAGTCCAGAACAAGGTCGAGAGTTACAGATGCACATCTGGAAGGAAGTTTGCGTGTTGCAACTACAAAAATAAAACCAAATATCGACACACTTGTCAAAAATAAACAGTGTCAAAAATCGCATTGATTGATTGAACTTTTTAACCAATAAAGTTTATTACACTTTGAAATTATATGTTTTTTATTTTATTGATATGGTGGTAAAGTCACGTAGACCATTGTGGCCCTTCGGACGATGTGAAATCGGTTTTCGGCCCTTGTACTAAAAAAGGTTGAAGACCCTTGTCCTAAGGAATAAAAAGTCTCGTAGAAATAAATTTTTTTTCCATGTTTAGTTTGTTTTAACAGTAAAATAGGGGTATCATTTTTTATAATAGCATTTTTTTCCTTTATTTCCTTAAGGCTACAGCTATCAGCCTATTCATAACTTGGGCCTTAATATTATCACATTTCATATTTTCTTTTTGGTAAATGACATATTTTGGGCTGCTAATTCGCACTCAACCCTTAACTGTTTAGATTATATTCGTTTTTTGTAAAATTATCATCAGAAAAATTAACAAATCTGTTGTAGAATTTGTGATCTGAGGATTAAATATATTTTGTTTATTATTTGTATTATTACTTCTTAATTTATTTAATTGACCTAAAATATTTGTGTACAATACTATCTATTTAATACCTTGTTGATTTATCAAAAATGTCAAACTCTAAACTAGAGAACATATGATTAAGTTCACTGTACATCCACTGTAGATTATCTTAAGGTAGACGTTGTATATGTCTTTGTTTCTGTATTGAAATAAATCACAGAGCGGTTAATGTTTTTATCGTATTACTAAACAGTTCAGAAAATAAGCATTGTCATATCCTAACTTATAACTTATAAAGTATTCATACACATCAAATGCTGTTAAATTTTGGAGAATAAATATTAAATGTTGCGTTTAAGACTAATCACCGGCCAATAACAGCATTGGTAAATATATTTAAAATAATAAGACAATTCACACATACAAGACAAATTAAAGTGTCGATCCTGTTCAAAATTTGTCTTAAACAAGCGCAGCAAAGCAATTAAACAAAGAATCATTGACCACAATTTTTTAGAAAACAAATGATAGTTCTAATTATTATCCTAATCTTTAAATTCGGGAAAACTTTTGAATGCAAGAGCAAAAAACTAAATTTACTATGGAAAACTATGGAAATACATCAACATACATTTTAAAATATACTGAGGGAAGTTTTTAAACAAGTGTTTCCTTTTACTTAGCTATTCTTTTGTTATAAATGTAGAAAATAATTAAGTAATTATTGTAACGTCTAACAATATGACAGCTTTAATCATTTTTCTTAATCTGGTCAATTCTTGAAACACTTAGTAATTTTTGAAATTCCACACAGTTTCTGCTTCATTTCTTCTAGATGACAGAGTTCAAAGCAAAATAATTCGCTTAGTGTGGTTTTTTATTTAACTACATTAATTTTCAATTTGTAAACCACAGCCTATCGGATCGAATTTTAGTTCCAGTTCGGACCATTCGAGCTTAATCGCTGGCCAATTTGCCATTTGCGAATCTCTTCCGCACATTTTCTAGTTTTCCGTTTCGTCGGTCAAATGGTTTGTGGTTAATTTAATTTTTTAATATGTTGGCTCAATCATCAGTTGAACTTTGGGGGAAGCAAGCTTGGAAAATATTAATATGTTTTTTTAAGTGATTAAACAAAAGCGAACAAAACCTCTTTACTAATAAAAAAATCTTTTAATCTTTTTAATACTATAAAATATTATGTTAAAAAACGGTATACGCTTGTAATATGAGGATTCAGAAGAAGGTTTTAGATTTTAAAGTAGTTATATTAGTATTTTAGCCTAAGCGACGGTGACAGTATAATAGGGGTCATAAGTTACACAGACGAAATAGATATGAAAAGTTGCTTTTTAGGTAGATAAACAAAATGGCTATAAAGAAAATTGCTGTTAGATATCTGTTACGAGTCCAAATTTTTGATATTTGCGTAACAGGTAGGACAAAATTAACAGGGGTTATAAGTCAAATAGCGCCATTTTAAAAACATACAATATATGCCATATGAAGTGAAAGTTAATTGTGTAAATTCTCAGATAATTTTCGATTCATTGAAATCCCATTACCAGGATCTCAACCGAGAAGTTGAGATTGTTAGTGAGATAACTGAGTTACAAGACTATAGTTTTTTTAAAGATAGCTTATATTATAACGATAATAAAATTCCAGGTAGGACAATAGCCCCACTGTTCCTATATTTGAGAAAAAACAATTTTTCAGTGCCGCCTGCATGGTGGCAGTACAGATATTCAGAGGCTTATGGAGCGCATCCAAGTACCGCCATTTTAAGAAGATACAATATATGCAGTTGCTTATATAGATATTGCTTTTGGGGGGTATTGAGACGATAAAAAAAATTTTCAGTTTAACTTTGGACAACCGAAAAGGTCATGACTTTATTTTATCTATAAGTAAGTAAAACTGACTCTGTGGGGGGAGTTTACCCACCAATCCTGAAAAAAAGATCCATTTTTACTTCCCTAGTAAAAGAGAAATACTGTAATCGTGAAAAAATCACCATCCGAAATGTTTTCACATGCTTACAAAAACCATGTGTTCTCAATTCCGTCGGTCTGTCTGTCTGTTCATGGCATAGCTAAAAAAATACTTACCCGATTGACTCCAAATTTTGGTCAAAAATTATAGATCATATGGTGATGACCTAGTAACATTTTGATAAAAATCCAATATGGTTAAACAAAATTGCGGCCGAGTCATATGGGGATGAATTGGTAATATTTCGGCAAACATCAAATATGCCGGAACAAGATGGCGGCCTAGTGAAACGTTAAAAAAAAATATTACTAAAAAAAATAGTTATCCAATTTCTTCAAATTTTACACAAAAAAACAAGTGTTACATATGAATAAATTGGTAACATATTGGTATGAATATAAGAAAGCAAAACAAAATGACGGCCTAATAAAATATTTTAAAAATTGGCCTGAAAACACCACACATCAGATTAATTTCAATATGTATACAAGCACTAAGTATGACTGGTAAAGTTGTGGTACGAATTCAAGATGTCGAAACAAAATGGCGGCCAAATATTTTTTTTAAAATCAACACAAAAAAGATCTTATTGAATTGAATGTGATATAGGGATAAACTGGTACGAATTCGACATGACGTTAGAAAATGACATTGTGTATGTCAATGTAAAAAATACTTAATAAATGATGCCCAAAAATCAGGTGTGACATAAGTAGAAACTGGCAAAATATTTTTAGGAATCCAATATGAAGGAACAAAATGGCGCCCAATAAAAATGTTTAAAGGGACAGTATATATGTTTTCTTAAATCACTATCTACCGAAATAAATTGGGTCACAATTCACTGTTCTAATAAAAGGAAAGATTCATAACGAGGGAAGCTCTGGGTAAAGGAAATTTGCCGATTTTTTTAATAGTAAAATTGCCGTTCATATTTGTTTTGTCACTATGATTGTTATAACTGTATTGTGATGTTTTTAAGAAACTCAATTTATAAAATAATAACCTGCCTGACGACAATAAAATTTTAGTAACAGGAATAATTAAAAATCAGTATTTAGTGTATATTTTCTAATTGTAATATAATTAAAACAGGGGGCACCGAAATTATTAATGCACGTGGTCGACAGCTACTCCAGGAAAGGCCTGGTTCTGAAAATCTACAAAAATGATTTTTGATCGACTTTTGAGACCAATAAGTTTTTTTTTTGGTAATTATTAATTTTTTATCTATTCCACAACGTGCTCTAAGTAAATGTCTATTTTAAAATTTCACAAAAATTATTTATTTTAAATTTAAAACCCCGAATATCTTTCTCCAAAAAAAAACAGCCCTTGCCCCCCAAGCCTCTATGTAAATATCTTACACCAGTTATTTTAATGGAACAATACAAAGACATACTCACCTTAACTTTTGTTTACACACATTTAAACATACAATGAAATTTAAACAACTACCTAAATTAAAATAAATGTTGAACGTGTTGTCCGTTTTGTTCTATGCATGTATGAAAATTCACTAACAGTCTTTTAAATGAATGTCGGGGCATACCTTACGTAATGTCTACTATTACATTTAGTATATTATTTATTAGATCGGGATTGTTTTCAGCAGTAGGATTGTAGCATCTCCCTTTGACGAAACCCCATAGGAAGAAATTAGGCACCGTGAAATTCGGTGAATAAGGAGCCCACTCAATGGATCCAGCTCTCTCTATCGATCGATTTCCAATGGTGCTCCCTTGGTATAGGAGAAAAGTTTGCCTGGGCACCATATTGTTGAAAATAAACATTCTCAGAGTTTTTGATACCACTTTTTTATTGAGTTTTTCGTGTGGAACTACCGTAGAAATTGATTTTTGAATAAAGTACGGCTTGTGATTTTTCGACTAAAGGTATTCGCGGGATGATAGATAAGTTAACGGTTATAAAGATATACAAATCAAGTCATATAATTAAAAAGGATTTTTAAGGTGATATTAGATATGGGGGACTGCGTTAAAAAAAGAATTGGATGCAAATGCTTTCTGACACATCCTGTATACAAAATACAGGCATAATAATATAGATTATCTTAAAATTTTTACTTAAAAAATAATTCTTGATTCCTTTAATTATGAAATACAGAAATCGCTAAAGCAATGGGAATATATTTTATAAATTGGACTATAACTTCTAAAGCATTCGGTATAAACCGACATCACGATAACATCAGGAAAGTTAGGTTTTGCCAACTATGGAAAAAATGAGATGTCCTATTTAAAAAAGTCCTCTTTGGAATACCCTATATAAACCAATTATTTTGTTAAATATTGTTTTGTAAATGTTTATATAGTTCGCGATTTCACCTTAATATGGCTTGTACTGAGACATGCATGGCTTAATCTTTGAGACAAGCATATGACTACTGGCAGGATCAACCAGGGAGCTGCTCCCGTTGTCGTGTTCTATACTGTACTGCAGACCATATAGACAGACAGACAATGAAAAATAGTCTTTAGGGTTCTCTAGGGTCAAAACTTCACGTCAGAGGACTACATCTACATCTTAATATGTAAGAAAAAAATCTAATTAAAAAAATCATTTAGAAAAAATTAAAAATAAAAGAAATCTTCAAATTGTTTTGACAATTTCACAGATTAAATTGGTCTAGCAATAAAAAGAGAAAGGGGGGTTTAAAAGTCATGCAGGTTAAACGCCCGGACCGGTTTTTATTGTAAGTCATCAAATGATCATTCGAATGAGAGATGCATTGAATAGTTTACCTCAAGCTGAAATAGAAGCAGCCGTATTTTCAACGACGGAAAGCAATATTCGATATTTGCAGTTGTTTTTACTAATTAATAGGCTATAAAACGGCGGTAAAACAGATGAATGGTTGCATTGGTTTCAGTTGTTACACACCGTGTTACCATGGTAACTAGAAACAAATACTTAATACGACATTTATAGAAAATGAAGTTTTGGTGATGTGTATGGATTCAAAATATGACTATTTTGACATATTCAACTTTGACATCGCTCATTGGCGTGCGAGCCTAAAGAAGGACGATTTCTAAGAAAAATTTGATGAAACTTTGATTCTTAATTCTTACTCAGCATCATCATCAAGAACGCCCTTATACCGAATTTCAACAAAATAAGTCATTAGCTATGGAAAATACGAGCTTTCAGAAAATGCATTTTTTTTCATGTCGACGGCAGAAATATCTTAAACCGGTGCCTTTATCAAAAACATTACTTAACATTTTTTTATTAATTGACTATCTTTATCGAATTTAGAAAACAAAATAGTTCTAAGACGTACTAAAAATATATTCGAGTTCTTCAGCGCTGCATTGTGTTCCTTAATTATTTTCATTAAAATTATAAAAATAAAAAAAATGTCTTGAAGTAGTTTTTTTACTAAAATTCAATAAAGATCGTTAAAATAATAAAAAAATGTAAAATAGTGTTTTTTTGATCAAGACAACGGTTTAAGAGATTTCTGCCTTTGACATGAAAAAAAAATGCATTTTTTGAAAGCTCAAATTTCCCAAGTCTAATGACTTCTTTTGTTATGTTATAAGGGGGTTCTTGATGATGCTGAGTAAGAATCGAGAATCAAAATTTCGTTAAAACAATCCCTAATATCTTTTTGAGAAAAATCGTACCATTTTCCCCCCTCTAGGCTCGCACGCCAATGAGCGATGTCCAAGTTGAATGTGTCAAAAAAACCATATTTTAAATCCATGCACATCACCAAAATTTGACAGATTAGTTTCAAATTTTCCTGAAATATGAGGACAATGAAACATCACATATCAACAAAGCATCTATAAATATTAATTCCGCTTTAGTTCTAAAGCAAAACGATCATCGTAAACATGATGGTAAACATTTACAACAGTTAACCTTTTTCAGTTTATCGATTCGGTAAATCGGATACGGATTAATCGAAACCGGTTTTTAAAGATGATATTGATTAACCGGATACTACTTTTTCCCACCACTATTTTCTACGTATACTAGTCAAGTTTTTAGTTTATTTTTTGTTGTATTTTCTATTTATGTTGTCAGGTCTCTCGGAACCGGCTTATAAGAATAGTGTTGTAAAATGTCCTGCATTTTTTCTATGTAGTCTCGGTATTCATACATAAAATGCTATATTTTCAAAAATAAAAATATTGCCTAACCAACTACCAAATAAAATCTCAAAAATTGGTCATTGGTAGCTGTGATTATCTGCCTTGTAAATGAATTAATTATAACTAAATAAAATAGTCTATATCATTTTGCTGGGAAGTTATATGGACACCAAGGAGGACAAAAATGAAAAAGTACATAGGCAAACCGTCTAACTCGAAAACGAATATTTTATTATATGATAGTCACGGGTCTGGTAGAAGTTGGAAAAGAAAAATTGATTTCCTTTTTATTGTTTTAAATCGGTTTTGCAAAAAGCGCAAACTATCTATTTCTATAAACGGAAACTCTTATCGACAATAAATTCTATTTTCCATTGATTTTTCTGTCTGCCCAGAAAACTGCAGCGTTGAAAATGCAAGTTCATGAAAACAGCGATTTGTCTGCTGGACAAATGGCTAACACAAAAACAGTGTCGTACTATAAATTGCATTTATATACCAAAATAGGGTCAAAGACATTGAAAAGACTATTCGCTTCTATAAATAGCATTTTTAAGATAACAAATCCAATTTGAACTGACCTTTCCGCTTGCATAAAACCTGCACTATCCAAAGGTGGATTTTTATTGAAGTTAATAAGCGATTTGTTTGTCTAACAAAGAAGTAACGTAAAAACCGTTCATACTAAGTTACAGAAAGATTAAATTATATCAAATAGCTTTTCCTGTATCTAGAGCTCTTGTGTTCTAGGTATTAAAATTCGACACATGTGGCTATAATTCAATAAAATTTCTATTTCCGTGGACGAGCAATATGCGGACAGATAGACAATGACGGCCACTATTTTAACACCTATTACTGGCGCTCTGACGAATGTTTACGTGGTTTGAATTGATAGTAATAAGGTTGTTTATGAATGATGCCCGGATATTTTCAGAATCTTTAAACACATAATATAATTTCTACCTACTCCAACTCATACAAGGCCTAAACTTAAATAGGGTTCTTAGCCACCCGGAAAACCTGGAAAACTCACGGGATTTACAAAAAATAATAGAAAGTCGAGGGATTTTATACTAAACCTGGAAATAATATTATATAACTATAATTTATTTATGCCTTTCTAGTGGAAGCATATTATGTTTTAAAGGATTCACCTGCCAGGAGAGCTAGTTCTACGGCTCTTACAAATTGTGACAAATTCTCCTATAAATTTTGTAAAATTAGAAAATGTTCGAGTCTGGGAAAGGGCTTTGGACATTTTATCTCCCCTTAAAACTTGGATGAAAGATAAAGCCTGTAAGCTTCCATTAAATGTTTCAGTTACTACAAAAAAGGGTTTAAAAGATACATTTTAAGACCAAGACTTACATTTTTTCACACATTGCCGCCATTTTAGAGCAGCCATTTACAAATGCTAAACGGATTAATCAAAAAAATATTAAAAACACGAGGATAAAGGTCTCCAACAAATTTTAAAATTAAATCTTGTTAACAAAGATATCCTTTTAACAACTTATAAGACTGATATTGGTTTTACCACTAAAACTGCATTAAAATACCTAATGTTCCTGAGAAGGACAAACGTATTATTTTTTGTCGGAATGTCAGACATTTTCTATAAATCAAATAAAGAAGTTAATAGAACATTATTGGTTTAAATATAAGTTTATTAAATATATAACACGCTTAAAATCAAACATCATGCTTGATCAAGGAGTTCCACATATAAGTGCCCAAAATATGTTAAAATATTTATACGAAAAAGAAATAATTTCCGCAAAAATTGCAGAAAAAGTGGTCAATGGTATAGCCTGCATCTAACAGATACCGAATTTATACATTTTTGCAAAATCAAACTACTCGACTGCATACATTTTTCTACAATTGCTTGGGACAAAATGATTACTTTAAAGATTTAAAAAAAAAGTTAGTTTTGATCCTTTCTCATGGAAACGCCACCGTTGAGTCGGGGTTTCCATAAATAAAAATATTTTAGTTGAAAATTTGTTGAAGGAGTCCATTACCTGCCAAAGACAAATATATGACGCAAGTTATCAAATAGGTAATGCATTAAATGCTAATATTTTTAATTTTTAATAATGACATATATATATATATATATATATATATATATATATATATATATATATATATATATATATATATATATATATATATATATTTTTTTTTGTTTGTTAATGCTTTGTATAACTGCATTTTTTACTTAATTTTAAATAGAATAAAATATCCTTTTAAAAATGTATACCTCTTCCAGTTAAAGTAACTCTGCTTGCTGTATTACAATAGCATTTTCTTTAATATTTTATATTTCTTTTACAATTTCATTTAAGTTTAGTTTCATTCGTTTTGTTGGCTTTTTTATAAGAAATATAAATTCTCAAAATATAACCTGGAATTTCTGTGAAATTGTCAGGGAAAACCTGGAAAAGTCAGTGAATTTGATAAATCACAATTGCTAAGGACCCTGTTCAAGGATTGTAATATTTTTTCAGTTTTTCCTGTTTTTTGTCCCTTATTAAGTTTTATTATCCAATCGTTTAGCTAAGCATTTGTAGTAACGATGAACTATACCAAAAATATCTTTATCTGCAGATTTCTTGATAAAACACTCAAAACTAAGTCACTTTTGGTGCATGTGACGTAATACACATTAGTGAAACGACACTATATTCAAAACGCATATTGAACAACAGATATACAAGGAAAATTGTTGTCGTTCGAAATGATTAACATCACTCTGTTTCATACTTTGAAGGAAACCATATTGTTATTTTGTGTAAAGTAATTGGCAGCCGCTCAAGAAATCGTGCAAATAAAACAGCTTTACCTAAATTTGCAAAAAACAAATAGGCGCTGCGAAGGGGGAGAAACAAAGAAAGTTTTGATTTCTACAACAAAATGGACTATTAAAGAAAAAGTCTGCATTAACGTTGACATTAATGTTATTCGTAAATAAGTTAGAATTTCCCATACAAAGAAATTAAGCCCATTCTTAGGGGCATTAGATTAGATTTCTAAAGAAAAAAGTTCTATTATATTATTTTAAAAATTTATTGAGTTTAGCAGTAACAATGTCTGTAAAGTAATTCGACTACCTTATCAATATTTATTTCGCGGAAATTAACTGGGCTTTGTTTTGACTGAACAGAATAATCATTTATTAACGGAAAAAAATATCTGGGGTAAAATATACTCTTTTTTAATATTATCAGTATTTTTTCATATTTTATTTTTTCTGTTTCCAAAAAGTATCTTTTTGTTTATTAAGGACATACTTTCCGAAATTCTGTTATAAAATTAAAATAAATTTTCTTTTGAGTTTTTTTGTTAACACGGGTTGTTTACTAAACGACGACGCGTTTTTCAAACTCAGCCTCCATATTTTGTATTTGGCTAAACACCTGGCTCGGTCGCTAGGCAAATGATGTTTCTCTCGGTGACCCATACCTCAAACTGCCTATATCCTTTGATTGACTTGCTGCAGCAGAATCAAGAATTTAAATTCAATCCGATAAACTCATAAACAGAATGAAGACTCCACAGGGAGCTATGATTATTAAAGATAGATTAAATTTATTGACGTTGTGTATAAAGTTTGATATTTTGAGATCAATTAATTTGGGGGATATCACTACGCTATTTTTTACTTCATGTTTGTATGTTTTTATGTACTTGTACAGGAAATATATTTGTAAAATAATCTGAAATAGAGATTTTTATTATTATTATTATTATCATAACTGACTTTTTTAAAGGAACTTTTTGGCATTTTCGCATATGTATATGAAAAATAAATATTAAATTTAAAATAGTTTAATAAATTGTCCTAGGATTGTTTTTTACAAATTTCAATTTTCAATCAAATCATTTCTGTTTAAAATGTTTTTAAATGAATTTACTATTACGCCTCATCACAAAATTTAATTATTTATTTGCTTAAAAAATATTTTTAATAACATCGCGAAAAAAATCTTAAAAAATAATTCGTTTAATTATTTAAATGGATTAGTTTAGATACTGTTCATGTTTTTAATATGCTTATGTATTTTAAGCAGATTTCACTGTTTATCTAACGAATTAAAAAAAAATCACTTGCGACGCTTTTCTGATATTTTCTATTTACTTACAAGTCACGAGATGCCATGGTAGAGGGTACTATATTTTGTATGATTAAGACCTTTAAAAATGTTAATCCGATCCTATTCGTAGAACTTGCTTTGGTTACTAAAAAGTGCTTAATATTCTATGAAAGGAATTTGCAAATATTATGTCATAATTTTACTGTACAGGGTATCCACATTTCGATGGTTTTATGGGCTATCTCTCTTATTTAGTTTTAGATAGCCTTTTCGTTTTTGTGCTACAGAGTGAAATTGAAGATTTTGCACTTTCGGACGTCTCTCTTATCTCAATGGTCTGGCAACTTATCAAAGACGTGAAAACCAATATCGATAGAGTTTTTTGCATATAATTTAGTGGCGTAGACAATTTCGGTTAGAGAGTATCGTTTTCGAGGTAGTTGGGTTTTTTTAATGAGATAACTTGTATATTTGTTGATATTTGCTTTCCACTCACACCTGATATTTATTTCAATCGTCATCATTCAAACGACAAACTTCGTTTGACTGAAGTTGATCATTGCGCCTGCGGCATTATGAGACGTGTTCCAGACAGGGATCATCAGTAGCAGTCTAAGAATACGTGAGGCTCGGGGCGGTTTTTCGTAAAAAAGCCCGTGAGAAAAAGCGACGGCCAAAAAAACAGGTCTTCACTTTCAATTTTATTCCAGGTCCGAGCTCATAATTTATTTACTACAAAAAAGGTCTTCAATTTCATATAGAATAGCTAATATCTTATTTATTTCAAATTAGGCCCCCTAGGTTTGCTAGAAAAGGAACTAAAAAGTACAAAATAATGTAATTTGCTTAAAATATTTTGCTTTATTTAGATACATTCTACCCTTGAAAATTCAAAAAACTATGCCAAAAAGCGTGGGGTATTTTGTCGAAATTAATGAAATTTGAAATACATGCTTCTCAAAGAAACGTAACCAAAAAGTGTCCCACGCTTTTTGGCATAGTCATTAAATTGTCAAGTGTAGAAATACATTATACATCTTAATAAATATTTTAAGTAAATTACATTATTCTGTACTTTTTATTTAAACTTGTTTTTAGAACTATTTTTTTAACTTTTTGATCTTAAACCATTATTATAAATATTATATTATTACTGGTAATCTATTGGACTCAAACCTAATGATCCCCAACCGAGGGGTTTAGTAAATAGTACCAACCAGCGGTACCATTTGGTACTGATCTGATTACTTCGATTGTACCAACTTGTTGTACTGTCCCCCAAATTACATACACTTGCAAAATTTCCAATCTATACTGAAAAGTAATCAACTTTCTCGATTTTACATAGTTAGTTAGTTACATACAAGTGCAGAAAGCTAATAAAAGCGTGTTAGAAATAGATACACTAATCGCACCATAGATAAACCTCTTTAATAAATGATGTTGCCGAACAACGAATACCAAACTTTATGAACCTAAATGGCAACAAGTAGTCTTACCATATGTAAAAGACACCACAGATAGATTTTTTAAAAAACACAACATTCAAATAATACAAATGCCACATACAACTATAGACCATGGCATCGTTCCATTTTTTATAAAAATTCAATAGATTTCAATACTGTAAATAAAATATTCAAGGACAGTAAAATTTTCAGATTTTTTTTTAGTGAAAAAATCGGTAAATTTGTCTTTACCCGGAACTTCCCTCGTATCTGTAGCAAAGTCTGCCACACTTAAACTGCACAGTTGGCAGTATGGCTATTTGGTAATAAACTTTATACATATTTAAATTGTAATTATTTTCCTTTCTATGATAAATGGCATAATTCATCAAAAGAATGTTCTAGTAAAAGTGTCTAAACCAGTAAAATTATCAAATCTGCCACCCACATTCAATGCATCACAATAGCATTTATTTAGAGTCTATTTTCAAGTTCAAAAATAGTAAATTAAATCCTGAACACTGAGTGTGGACAATTTATAAAAATACATTAGAATCAAAACCTCCTGTCATCGGTTCCGGATAAGTTAATAATTGATATATTTTGTAACTGTACTGTAATGCGAGTTATGGGCTTCTGCTGTTCTTCAGTATGCAAGAATGGCCGGAAGCAATCATGTTTAAACGCTGAAGCTGAAGGAAAAGGAAGTAAATACAGCTGGCAATGGCTTTCTTAGTTGAAGGAAGGATAGAATTAACAGACGAACGTTTTAATGAAGTCTTGAGGCTTAATAATTTAAATTGTTTTTCTTTATTATATATGTCGATGTGGTTAGGCCTACTGGGAATGCCACATAAAGAATCGGTAAATTAACCCTTATCCGGAACAACGAATTTCACCATACTCAGATAATATTATTATAGTTATTTGATAATAACTTCATTCATATTGTATAAATTGTTATATATTTCTTTTTTTTTGTAATAAAAGGAAAGTTTCAGTATCAGAAAAGTTTCGGTAACTTTAACGGAATTAACAAAAATTTCATTTAATGAAGCATCCCTTTTATCATAGAAAATCGATTTTTTAATTAAATTGATTTCCTTGAATCTTTTAATTAGAAGTATTTTAACTGTAATGTTCAATCGGCTATTCTGGAAAAGTTAATTGATATTTTTTTTAATTGGACATACTTATACCAGTTTAGTGCAGTGGAGTATTTTTGGACAAAAAAGCAGATATTGCAAAAACGATTAATTCTACGACACAAAAATCTAAGAACATTTTTATAAGCTACAATTTTGCCTGTAACTGTTTTTTCTTGCAAAATTGCAAAAAAACTTGAATTTACTTTCTTCCACTCTTTAAAACAAAAAAAAAACGCGGATAAAAAGTACCCTATACTTTTTGAGACCACCAAAGTAAAAGTCTCCACAAAAATCTTGGTCGGAGTTTGGCCCTTATTATGACTAATTTGCCTAAAATTGAAAAACAAGGTGATTTAAATAAAAGAGACGAAAGATTAAAAGTGCCAATGAAAGATAATCGTCGATAAACCTACAGCCACAAAAAAACGAAGTGGAATTAGTGCAATAACAATCCATAATAACATCCGGAAAATATAAATAATAAAACTATTACTACCAGATGCATACTTAAATTTTCATAAAAAAATGCAATGTTGCTTTTAAAAAAATCAATATTATTATTTAATGCAAAAACCGATAACGTCGCAAGAAAATATTTAGGATTTTTGATCAAACTCTAGAAATTTCCTTTGGAAAATAGAAGTATTCCCTTTTTTAATAAAAGAATTGGTATATTCCAGATTTTAATAAACTATACCACAAGTTAAAAATATTACACGAAATTTTTACCTTCTTTTGAAGCCTACGAAGGGCTATTTACAAATTTCTGGGTCCACATTGGGTAAAAAAGTATGTCCTGTCAAAGCGCTTATCGGACGACAGCCAATGCTACAGACAACACGGCCACTTTAAAAAAGCAACAATTTTCTTTTAAAATATTTTTATTCGAAAGATAATTTGACTACCCAATTTCTCCATCCCGGACAAAAAAATGTAAAATTATGTCTATTAGCAAAAAGATAGAGCTTTTCATCATGAATCATTTTTGTCGTCCCAGATGGTACCAATATGTGGATACGAAGGCTAAAAGTCGGTCAAAATATGTTTGTACACCCTGCATTTTAAAAATGTATAATAATAAAATCAGAGCCGAACGTGAAGCACTGATCAAAACTGCAAAAAAATCATCACTAAATGGCTTGCATAAATTGTACTAAATAAGATGAAGCGTAATTCTGGCGACGTGGTTTTTAAACTTTCCGGTGGTGGTTTTGAGTCCCTAAACTATTCCCACTCAGAGTTAGTTTTTTGAATTTAAACTATGCATCATAGTATAATGTCGAATATTCCTTAAATTCCTTATCGAACCGTCTCACCTTGTTCAAGGTACTTCAGCCCCCCAAATTGCTTTCAGAATTACCCCCTTTTTATTTTTTTAAGCGACATCTCGTCCTCCGATATTGCCTGTTAACAATCTTATCTAAAATTTTTGGACAAGAAATCCATAAAAAAATGACCCACTTTGAAAATTTTACCGTCACAACCTGAATCTTGCGTTAACGGGGTTTCGAAAAAATGCCCGTATCGGACGCCACTGCTCGGTAAATATGGGAGCGACCGAAATATTTTTTATTTTACCAGAAGGCTCTACGATCGGTTCAGAAACTCCTTTTTTCCCCGCTATACAAGGTGTCTCCTTATATTTTTCGCCCCCACCTACAGCTTTAATTTTTCGATAGAAAATAGAAAGGCCGGTAGGTGAGGTTACGAGTTGTTTTAGGAGAAGAGTCCGGAATATAAACGAGTACTATAATAGCACCTAACGGACATATATCCTATAATATTTAATTTCATGTTCTCTTTATAATCTTTTTCCAAAAAATAAATATTTTTATTAAGATTTGTAGAGTTATTTTTTTCCATAACTAATTATGAAGGTCTAATTATGGCTTACCACTGCCAAATAAACAAAACCAATATTGTATGTTAGATATAGGTCAAAATATAATAAAAAAAAATAACTTTAGGTAAACAAAATAAGTGCATTTGAAATATGTGTCAATACATAATTGTTGTAGTTAAAAACAAACTTTTGATGCAGTAAATAATTGTTAAAAATGTATATTTAAATATTTTATTTCTTGTATTTTTAAGTGAAAAAATGTCAAAGTGCAGCCTTACAAATAATTTCTTCCTAATACAATAACATGGTAGTGTTGCTAGGCAATACGTTATGGTACCAAATACTGTAATATCCGATTTACTGGCCGCAAATGGAACACCCTATTTATTGTTTTCTCATTCGAATCCTCATAATCTGTTATTTCAAAGAAAAAATATACTTACATTGAAAACTAGTATGACCTGCAGTTAATGATTGATTAGCTGACATTATCAAAACTAAACTTTTCTTCTTTATGGTAATAGGATATTCAATTCAAGAAAAACTCAACATAGTGTAGTTTACAAATGAAGCAGATATTTCCGAAACTCATCCGGAATATCTCAGGATATACGGGGATCGGCAAACACCTTCAAAGTCACCTGCAACAGGTATGGCATTTGTGCATGAGAAACCAGACTTCCTAAGCACGAAGCATAATTATTAGACCGCTTTTTCTTTAATGTAAAATATTAACAAATCAGTTATATATTATTAAAATCGGGACAAAACAAGAATTGTAAAAAAATATACAGGGTATTTCATTTAAAAATAACTCAATTTTGTATGTTTTTTTAGGTTTGCGACGTTCAGTTGTTTATTCTGAGAAAAAAAATTAGTTTACGTGAAATCTTACAACTTTTACATTTCAATTTTTTTTGCCTTTAAGAATAATTGTTGTAGAGAGCACAAAATACAAGGAGGCACCCAGTATTGTTTCCAAGCTGAATCACGTGGAAGATCGAAAAACACAAATAAAAAAATGCATAATAATAATTACTCTTCTACCTTTCACAACATTGGAGCATTGAAACAAGAAAATTTTAATCACTACTCTTTTCAATATCTCCCCCTCCCCACCACACACCTTAATTACTGATTCATTAAGATTAATAATTATTTACCAAAATAGCTTGAAGAGAAAAAGATTAAGAATGAAATATCACGGTGATATATTAATGCACTTTAACGGTATCGCGGAAACTCCCTCTTTTTTTTATGTCATGGGGATGAGATGACCCTAAATACTTCTAGAAACGTTCATCCAAGTTGGTCAGAATCAATATTATACAGAGTTTTTTCATTAAAATTCTAAACGCCATTTTCTCGAGAATTAGCGAAAATTAGCGAGAATTTCAACGCTGATTTGTCGGGAATTTAAGGGCCTATCAAAATTTGGTAAAAAGTGCTTATTTAAGTGAATAAAATTTTTTGGAGCTAAAATAAAATTAACTCTAGAACGCTACCATCATTACAAGCGTGGCGACGCGCGCCGATGCAAAAAAAAACAAAATAATTGCAAATAGTATAAAGGTTTGTTATTTGCACCAAAAGAAAATCATTATTCTGCTAAAAACAAGCTACATCTTAGAAACAAATTTAGTTATAAATTTCGTGCAAATAAAACAAAAGCAATAAAAATGTCGTAGAAATAGACGAATTTTTCAAATCCTAGACTTTTAAAACTCTTCCAATTGTTGTGACGGCGTTTTGAAGACGATTAAAAATGCAAGCAATTAATAGTGTAGAAAAATAAATTTGCAAGTAAACAAAACTGAAATTGCGCCTAAATGCTTTCACACCAGTTGAGTAAATTAAAAATCTGGTTTCCTCAAAATAAAAGGGATATCTCATAATATATTATTTACGAATACGGTTTTACGGTCCCTATTTCTGCTTTTAAATCGCGTTGGATACAACTGAAATTCGTATATATTTCAATAAAAGAAATTTTATACGGGAATTTTCATTAAATTGATTTTCAGTTCTATGAAATACTTCGTCGTAGTATTCTTTATTTATTATATCGTATAAATATTATACAAAGACAAAAGCAAGTACATTTTAAAAACAAGTAGTGTTTAATACATCGTTATTACCGGATTGAAAAAAAAAGTATTTGTATTGTGCTTTTGTAAAAAGATATAATGTAGGGACTGTTTTGTGCCCTAAGACTACCCTATATAGTGGAAAAAATGTGTTTATATACCAAAGTATAAAAGAATTTTGACATGTTTCATCTGTTTTTAATTTTTTTAGCTGTTTCATCTATTTAGGGCTACCGTGTATAAGGAAAAAATATTTTAAATACAAACCCAAAAAAGTTGACTTCTTGCGCATTTTCCGAAATAATTTACTTTTTTTATATACAAATATTATATCCCTTAAAAATATGGAGGATTTACGCTCATGATACCGAAAATCTAATATCCATGAGACATTAATCTAGACTATTTTTGGTCCAAATTTGAAACGGGTGAGTTTGACCGTCATCAGGTTATCGGATGCGCAGATTTTGATTACACACATCTCTACAGATACAATATATTTTTTTTAAATGTTTTCGTGTTCTAAAAAACTCTTACAGTGCTTCCTCTATATAGTAAAGGGACTGTTAAACGGGCAAGTATAAATATTTTATATCAACTAAGGTATGACACATGCTTTTTTTTAAGTTATAGAAACGGTCACTTGCTTTAGCTTACCAATAACATACTTATAGTTAAATTCCAAAAACTAAGTTTCATTTTATGTACTTATCTATAAATCAAACTTGCAATAAATAATTTTTAACTGCTCAACAAATATTTTGTCCAGCAGTTGAAACTGTTGTTCCTGAAATATCACCATTTCTAGCCAATAAAAGAAAGGTGGATGCTTTGGGATGTATGTTCGTTATCAATATATTTATAAATCTTACAAGGATGTCATGCATTTTAACAGTTTTGTTCCTAACTTACTGGTAAGTTTTTTTTTTAAGATTAACTGGTACCGCTGAGCAGAACAATCAAGCTTTTGCAAGAAGTCAACATCAAAACAACATCCCTCCCAATGGCTTGATTCGAAGTAATATTGCAGCAGTCGAACCCTATAATCATGTTCCTTTACATCAAAATCAGCATAGCAAAGGCAACCAAAATCAAGAGGTGAGTTGAGTATTTTTAAACTTTTATAATTCTATTTATTCACGTTCTCTTAAACGAATAATATCAAATTCACAACTATTAAAGTAATTGCTTCTTAATCATCGGCAGTCAGAACTAGTTTCCACATTAATCAACAAATAACGAGTTAACATGTCTTCAACCAATTTCCTCCCGCTGAAGGACAATTACTAGACAAAGAACTGAATTTTGCCATGAACTTCAAGAGAAGAGATGTCGGTTTTCGGAAACTAGTTACATGATACTAAAAAATATAGAAGTACCAGTGGCGGAACAGTTTAGATGGAAGATAAGGTCTGAGCATGGCAAAATGAAATGAATTTTGTCAAACCTTACAGAATAAAAATCTGTGTTGTTAAGCCTTCTCTCGTTTTACTATTGGGTAAACAAAAATACAAAAGTAATTATGAATATATCAACCCATGACAAGAAGAATGTGGAAACTCAAAAAAAAAAAGAAAACTATCTGTCAAACGAGAGCTAAAACTAGTTCTTTTGTTTAAAAAAATGTTATACTTTAAATATTCTTGAAGGTATTTTAATAATAACGAGACCAGTTCCTAGGATTTGATGAAACATTAAACAGCCGCATACTATATGTGAAACTTCCATCTTCCTGTTCACATCATCTGCAAAGAGAAGTGTCATGATAACACATTGTAAAGATGAGCAAGATCACTTAGAATATATCCCAATGTTCGTCTACGTGAATCGCAGTAACCAACGTCTCTCCATTGGCCCATATACAAATCCAGGTGATTTCGAGAACAAATTAATAGCGCTCTGCCGAATTCTCGGGTTAACTGCGATATCATAGTTCTGACTCTGGATCATAATTTGATTTTGTGCAGTTTGTTCCTAACAGTTTGGGTAAATATTAACCTCCAAAACGGATCAGCAATATTACTTGCGGTTCTTGTCCGTTTTTGAATAGCTAATTTTGTCAAATTTCAGTCTTCATGCTGGGTTGTTGCCCTTTCCATTGCATTATAACAGGATTAACGTCAATATGTCTGCTAGAGATACATACTAAGAGTAGCTTTCTTAGAACAAAGTAAGCGCAGATACTATTTTTTTATATTTAAATTTTTTTTATAATTAATTTTATTTTATTGTTTTTTATGTTTTTTTTCCACTTTTGTAGGCCTTCTTTGTACAAGAAGCGGCCTTTCAAGTACATCGAAATTCTTCGTTGTTTATGTGAAAAGCATCACTGCAGTGAACTAAACTGTACAATATGTACGGCGAATTTTTATTTAGATTGGGATAAAAAACCAATAGACAAACTTTTTTTTGTTTGTGCAGGATGATAACCAAAAATTCTTATATATATAAAAGTAACTTGGATTTTGATAAAGAAATCAAATTTGTTTTCGTAAAAATCGTTAAACATCAATGGTCTAGTTTTATCCGTATATTCTAGAGAATGTCAGGTAATGTAAATGTGAATAAAAAAATATCATAAAAAGTAAAAAACTAAATGTAGTAATGTTTATTAAAAAAGATAATGCTAAAAGGAAAATAAATCTATAATATAAAGAAAATTGAGAAATGAAAAAATACAATGCACCGTCCAAAAGCAAGCTGTCTTGTACTCATGCAAATGCCCTCAGCAGAGAGTTCCGACTGGCACCAACAATTAATAGGCCAACTAAATATCTCCTAGATGACACAGGATCTAGCTTTCACACGGGATGCACTAACAAGAAATTAAATAAACTAAATAAAACAACAAGTTTAAAAACAGAGGTCTCTTAACAAAACGGTCAGTTCAGGTTAGAGTTTTATTTAAATGTCTAAATAAACTAATAATAATTAAAAATATCACCAATCAACTGGGCTTTCTCGGTGTAGCCGGTACCAA
The DNA here is from genome assembly GCA_030620095.1 of Kuschelorhynchus macadamiae. Taxonomy (NCBI): domain Eukaryota; kingdom Metazoa; phylum Arthropoda; class Insecta; order Coleoptera; family Curculionidae; genus Kuschelorhynchus; species Kuschelorhynchus macadamiae. The sequence goes on from JAUTXW010001036.1 coordinate 83,136, forward strand.
GGTCAGGGGCCGGTAGCACAACGGAGTAGCTCCAAAACTACTTCCCAAAATAGTAGGAGAGTATCAAACGTTAGCTCGTACCAAAAGATTTCCATAAGTTCTAATAAAATTTGTTGCAGGAGTCAAAAAGTTTCAATTTGGTTAGCCTGCTTCAAAATGTTTGAGGTATACAGTGGCGCTTCGCGAACTCTGGTCTGGGGAGGGTAGTAGTTAGCAGGGGGAGGGGCGAACACCCATTTAGGCAAATTTTAAACAAAGGTTAGGAAATTAAAGGTGGGCTGCACGCAGTATTACGGATCAGTTGCAAGCCTTCCGCCGCTGCAATATTGTGTTAAAACTATAAGAGATATGCATTAGCTTCAATGTGATTTTAATAGGGAAATATGTATAGTTGGGCGCTAAATGCGAATTTTTATGAAAAAATCTAATTTAGAATGAAAAAATTAGTGGCAAAGTTGTCAATTTTCGATCATTTTTTGACGCAGATATCGACCCATATAATTTTTTTTTCACAGAATGGCTGTTTACCGCCCTGCACTGATCCTTTGTCTACACAACTGCAAAATTTGAGATGCTAAATCGTACTCATGTCTTTGTATTTCTGCAGCGCGTGAACCCTGTTGAGCCGGTTTTTAACCGGAATGTATTTTAAGTTGCCTATAGACAGCAAAATTTTTCAAGTTCTGACGTGAAGGAAACGTCTCGAATTGAGTTATTATGATACACTGAAGAAACTGTGACCAAAAATATATATATTTAAAAGTAATGTACAAGCGACTTAGTAAAATAAAAGAAAATTTCTATTAAATAAAAATAAAAATGTGGAGAAATATAAAAATGGTGCAGAATGTAAAACAGGTGGAATGTTATCATAAAAAAATATATTTACACTACGTCTTTTAAATTATGGAAATAAATATAATTCCACTACTTCGGTGATCGACTTGACCTAGAAATAAGCATCAAATCTACTTTTAGAATTATAAGAAAATCAATATCCCAAACCGGCTGCAAGGAAGAAGTGCGATCCGGTACTCAGTCGAATTATTAGGATTAGTTCGAAAGACACTTGTTTGAACGTCTCATGTAAAATTTTGAGTTTTATTTATTTGTGGCGTATATTCTTCATTAAAGTTTTGTTTACTAATCGGGGTGCTTTAACGAATTAATGTAAATATGTTTTAGAGTAAAATTTAACCCAAATTAAAAAATGTCGAATCTAATTCAATCTGGATATAACTGAATTGATCGTGAAATAATCATCCTACGAGATTTTTTCATATCTTCACGTTTCAGGGTCCCTAGATGCCATAACATTCCGTCGGTCTGTCTGTCTGTCTGTTCGCGGGATAGCTAAAAAACTACTTACCCGATTGACATGGTGAGAGCCTGGTAATTTTTGGTAAAAATCCAATATGGCCAAACAAAATGGCGGTCAGGTGAATTGTTAAAAAAATATATTATTAAACAACTGCTTAACCAATTTACCTCAAATTTTGCACAAAAATCAAAATATTATGTTAGAATCAACTGGTAACATTTTGGACGAATCCAAGATGGCGGAACAAAATGGCAGCTGAATAAATAATTGTGGTGTAGGGACCAACTAGTAAAATTGTAGTACTAATTGAAGATGGCCGAACAAAATGGCGGCCAAATAAATTGTTTATAATCGTGAAAAATTCACCATTTCAGGATTTACATATCTTCACGTTTTAGTGTCCCTAGATGCTAAAAATATGTTTCATCAATTCCGTCGGTCCATCTGTCGGAATGTCTGTTGGTCTGTCAGTTCGCGACATAGCTTAAAGACCACTTATTCGATTGAGTTCAAATTTTGATCAAAAATTAAGGGTCATCTGGGGATGATCTAGTAATATTTTGGTAAAAATCCAATAGGGCGAAACAAAATGGCACCCTAGTGAAATGTTAAAAAAATTAATATTAAAAAACTACTTATCCAGTTTATCTCAAGTTTTGCACCCACATTAAAGTAGTATGTTGGAATCAAATGGTAAAATTTTGGTACGAATCCAAGATGGCGGAACAAAATGGCGGACTAATGAAATATTTAAAAATTGAAATGGATTGGTTTCAAATTGTGTGCCATAATTAATTTTGGTATAGGGATCATCTAGTGAAATTGTGGCACTAATTCAAGAAGACCGTATAAAATGGCGGCCAAATAAAATGCTCGTAATCGTGAAAAAACACCCTCTCAGGTTTTACATATTTTTACGATTTAGCGTCTCTATATGCCAAAAATATGTTTTATTAATTCCGTCGGCTCGCCTGTCGTTCTGCCTGTATAGCTGTCAGTTCGCGGCGTATCTTAAAGACTACTTACGATTTACTTCAAATTTTGATCAAAAATTATATGGACATGAGCTGGTAATATTTTGGTAAGAATCCAATATGACTGAACAATGTTTATAACATTATTGCTAAAAAAACTAATTATCCAATTTTGCACAAAAAATCTACATAGGAATGAACTGGTAACATTTTGATATGAATTCAAGATAGCAAAACAAAATAGCGGCCTAATAAAATATTTATAAAATCAGCCTGAAAATACTGTTTATTAAATGAACTTTAATTTTTGTTCAAGAATTAAGTGTGATATAGAGATAAACTGGTGCAGTTGTGGTACGAATTTAAGGAAAATTAAATGTGAAATAGGATAAACTGGTACGAATTCAATATGACGTAACAAAATGGCGGTATTTGACAATTTTAAATTATGCCCCAAAGTCAATTGTAGCATAGGTAGAAAAAAACTGGTAAAATATTGGTAGGAATGCAATATGATAGAGCAAAATGGCGCCCAATAAAAATGTTTGAAACGACAGTATATGTAACACATATATATTGTGACTATTTACTAAACCAAATTGGGTCCCATTTCACTCATACTTCACTATTTCCAACAAAAAATCATAACGAATGAAGTTCCGGGTAAAAGAATTTTACCGATTATCTATGAATGAACCTCGATTACACTTAGTGATACATTGACCGATTTGAATACATTTTTCAGGAAGAATTCAGGAGAGTACCGGGGTGGTCATATAGTAAGCACTGAAAAAAAAATGGCGGCATAGCGCCATTTTGAATCCCTTCCCGCGGTAACTTTAAATTGCTTTATTATATTGCCTTAAAATTTAGTGCAGGAAAGGGGGGCGGTATGATTCATTACTTAGTAATGATATTTCTGGTGTCATAAGTTTATATGTTTTTAATATAGCAAATAACTTTATTCTTGGCACAAAAAGTTTATGCTGAGGGGGTAATCTAAAAATATTAATTTCGTGGTGTTCAGGGATACAAAGTGCAATTTTACTATTTTAATTTTTAACCGTTGGGATTGCTGATTTTCTATGCATGTCAAGATATCCTTTATTCATATTATTAGTTAATGTGATTTTAAGTACACCGATTACTTCGGGGAGATTGTGGCCAACATAGATTTTTTAAAGAAGTTTTTAGTGTGGTACCGGGGTTATTCCATAGAAAATATATTCAAAAAAGTAAAAATGGAGTAATGACGCCACTTTAAATTATTTTCTGCCAGAGAGTTTTCGCACAAACTTTTAAATGCTTTAATATATATTGAAATTTGGAGCATGAAACTGTAATTAATCAAAAAATGTAATTTTGACATAGCTGGAGTCTACCTCCCCTTATCTAATGGGAGGCAATAATATTTAATAATATATATATATATATATATATATATATATATATATATATATATATATATATATATCATCGGTTAACGTGATTCTCATAAAATTTTAAGTTAATTGGACCCCAGTACCTTTGTTTAGGCCTCAGGAACCTTGAGCTTGACATTTACAATAGAACCTTTTTTAAATAAAGGAATGAATTAAAAAATTACAGAAAAAATAAAACCGATTAAAAAACACTGAAAACTAAAAAATAATACTTAATACAATCTTGGAAATTTAACTTCATGAAGTCGGCGTCAAACTAATAGAAACTGTAAATTTTGTTGGTGACATTAAACACTAATTAGGTCTTAGTTGGAGTCAAATTTCTTTGATGGAATAAAATGTAATTTTTTGACTTCTCAATATTTTTTAAGTGGTTTTATTTTTTACAGTTATTGACTACTACGCGGGAGAGCTTTGGATTCATAAGAAACATTTTTTTTCTAAGCTAGCAAAATGCTAAACAAAGGATTAATTTATTATGTTATATAAAAAAAATATAAAAAAATTAAACTGACCTAAAAAAATAAAAAAGATTTTATTCCATCATAAAAATTTGACTTTTTGAAGTCGGCGTCAAACTAATTCTTCATTACTGCGTAACAAGACATATGTATGCGTGTCTTGAATCTAGTACCATGAGTATAATGTCTATTTGCTGTCTTTATTAGTATGACTCCGATTTCAAAAAGTTTTTATAGAAAATCAGCAATATACGTTGTCAAAAAATAAAATTATTAACGAGGTTTCTTTCAAAGCCCAGACATCTACTAAGGAAAAAAAAGAAGTTTGACATGTTACACCGATTTTTGCATAATGTATCTTGTTCACAGGACTACGCTGTATAATGGACAAAACATTATTTTGCATATAAAAAGAATGACGTGTTTCATCATTTTTGACACACACACAATTTTTCAATGTCAGAACATTAAACCCAACTATTCATAATTTTCAATTTGACTGTTGCGTTCTCCTGCTATGTTTTTTTATTTTTATACCCCTAAAAATATCGAATATCTACGTCCGTGACACCCAAAATTTAATCCCCGCGAGACACTAACCTAGACTACTTTTGGTTCAAATTTTAAGCGAACCGGTTTGACCGTTCTCAAATTATCGTTGGTTGGCGCAAATTTTGTTTACATATACACAGTCGCACACAATCGAACAGATATCATAAAATTTTGTTCTAAAAATATATTTTTCGTATTCTAGGGACTCTAAAACGTCGATTAAGCCCAACTTATATTTTTTAGAAAAAAATTTTGCGCCTTCAATACTTAATCTGTATAGCGTACATATTGTGTTAATAATACAGTATATTAGCTGTTATATGGGGCAATAAAAATAACTCCGTTTTATGCGCTTAAGAGTGGAATTTTAAAAAATTCTGAAATTTATATTTGGATAATTATTTTTAAAAGCCATTGACGAAAGAATGGTCTTTAAATATTTTTTAGGTAAAGGGATATTGTAAACAATATATAGACATATTTCACCCCTATAAGGGTTAAATTTTGAAAAACCCGTCAGAAACTATATAACATAATATAGCTTTTATTTTTTCGATAAGGTAAAGCATAATCGAAAAATGAGGGAGGTCTCAAATTGCGATGATTTCACCTTGTATCTGAGAATCGAAGAGGGCTATGAAAAGTTTGTTTATGGCGTGTTTCATTTTACAAAAAAGTAAAACCGCTATTCTCTCTCATCACTAATAAAGGAATTACGCCGTAAAACCATCGAAAACCGGTAACCCTGATGTACATTATCGAATATTCTACCATAATATAATACTAATTACGTACTTACTTTAATATAATCATTTTTCGTTTTAAACTTTTTCGTCTACTTCCAGGCGTAACTTTCAGTTAGAATATTTACCTGGCATGGCATGATTATAAAAATCGGTAACTTTGCTCGTTATAAATCTTTCCTTTTATTAGGAATAATAAAGTGTGACCCAATTTAGTTCCACACATAGTTATTTATTAACACATATACTGTATTTTCAAATATTTCTATTGTTCCACCATAATGGATGGGTACCAAACAGTTTCTACCTGTGCCACCCTTGATTTTTGAGCAAAATCTCAAATAAATTGAATATGTACTTTTTACATTGATTTTTTTAATATCGCAATTTTGTCCCATCTTTTCGAATTCGATCAGTTTATTCCTATATTACACTTAATTTTTGTGCAAAATTTGAAGCCAGTTAAATATGAATATATTTATTAAATATTTTATTTGGCCGCCATTTTGTTCCCCCATCTTGAATTTGAAACACAATTTCACCAGTTTATGTCTAAATCACATTTAATGCTCGCATAAAGTTTGAATTCTATCTTGGATTTGGACCAAAATGTTAACAGTTCACACACTTGACTTTGTCACAGTTTGAAGTAAATTATTTCACCAAAGCGCCATTTTGTTTGGCCATATTGAAATTTTACCAGAATGTTTTCAGGTCATCTCCATATTATCTTTAGTTTTTGACTACCTGAAGTCAACCCGGTAAATAGCTTTTAGCAATGCTGCGAACTGACAGATATACCGACCAATAGCCCCACAGAATAAAGCTAACATAATTTTTGGAATCTAGAGACGCTAAAACATGAAGATATGTAAAAAGGGTGATATTTTCACGATTACAATCACTCCTCCATTTTTTTCCGCCATCTTGAATTCGTACCACAATTTTAACTGTTCACTCTATATCACACTTAATTCTCGCACAAAATTGGAAATCAATCCAATAAGTAGTTTTTCCGGGTTGATATTTTTAATATTTTATTAGGCCGCCATTTTGTTTAGCCAGTTATTTTTTTAGTAACAATTTTTTTAACGCTAGGCTGCCATTTTCTTCCGCCATACTATACCAAAATGTTACCAAGTCATCTCCATTGACCCTTAATTTTTGACCACCATTTGTCAACAAGTCAATCAGGTGAGTAATTTTTTAGCTATGCTTCGAACAAACAGGCCTCTAGGTGAAGAGTGCAAACATTTTGGAGGGTAATTTTTTCATGATTACAATAGGTATCTCTCTTTTACGAGGGAAGTAAAAATCACAAAAACACTGATAAATTTTATTATAAATTCGCAAATCGCAGATCGAAAATCAAACGAAAATCGAACGAGGGAATAACGAATAACGATCCGCACATCGAAATCAAAGCTGATAAATTCACTGGCGGATTTAGAGGGGGCGAAAAGGGCATCGAATACAATTTTATGTATAAACGAAAGCACTGGATCAGTTGAAAATAGTAATTCGCCCCCTCTTCCTGAACGGGATCTATAGATCCTCCCTTTATCTGTTTTACATGTTCAATTAGTATAATAAAATTCAACAACCAAAAAAAGTCTTCACTTTATACAAATTAAAATAATTTCTTCCCCTCCCACGACCATAAGCAAGTAAATTCCTAAATATAATCCGAGGCGCCGCTGCTCAAATAATAATTGTAATTTATTCTGTTAGCCCCAGTTTCTTTCAGTGTTATATTTGTATTTTCTAGCACAGTACCTTTTCATATTACTTTGAACGTGGCTTGACCTTGTCGCTGATATTTTGTTTGCTGTGTGCAGTTCAGCCTTAAAGAATTATTATTTAGCCGTACTTAACCTTATTTTTAAAATTCAAAAACTAATTTAATGATAGAATATTTTAAATAAAATAATAACTATTAATACTTTCAAAATTACGATAATATATCTAATACATAGTACATACCTTATAAAAGTTAAATGGACCTTGCAATTACAAATTTTAGTCTTTTTACTGCACTAGACAAAACAAAAGCATTTATCGTTCCCATCTCCCACCCTGCGTCGTGATTTTTCGTGTATAAATTCTGACAGTGGCAAGGGGGCTAAGACCGCCAAACACCTTATGTGTGCGAGACGTTGTTCGAAAAATGTAGTTTATAAATAAAATTACACCACAGTTGTGGTCGGTTTAAGGTGCGTACTTACTTAGCGAATACCAACGAATGAACAACACCGCATGTATACAGATATATATGCCTACGTTTGTTTCAATATTCATTTTCACGTCTACATTTAGGGAATATATGTTTATTTTATCAATATTTCCACATTCATTCGTCGTCTCTATTCTTTGTGTCCACATTCAAGGAGCGTACCCGTTTTTCACAGTGTGGCCGTATTCGTTTAGTGAGTACGCGGCTTCACAGTTCGGCGTACACTGACAGTTAAACAAAATAAATGGTTATGAAGACGCCAGAACATTATAGGAGTTTAGAAATAAATTGTCAAAAACGACAACGGTCTTCATTTCGTACTATAATATTACAACTTAATCAAATACAGATGCAACCAATAACAAAACTTACCCATTAATTAATAATAGGGAATATCGTTGAAACAAAAGTAGGATATGCTTTTTATTTAATGGTCTATTGTTTTTCCAACTCTTGATAAAAAATACCAGTTACTTTAATACGTAACATGTTTTCCTATATCTTATAACAACGGAGATAAAAAGCATTTTTACTCCTTTGGTTCACCCTGTATGTACTAGGTGGTTTTTTACACACGAATTTCCGCCCTCTATCTTTTGAGATGCAAAAAAAGTAACATAAGAAACATCAAAGTAGCCACGGATAACGTTAAAAGAAAAAAAATTGACCTTTTAAGCCACTCCATGAATTAAATGTGTCAAAATATACCTATTTTGTTTCTTTTGATATTATTAATGGGAAATTGGATTTTTATTGCATAACTTTTTCCAATTTTTAAGGCTAAAACAAATATCATCAGAATATAAATTTTTGAAATCATTATTTTTTCGTCGAAACACGGATCAAAATATAAAAGTAACCACCCTGGACATGAGTAACAATCGGATATAATCTTACGGCGATTGCCCAAAAAGTTAAAAAGATACAGGTATTTTAAAAGGTGATACCCATTTGTTTTTGACCTTTATTATTATTCCTTATTTATTCAATAGTAATTGAAAGAACTGTTCGGTTACCACGCTGAAGACTAATTAATATTAGTTAAAAGCTTATCGAAACCATCTATAAAAGAAATAAAACAATACATTTCTAGGCAGTTTTAACACACTTCCACACAGATCAAATTAAGTTGCTTAAAATAAAACGATTATTCTTAATTTAAAGAATACAAAGGGTAATACACTGAAAGGACCTCAAGGGTCTTTTCGCGAACTAAGTGCTGTTTCACATGGAGCGTATGGTCAATACCAACCATCAGGACTTAGATAATATACTCGCATGTTTAAATGAACAGTATCACATGACGCGCATATGATCTGCTCGTACGATTAGTTACCACGAGCCCGTGCGTCGAAGGATGGTCAGCGTGCTCAGAGGCAACGTGTATATATGAGCTATTTCATATGTGCGCTGATGCTGGGTTGCGTAGGAGATCTTATGTTGGGGTTTTGCATTCTAGATATTATAGGTACAGGAATATAAAGTATCGCCACATTGAAATTAACCAATTTAAAATGCACACGAAATTGCTTTGCTAATAAAGGAAAGATGCATATGCATATATCCTCCTGTCAAGTGTATATAACACAGAGGTATTAAAAGCTTAATTATTTCACATCCATTGCAAAAAAAGATTCCCAAATATTCAGCAGTTTATTCCATTAGCATACATCGTGTGTATTTGTCATAAAAGTTTCCTCGTAAGAATTGGCATTGAACTTTGTTTTCTCGGCAAGCTTTTATCAAAACAATAATTATATGTCATCTCTTGAGCTTCATTTCTCTCGACAAAATTGGAAAACTGTCGAATACAGATTGAGAGACAAAAATGTCGCGATTATTTTGAGCTAACAAGCCGCTAAGGATTGTATTTAGATTATCTGCTTATTACTCCCGATAGGATTTTATAAAAAATATCAAAATAGGGGATTAGTTTTCATTTCGTTTCCCGAGCTTATTAATAAAAAGGAAACATTGTTTGGAAGTATCTGATTAATTTTTCTTCGAGCCGCTTTTAAGGCTATGCTTCATTAAGTATTATCATAAGATTTTTTTAGACAAATGTTAAATTCATTGTTCGCAAGATTTCATTACATTTTAATTTCTAGTTATGCTCACGCAGTTCTGGGTCACCATAGCAACAGATTAACAAAGCCTTCACATCAAGTTGCCATTTTAACGGACTTCAAAAAGGAAGGCAGTTCTCATTTCGACCCGATGTATTTTTTATACGTATGCACACCTATTATTCCGGCATAGTATAACCAATTTAGACCAAATTTTCAGCAGTGGAGTAGTCAGAAATTGCTTTTAGGTTTTTTAAACTTTTTCTTCAAAAATGTACATGATAATTTAGTAGTTGAGTTAAAATTATCAAAGATCCAACTGATCCAAAAAACTACTAACTAAAAATAAATAAATAAAGGACAGTCCTTGCTTTCTGTTTTATACATAATTTCATTTTAGTTTAGGTAAAACTGGATCTGGGGAGGGGTAAGCCCCGAACCCCACTGGTATTCAGGGTGGTTTCATAACAAGAAAATTGAAAAACAAATTGGCGGGATGGCTTTTTCTATAAGAGAGTTTTTACGATAATTTTGAAACGCCTTAACATGTAGCCTTAATATTTAGCGTATAATTGTAATTAACCAATACAATTTTTTATAAAAAAAATAAAATCGATTTCAAAAAAAGACTAAAATAAAAAAATATTTTGTTTCTTTTTGAAAATTTGGTATCAAACTAACACATAATTATCATTAAGCACACCACAAAATGGCAATTAGTATTTACTACCTTAATGTCTAATAGCTCGAATATAATGTCTATTTATTGTTTTTATTAATTAGACGTCGACTTCATAAATAGTTATACATTTTCAAGATAGAACAACATATTATGTTTAACTTTTTAATGCTTTTTTGAAGTCGGATTTTTTTATATAAAGATAATCAGCGAGAGCATTGTTTTCTCGTAATACTTACTTATATTTCATTACCTGCTAATCTTTCCTAAATAAATTATATTTATTGATATATAGGGTTGAATGTTCGAGTGTTCCTGGATCCATCATTTTTATTATATAGCTTGTTTTCTGTGGACAGTTAACAGTATAAATAAACGCGTTTTTTTTAAATAAATCTCTTATATTTTTTTAATGAATTATTATCATCAAAGTAGGCTTTGACCTAGGCGGACCATTCGTCCGAATCAAAACTTTTGTTTTTTGTGTATTTTCAATCATTGAAAACGCATGAAATCCATGCGAACGAATTAAATAAATATTGAATAGTGTGGATGAAATCTTCGTCAGTTCGTTGATTCGCCAATTCGTTCATTCACATGAATTGACGAATCGAATGAACGAGTCAAGCCTACGAATCGAATGGAATAGTGAGTAGCGGCCTTTACTAACCGGCGGAGAGAAAATATCCCGCATAAAAGTATGTCGCTTTTTCGTTAAGATTATCGAGAAGTCGGTATTTTTTCATATTTTATTTTTTCTGTTCCAAAAAATCAGCCAGCAGTTCCTATTCGAACAATTTGCATATTTACTTTTTACTTCAATCGCAGGGCTGGAAATGGACCGGAAACCATCTGAACGGCAGTCCGGTTTCGGTTCCTAAACAAATTAAGTTAATACGCTTCGGTTCGTTGCTTACCAATTTTTGCGTTTCCGACGATATTCTACCAAGTTCAAAAGGTGGCTATGTTTTTAAAGATTATACAAAATTGCGTTATTTCATCTCCCAAAGCCACTTATGTGCAAATGAATCGATATTAAAAGCAGCAGCCTTGAACCGCCGAGTGCCAACTATTCGAGAAAAGGCAGAATTACGCAAACATACCGCAAGCTATATTAATAAAACTGTAAAACTATTTGACTTAAACCCACTACTCACTATTCGGTTCAATTCGTCAGTTCACATGAATCAACGTATTGGCGAATCAACGAATTGACGAATATTTCATCCACACTATTCATCGATTCTTATTTCAATCGTTCGCATGGATTTCATACATTTCAGTGTTTGACAATACACACATAACAAATGATTTGATGCGGACGAAGTCAAAGCCTACTTCATTATTTGCTCAAAAACCACAACGCACAACGAATCGCATGGACGAACGGGACCCTCCGCACTATGCGGACGAATCAACGAATAGTGAGTAGTGGGCTTAAGAAAAAATAATAAGAGAATGGGTCCAGGTGTTCTGGACCGCATAGGATTTCACTCTGGACTCGTAATTTTCTCGGTCCCGCGAGACTAGACGTAAAGAACGAAAGTAAGAAACTCAAAACGAGACACGACGAGTTATGATTTTTTTTATAGATATATGTCTCTTCTAATTTTTTATACTGGCTGTTGAAACTTACCAAACAGCTAAGTAAAAAAGACCAACATATCCATTGGATTATTAAAAATTTAATAATTCTATTGCTTCACTGTTAAATTTCTTTATTTAAATAATAACATAGAATTTAGAAAAAATTAATGCACATCTTATCTAGAACACATTTTAAATAACTTGTGGTGAGTTTACTTAATTTCAAATACTTTTAATTATTTCTAGTAGTTTTGTGTATAAAAACTGGTAGTTATCACATTTATATTTTATACTATAAACTATTAATATTTTTGTGAATCAAAAAACTTTCTATGATTCACTCTTAGCCATGGTTTAACTAAAGGCTAAACATTTAGATTCTTAAGTTTTAAGGCTAAGGGTGATATTTTTAATCATTTTCATGTGGACCTCAACATTTACTATACAATCAAATCTATAACATTATTTCAGATATATGCATCGTATTGATACTATCAAATATTAGATAGGAATAGACTGGTAAAATTTTGGTACGAATCCAAAATAGCGACACAAGATGCCAAATACGACTGAAAAAAAACTAATAGATTGATTTCGAATTTTGCACAAGAATTATTTGTTGTGTAGAGATGAATTAGAAAGATTACACGGACAAATAAAATTTTTGTTTCGTGAAAAAAATCACCCTCCCAGGTTTTACCTACCGTTCTAGCGTCCCTGGATGCCAAAAATGTTTTGTTGTTTTCTCAATTCCGTCGGTCATTCTGTCAATCCGTCTGTCTGTCAGTTCATGGCGTAGCTAAAAAAACTTACCCGATTGACTTCTAATTTTGGTCAAAAATTAAGGGTCGTAGGGGTGAATTGGTATATATTTAGGGAAAAATCCAATATGGCGGAATAAAATGGCGGCCTAATGAAAAGTTAAAAAAATACTAAAAATCTAATTATCCATTTTACCTCAGAAGTGCTACATAGGAATGAACTGATACCATTTTGGTATGAATCCAAGATAGCAAAACAAAATGACGGTCTAATAAAAACCAGCCTGAAAAACTACTTAGTAGATCAATTTCAAATATTGTGCAAGTATTAAGTGTGACCCAGAGATAAAACACTAAAATTGTGGTACGAATTCAAGACGACGAAACAAAATGGCTAAGAAAAATATTTGAAAAGAGAGTATGTATGTGTTACTAAATGTGTGCGGAACTAAATTGGGTCACACTTCACTATTGCAAATTAAAGGAAACATTTATAACGAGGGAAGTTCCGAAGAAAGAATATTTATCGATTTTTTTTATATGTAAGCTCTCTACCCACAGACCGACAGAGGTAAAATATTTTCATATTTGTTTAAAAAGTTTCATAAAAAGTACGTTTTATGTTTAAACAAAGTTGGAATTTTTATTGTTATTTTATTGAAAACAAATTTTATTAGTACTACCCTCAAAAAACCTCTCGATGAAATCCGAATTTCGGTAAGGATTAGTGAGGAATGTTTGACTAGATGTAAAATTATCCTCTAATATAATATTTTTTTATGATTACCCTAATAGAAGGGGATTATTAGGAGTTTCCTCATCTTAATTGTTTTTATTTTATGAGTGTTTTGGAATTTTAGTTAATCGTGCTAGGTTAGGTATAGAATTATTATTTGGAGTTGATTTTATATCCACATCGATCTGCCATACGGCAGATATCATATCATTTATGTGTAGCAGCACAATCGAGAATTTAAATTCAGTGCGATATCCTCTTAAGACGAAAAATAAAAGACAGTTATTGCGGTAATTATGTACTTGAAAGTTGTCTTTTACGTCGTTCTAGGTTTCACTAACTGACTGGTTTGATTAATAAACTCATGTTTGCAATATTGTTAAATAATAAACTATCTGTATTTTTTATTTATAAGATCTATATTTGTAAAAGACGAAGTAAAAGTTGACCTAACTAATTTAACGTTTTAACCAGTTATTTTGTCGATTTTCTAGCATGAATATGGATGGAAATTATATAATATTAGTTACCCTGATTCTACGTACACTGATTATTCGAGAAAGATTTGACCAATTTGAAAATTTTTTTAAGAAGTATGTAGTGTAGTCAGAACTGTCACAAGCCAGTTTGATAATATCTCTACATTTACGACTTAACGATGTTTTCTTTCGCTAGCAGCTCCTACTTGACTAATTTGAATATATATGTTATATCCATTTCTACGAGCAGTGTCACCGTCAAGCCTCGATGTCCTTGGATCCCATATTAAGATGTCGGTTATCTAAGTAGATAACAAATACCGAGAAGCTTCGTCAACAGAACCCGTAAACAAGTTCCCACTGACACAGCAATCGTCAAACATATAAATAATGTAAATTAGAAATAAAGTCATGATTCGCTTTTATACTAAAAACACAGCGAGCGATGTTACTTCTATTTTTGTAAGAAACAAATCATTACGTTTATTTTAAAAACACTATTTAATTAATACCTGTTTGACTTTTCATAATCGATTTAATATTTTATAAATTCTGATTACATTCGCAGTTTTAATTATTTTTTAATAAGAACTATTTATTTTACGTTGGTTGGCATACTACTGTACGTACTATCTATCAACATACAATTTTATAAAATATATTTGTGTCTTGTATCATTTTTAGATTCTTGTATGCGGGGTAACCAAAATGTAGTCCCAGTAATAGAAATCGAACCATACAAAATTTCTGAGATTTTTTCAATTATCCTTGAATTCGAGGGTGGACAAATGTGGGTGCAAATCTTCCTAAATGCTTTTAAATGTGTATTTAATATGTTTACACCTAACCAAAAAGGTTTACGAGGGAAAGCAACACAGCTGATAAGCTCCCGATATCCAATTTCTTTTCTTGAGATAAAACTACTACTAAATTTCGATTTCGGAGATACGCGAGACTTACAAATAACGAAACAATCGCCAAACGAATCTCCTCTGACCTTCCATAATAGTCTTCAAGTCCTAAAAAGCTAAAGTGCACGCAAACATACCAAGTCTAATCTCGTACCCGATCAAAAAGCATCCCAAATAACCTTAATCGAATTATTGTCATTAAATAGTCTATTTACTGGCCTCGAACCCTGAATTTGTCATATAATATGTGCAAGAAGTCCACCTAATCTTCTGGAACCTCAAATTTACATAAGGCTCGAGCTTCAATCAACATATTTTGAATTTCAAAGATCTTCTATGCCCAATCCGTTTCCTAGATCTATTCTATATAATATTCTTGTGATAACTACTCCGAACCCCAAGAGAACAGTAACTACGACTATCAAAATGGTCAAAATATTGATCAAGTTGTTAAGACAAATTTACGATGACTATCAGGTTTTGTTTCCACTTCGATACAAAACCATCCACCCAATCTAACAATTTCAAATATAGAAACCAGGTGGGAAATTTAAAGTCAAATACAAATCCTTTGGATTTGGGAATTTGGACAATATGAACCCGTCATTGAATTCCTCAGAGCAAAATTTTATTTCAATCCTCTTCTTGCTGTTACGAAAAATCTATACTACATAAACCACATATCCGACACCTTTAGACTACTTATGGATTCCGGAACAGGAATTACCATATTTGAAGAAAATACAATTATAAAATTTCCGCAACGTTTTTCCGAGAACGTTACAATCCAAGGCATCAGAGACGAAAAACTTCTTATTACCGAATCAACCGTAGTCTCTTTCCAAGGAGGAAATACACATAAAGTTTACATATACGATTTGAATATTGATTTATATTTTATTCCAAGACTCGACTTTTAAAACACTACGAATTCACCATCGAAAATAATCGTCTTATTACAAATTTCAAAACGTTACCACTTCTTAAGGCAAATGAAAATCTCAAACAAAAAACCAAATAAGTATCATAAACCATTTTAACGAAATTAAAATCGAAGGACCGAACAAATTTTCAAATTACATTGCGATTTAGAAAACACCGATGCTATATTATCTAGGCATGAAATCGCATTCCAAATGCCATTGTCCATGTCAATGAGAAAGGCGAATTTGTGACTTCTGTAATCAATATAAATGTTATTCCGAGAACCATTAATTTTTCCGATATTAAAATCGAACCCTTTTCTTTCCATTCGCTAATCAATTACAATTTATACGATAAACAGTAATTTCTTAATGGCATTCCCAATATTAAGCTCTGTCTTTCTATAGAACATCTTAACGAAGAAGAAACAGAAATCATTACTAATCTGTGTAGAATTTGAGGACATATTTGACCTCGAAGGTGATAACCTCATCTTTATCAAAGAAATTAAACACGAAGTTGAAACCAACGGTGCAGAACCTGTTTTCGCCAAATATCTGCATGTATCTCTATATTCACAAAAAAAGGTAAAAACTCAAGTCAATATAATGATAGAACAAGGAATCTTAAAATTATCCGTTTCACCTTGGTTACCTCCAGTTTGGGTTATTCCTAAAAAACTTGATTCCTCAGGTAAACAAAAATGAAGTGTAGTCATAGATTATCGTAAGTTAAATAAATTCAAGATAGTTGATAAGTATCCACTACCTAATATTTCCGATTGTATGGATCAGCTAGGCAAATGCCAGTACGTTTCCACCCTTGGATTTGGCTTCTGGATTTCATTAAATCGAGATAGACCGCAAAAATATCATAAAAAATGTTTTCTCTGTAGAGATCGGACATTACGAATTTACCAGAATGCTTTTTTCCCTTAAATCCACTATCGTCTATATAAACCATATATGCATTTTTAAACGCCTTTGAATAGAGTTAGAATACCTTGGTCATCTAATCACTCAGGGCAGAATTAAATCTAACCCTTCTAAAGTTGATTGCATACAAAAATTTCCAGAACTAAGAGACATAAAATATTTTTTGGGTTTAGTTGGTTACTACCGTAGGTTTATTCCGAATTTTGCAAAAATATGTTATGTTTTTGTTTCGCTGATGTCACTGGCATTTTGTAATTCTGACATTTAGACAAATTACTTGTTCAATTGTTAAAAATGTCATCTTCAATCTATAACTAAGTTATAGGTTGAATGGTTGGTTATATTTATTTTAAATCTAAATTTAAACCTCTTTAGTGAATACGGATGTAAATGGCCTCTGACCAAATTCGCATCTATCTAAATTTCGATGAATCTTTCTCACTGACAACGGATGCTCATGCATTTGCGATAGGCGTCGCATTTTTCTAAAGTCTCATTGGCAAAGACTTACCAATTGGTTAAGGAGCAGTGGCGTAACTATAGTGGTGCGAGTGTTGCGGTTGCGCCAGGACCCGCGCCTTTGGGGGCCTGGTGGTCTGGTTAAAGTTTACAGAAAAAAACATATTAGAACTATCGATAGAACTAGAAATTATCGACTTATACAAGCGCAATTTAATTAAGGAAATTACATTTACGACTTTTAACGATAGGCGTCAAAAACCGTGTCACCGTGTATATAGACCTTAACGCGCACGCCTTTTATTTTGACTTGGCCTTCGCCAGCAGGTTCATTTCTGTCGCGGCGGAGCGCTTTACGTCGGTAATCGAACAAAATTTCTACGTGGAATAGGGAGTGAAAATGCAAAATAATAACTGATAGTTTATTTTAAGTTATTTGCTATTTGCTTTGGGCAGGGCCGCATTACCCATTCGGCCCTGGAAGCTCGGGCTTAGGGCCCGCCGCCGCCTCGGTGCGACAAAAATCGTTTATATAATTTTCCTTGTTTTATTTTATCAATAAGTAGATAATTTTTATTTATTATTATATTGGAGGGGATTAGTTTCTGCTATATGGAAGAGATTTTTTTTGCTCGTCACTTTCCCGCAAGCTTGGGGCCCATAAATACGTTTGGGTGTAAATAATTAATCCGGCACTGGCTGCAATGCTTTTAAGGGATAGGGCCGATAGGCGCCCGTAATCTCAAGCGAGCCTAGGACCCCAGAAGTTGTAGATGCGGTACTGCCTTTGGGTGCTAATTGGCGGGTGTGTTGGGTGCTAGACTAAAACAGGCGTATAATTGCAGTGATACTGATTTTATATATTATTTTGTATTCAGCGTTGTAGTTGTGATAAAATAAATTGCAAGCACCAATCGGGAGCAGCTTAAAGAAAAAAACTGCGGAAAACGAAACAATATTGAAAAAGCATGTAAAAATAGACATTTTTTTTCAAGTTATAAACAAAAGTAACAGCAGTCAGTCGTCTAATCGCCAGTCGGTGTAATTAGAATTATTATTATACTTTAGAATGTTCTTTTGTATGTATTTTTTTTGTTATGTTTATTTAAAATAGTTTATATGGAATACATTATGGTTGATATATAACTTTATTTCATTTTTATGTGATATCTATCCAATTTGCTGGAACTATTCTGAATGTTAAAACAAGATTTCAATATTTTTTGCTATTTATGAAATCTGCTAAATTTTTTTTTATTTATATGTACTTACTAAAGAGAGGAGAGGAGGCCCGATTTTAGGATTTGGCACCAGGGTCACAGTTGTCTTGTTACGCCACTGTCCAGGACATTATATAAAGCTAAAACAAACTACTCGACAATAGAGAGACAACTCCTTGCAATATTATATGCTGTGAAATATTTTCGTCCATATTTATTTGTTCATTCTAGTCACAGGTCATCGTCCCCTCACTAATACTTAATTACTAAGTACTTGAAAACATTAAATGTAGTCTAGTTACTTTCTTTTAAAAATCCAGGCAGTCTGTAAGCAAGATGGAGGGTTAAAAGGAGAGTGTCAGCACAAAATTTTATAAACCTTGAAGTAAACCATTTCCAAGAATTCGTAAACCTTCAAACAAAAATATCTGTTTTCGCATCAAATGAGTTAAATCAAAGACCCGACGATAAAATAGCCGAAGAATATAATAAATTCGTAATCCTTTACGAAACCAAATCCTTGTTCGACTAATCTAAAATCCAAACAACCAACCAACTGTCGGATACGACAAAACAATAGGAAGAGCTCCATCATAAGATTCGCGAATATATTTTCGAGGAAAACATGGATTTTAATCCAAAACGAATAAATATTTTCTGCAGCAAATTAACGAAAAATCGGTACTTCATCATTTCCCTTCCATTTGACCCAAAAACTGTCATGCAACTTCTTTTTTGCATACAGGACAAAACAAACTTGACTTCTCTTGCACTTATTTTCTTGAAAACATATTTGAACTTACCATCCTTGAAATAAATTCGCATATTTTTGTGGACAAAAATATAAAATTAAGTATTTGCCAAAATATCACAAAAACCTCTAGTGAAGACGAAGTACCTGAGATCTGAGACCATTACCATCGCGGAAAAACCAAATTACATCGCGATATTAACGAGACATTAAGACGCATAAAAGAAAAATACAATTGTCCAAGTATAATAAAAATCGTAGAAAACCTCATTCAAATTTGCGAAAAGTGCCAAAAAATAAAAATCTGTCGTAAAAATCTAAGCAGTCGATGCAATCTGCGAGGCTTAACTTTTAAAGAGACTATCGACCGATGCCAGGTTTTATTTATTCTTGCTAAAGACTACATTATTCAAGAAATCAGCCAGAATGTGTGGTTAATAGCTATTTCCCATCAGTATCACAATCGAATGTGGATCCCCCAATACTCTAATGAAACTTCAACCCGAATAGTACCTTCGTCGGGAGTACAAGAGTTCGTGCATAGAAATCAATCGATGCTTAACCTACAGTTACGACCCAGTAAACATCCCTTTTGACTGCTGTGACCATATTCCAAGAAATACTTGATCATAGCACAGATAAGCTAGATCAGTATGCCGATCAGCTGGACCAATCGGTCTTCATAATCCTTATAATAACCCTCATTATCGCCCGGATTGCCTTATACATTTTTCGCAAATGCCGACGACGAAAAGGTAGCATCAAGACTGGAGCGAATTTCACTGCTTACATTGATTTTCCTCAGGTTGATTGAGAACATTAACGCAATGTAAAATAATTCTATTTATTATATGCTCTCAAAAAGGTCTAAATATTAATTTATCTTTGACGCATCTTAAAAATAAATCGTGAAATAATTTTTAAGATGAATAATATAACCTTATGACGTATATGCCACACTCCTTAGCCCTCTGCTCGAACCCTCGACGAACAACCACTGTTACGGTATTCATTCGTTGTTTGGTTTCAGTCGTTTCCATTGATTTTCCTCAGGTTGATCGAGAACATTAACGCAATGTATTATTCTATTTATTATTTTATTAATTTTGGAAATGTAGTTATATCGTATTGGATTAGTTATTAAAGGATTATTATCATAAGATGATTTTGTATCTATTTATTTAAGCTCTGAGTGTAGTGTCGGGTGGTCCAGCATATTGAAAAAAGTAAAAAATTACGCAATGAAATTGAATGGAGGAAGGATATAAAATATCGTGTTTCATATAGTTTTTCGGGGTTTTTACGGACACGAAGTTCCGCAAAATTTTTTTTTTTTTTAATTTGTATTGCTGCTTATTCTAGAAAAAAATTATATACAGTGGACCCCAGTATTTGTTTATGGGACGTCCAGCATTTTCACCTAGGTTTAGGCCTCGAATACTTAAATCTGACCTTTAGAATAAAACTTCCAAAATACATAAATAGAACTAAAAATGATGAAATATTTTTTATAAAGAAAATTAAGGTGTCCTAAAAATAAACACTAAAAAGTAATAACTAACATTTTATTCTACATTTAATGTTTTCAAGTACTTAGTAATTAAGTATTAGTTGGACGACTTCATAAGGCTAAGTTTTTTAGTGCTTTTTAAGTGGGTTTTAATTTTTATATGAAAATATTTATACTTTCCGCCTTAATAATGGACGTCTAAATAAATGATTAAAAATAAAAGCATACTGCAACAACCAAACTGGTACAGAAATTTGTATTTCATAATACTTCTAGGCAAATTTTATTATATCAGTCGACACTCGATTATTTGATACTGAAGTTCCGGAATAAGTTTCTTTAGAAATTAACAGAGACAGACTAAATAAATTCTTAATCTGCCAAAATACTAAAATTGGCAAACTAACTCCAATCTAATTCCACAGCTAAATTTGTGGCTTAACGGAAGGAATGGAAATATAATTGTGTTTCCAGTGGTTAATGAGCGCTATATAATAGAAACTGGCATATCTGATTATTTGTGGAAATGTGGGAAGTTTGTTCATGATATTTGATGGCAATAAGTTAGGTAATTTACGGCGTTATGTTGCAAACATTTTACTGTGAAATTCATATTTAAATAAAAACCAGCAAGCATAAAGGTGAGCATATTTCCGTTAGTCAATATTACTTCAAAATTGCCGCCATTATCATGCCACGACTTCCACTGGTCTACCTTA
The DNA here is from genome assembly GCA_030620095.1 of Kuschelorhynchus macadamiae. Taxonomy (NCBI): domain Eukaryota; kingdom Metazoa; phylum Arthropoda; class Insecta; order Coleoptera; family Curculionidae; genus Kuschelorhynchus; species Kuschelorhynchus macadamiae. The sequence goes on from JAUTXW010001036.1 coordinate 104,599, forward strand.
TCTATACGTCTATACATAAAAGACAAATCCACTTATTGGCTGATCACCATATAAATATCTAACATCATTAAAGGTTCAAATTTTCTAACGTAGAGGTGACATTAGAAAGGTTTTTTTGAAACTCGTTGCTAATGGGTGAAATACGTTCTTACTTTTTTTACAATATCTCTTTGAATAAATAAATTTTATAAACAATTTTTGGTCAGTGGCTGTCAAAAATAATTATCTAAAAAGGAATTTCTGAAATTTTAGAAATTCGACCCTTAAAAGTATGAAAATGAATGAAATTTGTTTTTACTTTTTTATAATATCTCTTCAGCTAAATGATATTTTAAGACGATTCTTTTTTCGCCGACTTTTAAAAATATTAACATAAAAAATTGATATCTGGATTTTTCAGTATTCCAATCTTAAGGCGTTTTAATATTTTATTTTTTTTTTACAATATTTCTTTTCCTAAGTGAGATTTTTATTACACTTTTATTAACGGATTTAAAAAAAATAACCTAAATATCGATATTTTTTGAACTACCACCCTTAAATGGGTGAAATATAATTTTTCTTTTTTTAAATATCTCTTTACGTAAATGAGATTTTAGCTTTATGAACAGGTTTTAATGTTAGCATTAAAGCAATCTCATCTTTTCACCCCTTATTTCAAATTTGTTTTTAGAATGGTTTAAGACAATTAATTAGTTCAGTTAAAGCAATTTAGTCTCTACAACCATGATAATAAATCAAATATGTTGTAAAATTAACCTAATTATAATATTTAAAATAGCTTTAAACTTGGAAATGAATTTGTTTTTTAAAATAATAAAAGTTTTTTCTATACGGTTTTTTAGTTGTCAAAAAGTTGACAATAAAACCCAAGAGTTATCCCAACTCAAACGTACGGTAAAGCTAAGGGATTGTATGAGGCTTTGCAGAACAACAATAAAAAAAATGAAATCACTAAATACAAAGTTAAAAATATGGGAATTACAAGAGGCAAAAATAAAATTATTATAAAATCAAGAATCTTCAATTAATCATGAAAAATGAAAACGTCACTATAGTATTGTTTCTTCGTTGACCGCATCAGAAATACTTCTTATTAAAGAAACAATTCAAAATTACAAAGCACAAATAACAGGTGTACACGATAACTGCATCAATTTTTGGGTGAAGATTTATCTGAATTGAGGGATGTTGAAGAAGCAACGAAAAACAATACATTTCAGAATGAAATTAGAGAATGAACTATTAAGTATATTATAAGACAAAATATCTTAAAAAAATTTAAGAATATTACAAATAATCAAATACCTAACATACATTCTGTTAAGGCTCCTAAAACTTTCTGCGTACTCCTTTGTTGTGTGTTATACTGCAAGATGTGCCTCAAGGGAACAGAAAATTGGTTAGAAACTCACACAAAAATGTCTCTTAAAATTAATTTAATGGACTACCATTGCTACCAACTTATAAAAGCTCCAAAAATGACAGGTGTCATCGACGTTGAGAGATAAGTATGAAGTTGAATTTCTGCTTCTTCTTTTAATTGTTTTTATTAAATAGGCCAAAGTTTAAACAGTCTTACAGTATTTTGACTTTTTAAACTTCCTTAAAGCATAGTTAAATGTCTTTAAACTTGTTTTAAGAAGGCTACATTAAAACTATGTTGTTTTAACTCTACCTTGCAAAAAGTAAAATTATTTTAAGAGTTTTCCACCATTTTATTTTCTGCTTGGAGTAAGAATTTAGAAAAGTTGTGCATTGTTATATTAAAAATTTTTGAATCCGTTCTGGTTATCACCTAAACTTATAAATAAAATGCGTTTATAAGTTTTTGTCAAGATGCAAATTGGTTTAAGCAAGTAAATAAGTAAAACGCGGTGATAAAACTTTCGATTAAATCTGTACGATTTAAAAAGGTTATAAGTTTGGTTTTATGAAAGCTTTATTAGTTCTTTACAGAGTTACAATCTTTCCACTGTGTTTTATAACGCAATTTAAAATAGGCTGTAACAACCTCCTTTATCCCTTCATAAAACTAACGGTGTTTCTTGGCTATGTTTTTCTATTTTTAAAGTATTTCTTTTTATAAAAGACTTAAAGTATTTTCTAGATGTTTCGAAATGCCTTAAGGAGGTGAAATGTAATTTTAGTTTTTTACTATATCTCTTCAACTAAAGGGGATGTTAAAGCGATTATTTCGTCAATGGCTTTTAAGATTAATTAACCGAAAATCATGTATTTTTAGAAATTTCATCCTTATGGTGGAAAAAAGGAGTAAAATATTGAGGTCTTGAATAATATCTTTTGCACTTAATACATTTTAACTCGATTTTGTTTTAAATACTTTTCAAATTGTTTTTGAAACCCCCATTTAAGAATCATTTATAATTTAACTGTGAAAATATCGACGGAAAGAGAGCGAAACAGAATGCCGGCATGTTAAAAAAAAAACGAATTATAAGATACAAATTTGAAATGTGGTAAAGCTGGAGACGCCCGTCAACGCATAAAAACACATTTTGCCATCGATAAATAAGATTCAAGTGGAAACTCTGTCAACCGTCCATTGCCGTAATTAATCTACGCTCTCTTGTTTAGCATGGTCGATTTTGTATTGTGTCTTCCAGAGTTATCGAAAGATTTTTTTTTTCTATTACTTCTATGAATGTGTATATAGTCCGCATAGCATTCTTGCATTGAAAATTGTTCATTTCTCCAGATGTGACGTCACACTGTGCTAAATAAAATTTCTCACAGTCTATCGTGTCGCTACTCTGTATCCAACAGCTGAACTACATACTCACATCATAGACTGTTGGCTACATCCACACCCTTATGAAATGTGCGTGTTTCGGTACATTTTGCAGAATATTCTATTTAGCCACCAAAAGGTCAGACTAAAAATGTAGTTTATACAAAAATATCGGTATATTTCCTTTACCCGGGACTTCCCTCGTTATTATTTTTTTCCATTTGTTAGGAATAGTAAAGTGTGACCCAATTTATTTCAGTACATAGTCACAGTATGTATATATATATATATATATATGTGTGTGTGTGTGTTAAATAAACTATATCTTCAAACATTTTTATGTTTGCGCCATTTTGTTCCATCATATTGGATTCCTACCAATATTTTACCAGTTTCTTTCTACTTGTGACACACTTGACTTTTTTGGGCATAATAAAATAAATTCAATAAGTAGTTTTTACATTGACACATACCGTCAATTGAACAAGATTTTTTACGTTGATTTTTTCTTGGATTTACATCAAAATGTTACCAGTTCATTCCTATATAACACTTGATTTTTGTGCAAAATTTGATATACATTGGATAATTAGTCTTTTTAGTAATAATTTTTTAACATTGTTCCGACATTGGATTTTTGCTAAAATATTACCAAGTCATCCCCATATGTCCCTTAATTTCAACTGAATTTGGTAAATAGTTTTTAAGCTATGTCGCGAGTTGACAGACAAACAGACCCGACAGACAGACCCACCGAATTGATAAAACATATTTTTAGGTATCTAGAGTCGCTAAATTATAAAGATATATAAAACTTGAGAGGCTGTTTTTTCACAATTACAAACATTTTATTTGGCCGCCATTTTGTTTCGCCATCTTGAATTAGTAACACAGTTTTACTAGTTGATCCCTATACCACAATTGGTTATAGCAAACAATTTGAAATCAAACCATTAAATAGTTTTTCAAGCTGAATTTTTAAATATTTTATTATGCCGCCAATTTGTTCCGCAACCTTGGATTCATTCCAAAATTTTACCATTTGATTCCAACAAAATACTTTGATGTTTGTGCAAATTTTGAGATAAACTGGGTAGGTAGCTTTCTTGTAATAATTTTTTTATATTTCACTAGGCCGCCATTTTGTTCCACCATATTGGATTTTTATCAAAATGTTACCAGGACATCCCCATATGACCCTTAATTTTTTACCAAAATTTGAAGTCGATCGGGTAAGGAGTTTTTTTGTTATGCCGCGAACTGACAGACAGACCAACGGAATTGAGAAAACATGTTTTTCGTCATCTAGGGTAGACTTCATTATTTCGATTTCCATATAACTTTAATATTACTTTTAGTTATTAGTTATTGTTATATTAACTTTTCCATTTCTCAGTTTCGATTTGTACGTGCAAAGGAGTGCACGGGATCAGCTAGTTAATAATATTTTACAATTCCAATCTAATATTCGTCTGCCGGACTTATATTATGTTTACTTTAAATTAGCAACGAATATCTCCGTTATCAAGTATAAACCGTTACCTAAATTAAATGCGTAATTTTATGTTATGTACTGTTTTAAACATCTACAGCATTAAGATTGTTTCATTTTCATCTTTCCCAACTTATCTTCTTGCCTTAGATTATTGAACAGTCAAGGATTAACTCGCTTTGGTTCAAGTATGGGCAATTGTCCAAGTTAACACAAAGTTAGGCCTCAAAGAACTTTTTTTTTTCCAACGTTCCAACGTATACTAAAATGAATTGCTGCTCATAATAAATGGTTCATTATTTTTCAGGGTAAATATTTTGATGTTAACAATTTCAAAAAACAAAATCGGCATGCGCCTGCATTTAATAAAAAAAATTATTTGTAAAAAAAGCCTGTCCCATTTTTTTCAAATTAAAAGGTAATTTTTTATATAGGTTATATAAGCATGTTTTTTTTTCTGTAATATATTTTTCCAGCGAAAAACCTAAATAAAATTTTTTAGTTTTTAGATTATAATGAAACCTAGACTATAACTTAAGGCTTTATTAACAAAACTTTAAAATAACATATGTATTCGTATTTGACAAGTAATAAAAGAATAATCTCGAATTTAATAATTTATAACAGGTAACAAGCAAAATAAAACTGTTGTTTCATCATTCTTATTCGTTGAATTATGTTTAATATTCCTCTAAATATTTTGATGGTTTCCAAGTTTTAGCCGATCGTGGAATATCTTTAGGTCACTCAAGATCAACATGCGGATTAATAATGTCACGTTGATAATTCAATACTTCGGAAGAATTAGGTTTCAAACTATTTGAAAGATGCTGAGATAACTCTGGATTTTGAGAATGTTGCAGTCTGTTCTAACTGATTGATAGGTACTTCAGAATCTGAAATAGGAGTATTAGTACCACGGTAATCTAAAGTGATATCATACCTAATTGCCAAATCTTTTAAAGAAACGGTCGCTTCCCCTCCGTTTTCATAATGAACCAAGGCATACTCTGGATCAGTACCACGGTGACACAAAGTGATACCATCCGTAAGTGATTGGCTTCAATAAGTTCCATTTCTTCTATCAGCGGATTATACTTGCCTTGGCGCACATGTTTCTTAAGCAAAACAATTTCAAATGTTGCCAGCCACGTGGGGACGGAAGTACCATTTGTTGATTGTCGTGAGGGGTGCAGTTTGTTGCTGTACAGAGTAATGGCCGAATTGTATGAAGAAAATCTGGCGATACTAGTTCCCACTTAGAAGGTTTGAGGTTTTTGTTTTTTAGTAGTTAGACTTATAGCTTTCCATATTATAACGGTTTAGCGTTCAACGTGGCCATTACTCTCTGGATAAGATGTTTTTCTACTTGTGGTTATGCCTCGGGAGTGCAGGAACGCTGTTAATTCTTGTGACAAAAAAACTTGATCGGAATGTAGATAAGATGACATTCTAAATAAAGCAAAAAGTTGCGATAAACAGTTGATTACTCTGGATTAACTTATATCTGAACAGGGAAAATTACTGTCAGAAAATAATTATTGTTAGAAGAACTAGGTAAAGGACCTTTAAAATCCATATTAAGCCCCTCAAAAGGACTTGTTGCGTTTATAAGATGACTTCCGTTACTTTTGTGAAATTTAGATTTTAGTTCAGCATATACCCTACATGAAGAAAAAATATTTCTAATATGGCAGATTTCGACTGCGCACAAAATAATACAATCTTGAGATACCTGAATGAAATACATCTTCATGAAGTTTGAGTCGCTTTATTGCTGCTAGTTGCTCTACAAATCCTTGAAAATGCATCTGCTACTATATTGTCATTTCTAGGCGCCCAGATATTTCTAGTAGGGATTCAATGATAGCACAAGCTTCCTTTTCTACACTTAAGTGTCTTCGTTAACATATTGAGAGTTTTTGAAATAAACGCCACTGGCCTGCCTTGTTGAGTGAGAGTGACAGTAATAGCAAAATCAGACGCATCTGTTTCTATAACTAACGAATTATTTTCTGTAAGTGGCCATAGGAGAGAATTTGCAATATCAGATTTAAGATTCCTTCATTAATTCCTGAAGACAAAGGAAAAGTTTTACAAGTGACCAAGCTTTGTTTGTGACTTTGTTTGTAGCACTGGACGCAACGAAGCTGTATCTGATGGGCTTCCCATGGAGAAATACTCTCCTCTATGACTCTTTCCTCTAAAAGCTTACTAACCTCTTCCTGTATAAACTTATCATCATCTTCAGAATGCCGGCGAGATTTTGTTACTATGGGTTTGCAATCTTATGTTAAATTAAAAAATAACAACGGAAAATCAAGCGTATAGGTTAAGGTAGTATGTATCCGCGAACAATCAGATCCACTCATAGATGATGATGGTCAATGATCATAACACACTTTTAGTGTCACAATAATATGAAGAGGAAAATACAAATGCAGCTAAGGTAATCACTGATGTCGAATCAGAAGCAGATCTACATTTTGTTTTAAGCTTAAAAATGACCAGGTTTCCTGCAATATGTACATGTATGACCTCGAGCTGAGCATACAGAACGTTGGTGCTTGTTGTTTTAACGAAAATAGCATTTCCGTATATATATTTTTAAGTTGCTGATGATACTTTCTAATTTTGAGGTTCGAATATAGGAGTTAATTGAATTAAGAGTAGGATTTTAATTGTTTTCGCACAACACCTTCAAGAGCGCGAGAATAAACAGCTGCTTTATCAAAACTTAAAGTACTGCTTTCAAATAATCGTTGCGGAATTTCAGATGATCATAGTACGTTAATAAAATAATTTCTAGTCTGCTCAGCAGTGATTGATTTGAAATTACAATTCTTACTCAAAATTTTTAATACTTGTAGGTTTTGATCAATAGATTTCGATATGCAGTGACGTAACGACTGCACAAAAAGAACTTATTTCTTAGCTGATAACGGTTAATGTACCAAACTATTTAAGGAGTGAATACACTAAAGCGTTCTCGGCAGCAATCACGGTAGCGATCCTATGCTGTCATTTGGCCGCCACGGTGGCAGTGATCGCTTCCAAGATTGTGCTGGTATGTGGCTGCCATTAAGAAGGATAAATGCTAATTTTAATAACTTTACAGTTTACCAAGCTATGCAGACATTGAACAAAAAGTATATATAATTATATATACAAAATATGTTCTTATTCTAAAATTTTAAGCTATTTTATAATAACAAAACCAAAACTTTTTTAAGCTAAAAAAGTTGGTAAAAAATGTCTTTTTAATAACATTTTAAAACACAAAGAACCTATTGTTCTATATATCCTTTTTTAGCTAGAAAAACAACAAAAAGTTGCATTAATTTCTTGGACATTGAAAATGCATTCGAAAAAAGAGCTTTCCCAACGAAAGTAAGTTCAAGATGGATATTAATTTAAGTGAAAATTGACTAAAATCGGACAAAAGATTAATCATTTATCATTAACAAAGCAAAACGACATTCCAAAATATTTCAAATGCAATATAAACTAATTTTAGAAAGAAATAGTGTAACAATAGAAAACTTAATGTGGAGCAGAATTATTAAAACTAATAACTAAAAACTATAAAAATATTTTTAAATAAAATAAAATAAAATAAACTATTAAACGATATAAGATCGTCAATGTCAGAAAACAGATCGTCATCCGAATCGGTCACTGTGACGGGATTTATATCTGAAGTATCGCATACTCTGACTACTTCACACGCTTGTAGAATCTCTTTTTGGGTGTACCGAATGTAGTTCTGCCAATGATCAGCGCTTACTTCGTTAAGAACCTTTTTCCACGTTGCCAGAACTTCGGAGGATATTCCTTTTAAGGCAAAAATATATTGTTCATATTTTCTTTTGCACTCTGACCAAACCATTTCGATGGGGTTATATTGGCAATGGTATGGTGGGAGGCGGAGAACCATATGACCAAAAGGTTTTACATATTCGTCAAGACATTTTTTTTTCTGTACTTCGATTTTTCTCTACCAAATCCTATATTTGGTCCTTCATTGCTGCCTTTGGAAAGGTAATATTTTTTTTCGGAAAGCCATAAAATTATTTATTTTTTGGTTCAGGTTTTTCGGGGTATGTCTTCTACTAGCCCAGAGTGGTAGCTTGTGTTGTCCATGATAATTAATGATTTGGGCGGCAACAATAAACTATAAGCCCTATAATAAGGAAAGCCTACCATTTGTATTTTGGTTGGAAAATTGGAGACCAGTATAAAAGTTAGGCTCTAAATGTTGCAGCAATTGTTTGGACAATCTTCGGAGCTGGCTAAGTGGAAAAGGGCGGTCAATGGCCTTCGCTGCTCCTATGATCTGACGAGAAACCCATGCGCCCGTTACCTCAAAGCACAGTTAAAAGAATATAATATTTATATTCTTTTAACTGTACTCATATTGACGAATTGCCTGACAATGAAAAGATAGGGTGTCCAAGATGTTTTCGCCCGATCATCAACCTCGCAAGACCCTGATTTTGTGTGTGGTTTATTTAGTAAAGAACCAAACAAGATTAATCAAAGTGAATTAAATGTTCTCATTCAACATTCTGACTTATTCAAGGAAAAAGCAGACCTTTGGAGTATCGACGGCAACAGTGGAATTTTGACACCGAGCGGACAGTTTAAAAATGTAGTATATAAGGAAGATATATTTTAAATAATTTCAACATTGGCATATTTCTACTGTGACAACACTTATTTCATTTATGTTATTTACACACTCCTTACTTCTCCACTTTGATTTGACCGTGCAACTAGGTTCAGCTAGGACTATATTTGGAAAATCAGAAAGTAGAACTCTGTGTGCCTAGAAATTTTTAAACCCGAATTAAAATGCTAAACAAATTACAATATAAAAGAAATTTAGAAAAATGCAGCAAAAATTTGGCTATGCTGAATTAAAAACTTGGCGGAAACACAAACCACAAATTTTATATTATTACTATTAAGTACAACCTGCTTTTTATATGTATATTATCATAAAATTATTTATGTATTAGATTTGCTAGTCAAATAGTTTTCGACGTTCATTAATATAAGTTAGTGTGCATTAGGTTAGAATACTGAAACTTCAAAATTGTTAATTATGAACGAAGATTCCGTCAGTAACTCCATTAGAAACTTAAATAATAATTTTAACTTAAAAATGAATATGCAAACTTATTACGTTCTCATCGTGCGGTTTAAATTGTTATGATAACTAAAATTAATTTATAAATTTTCAGAAACCTATTTCTTTTTTGAGAAGTATTGGAATTTGACAATATATGCAGTTTTATGTGTTGAAATTGATCAAAAAGCAAATAGACTTTGAAAGCTAATGCCTCAAAATGCATGCTAGTGATTTTTGTTTCTACATATATAGTACTAGTGAACAACAGGGGCGATATGTATAAACAAACTAATTTTTAGAAGGAAGACTAGACACATCAGCATATTTTCGTAATTTTTGGATATCTAGTTCTACACATCAAGACAAGTAATATGTACCACTTTTATAGCTATATAGGGTTACTCTAAAAAAGTATTAAATTGGTTTCCCGTGTAATGCCCAATTTAAACATTTTCAATTCTGTTTTGTTTTAATTCTGTATAGAAACAAAATTTGTATTGAACATAAATTGAAGCTGCGGAAAAATGTTTTCTGCAGCTTCAATTTTTTTTTTTAATTTCGCTGATAACGATTAATTTGTATTTTAGTCAATATTGACCCTAATATTAATTTGTTACTCAATATATTCTACTTTGATTACCCTGTATAATTTGTTTATAAAAAAATAAAAAGGTGGGCTTTTGTTATAGTCTTTTTGATACCTATTAACTTTTTTAAAAATCTTTTCTACTTAACCATTTTAACCAATAAGACTGTAAATTTTCATTAAAAAAATCAAATCTTCCATGGACATAGAGATATCGAAAAATTGAAAAAATTGTCCCGAGAAAGGAACTCCAAGGATATATTAACAAGTCTAAATAAAAGGAGACTTTCTTATATAAAACCGTGTATACCCAGCCGATACATTTACTATTAGACGCAAAGAAACGCATTAGATGTATTTAATCTAAAACACGAATATTGCGGTTCAAAAACACTTGCAAAATTTTAATTATTTTTAGCAGTTGATTTATTTTAGCATTTATTGTTGCATTGGAAACTAACAGTTCAGCGTTATTAGAAATATTACTTTCAATAGGCAAAAAAGCTTGAAAGGCTGGTGGTTAATCATCGAATGATGAAACGGTTGCATTTATTCGCTCTTTGGACCTTTTTAATTTTTGTTTGTATAAAATACAATCTCTTTAAAATTCCAGACCGATTTTGTAACAGAGCTATTTCTACGGTTTGTAATTTATGAGCAATAACTGAAAAATGGTGACTAAAAGGTCCTTATAGACTAGACATCTTCTGCTATACAAAATATAATTTACCAGTGTCACTATAGATTTAACCAAGTGAAAAAAAATATGACAAAAAATCGTAGTCAACACATGCATCGAATGAAGTTCATAAAAAGATCGCTTTTAATATCTAGTCATCTACCAACACCAACTAAAAGCGCGATTTCCAATGTTACTAACCATTTTTTCGGAGCAATTTTTGTAAAATAATATTGAGTTTTTTAATATAAAATGGCTAAACTAATACAATTCTTTAAAGTACTTGTTTTGTAACCCGGTTTAACATATTTGTCCTTAAAAAAATTAATTGGGACACGTGCAATCAAAGTATGTTTCATGAAACAGATATATTATTATACCATATAAAATCATATTTATCTACGAAAAAAAAATTAAAACATATTATTGTGCTTTCATTTGAATAATCCCACCGATTTCCCTTTATTCTTCTCTAAAATGTATACAACCTGTATTTTTTTAACACAACGGATTTTTTTTATTTATTTATTACTTATCGAAGTAGAGTTCATAAAAATATGACTGCCTACACAAACACATCTTGTACTCATATATTAAATTTAGATCTTGGAGAACACCCCTCTGCCTTAAGTTCCTAATAATAACACTTCTGATAAGTAATTTTTAAATATTCTAAAAACCCGTATAAATTAACTTTTTCCCGTTTAGCTTTAATTTACCTATTGTTATCGAATAAAAGTGGATACATGTAAAAATGCCGATATATCGGTATAATTTACCTGTCAATATATTGATAATCATCGATAACTATCGACGTATCGATTACTAAAATGTATCGATACTTTAACTGCTTTCACTTATCAAGAGGTAAAACTTAATATCGCCCTTCCCTAGTCATGGGTTATCTGTTTCTATAAGCTCTACTTTAACAAAATAGCATCTATTAAGCCTCCATGCGTATTAAAGAAACAACTTACTATCCGACTTTGGCCACTTTTTCTGACGTTTTTGTACCTAATACCTATAGTACCGGCGTTTACACTTTCTGCTGTGTAACCTTGTCGATACATCTGCCTCAATATACATAATGATTACGGTCCATCTACTTTTAAATCAACATTTTATGCACCTATTAATCAAATTTAAAAAAAAAAAATCTGCAATTAAATCGTAAAGCTGGTTAGGAAATTAGTCCACCCTTAGGTACCTAAAAATGAGACCTATCAAACAGTGGCGCACCCAGGTGAGGTTTTGCGGGTAGAACCCCTCCCCTTCGAAATTTGTAGCAAAACGAATTGTACATTTCCAAAAAGTAGAAAAAATATTGTGATTTCCCCGGAAGATAAAATATTTCGATATTTCCAATTTTTTTTATTTTCCGGTAAGACGTAAAATTTATATTATATATTTATCAGAAAAACCGCAAAAAACTACGAATTATAGATTTTCACTTAACATTGCACCAAACTGCTATCAAAATTCGTTTATACTTATATGCACAGGAAGATCGCTGACCGATAACCACTTCAAGAATATCGTCAAAAAGAAATTTTTATTATTTCAAAAAATTGGAATGTTAGTTTAAAAATTGTAGCATTTGTGTAAACAAAACTGACTTCAAAAATGCTCTACAAAGTGAAAAATAATACTGTAAATTCGGCGCCAAACTTATTTTTAATTACTTAATAACAAAAATATATTTGTTCTGAGTGTTTTGATGTCTCATTAACATGTCTTATTAAACAATATACAGTGGTTAAATACATACTTTTTCTTCCTAATAGAACGATAAACACATTAGTGAACGCATATATTGTTCATTGTCATATGAACAATATATATGAGCAGTGTAATAACTTATGATTTGGAGCTGAATAACATATCTGGTTCATCTTATTCGCCTGTCCAGTTATAATCTCAGCATGCTTATTTCGCACATACATATTAAACAATTGCAATATACTAATAATAATAATCCGCTATACAGGGTGATACTTTACCGTACTACAACTTCCTCCTTTTTTGGGAAGAATAATTTAACTTTGTGTTGAATCATTCTTAAACAACAACCAATTTAAATACTACTTATACTTTAGAGAAAAAAAATCTTAAATCTTAATACTAGCCTGTTATAAAAATAATACTAACTGTCTACTGAATCCATGAAATTAGCATCCTAGCTAATGGCTTCCACTATCGCCACTTGTGAAAAAGATCGGTCTGCGGGTAGGGTTACGTACTTACCTAATTAAATTAACCAGTTAAGAAAACAAAATATTAAATAAATAAAATAAAATAATATCAAACTAAATAAACAACTTCATACACATCAACCCAATCATAATATTTTTTCGGTCTTTATGCAAATAGTCATATCAGCATTTTATATACGAGAATTTTAAATTTATTTAGCTATTTTGAAAACGCATTTATGTTTATACCTTGATTTTTATAAAGTTACGTGATATTAGCATTAATATATTTCATCTGATATTTTAGGAAACGTGTTATTGTACTATAAAATAACTGTTATAATGAGTAACAAGCAATTCTTTTTGCCTTTAGCAAAATTTCCTTTTTAAAGAGTAGATTAATCAAAAATAGCTTGAAACGAACCAACACAGTAGCTATTAATATGCGAAAAAAATACCTTATAGGAGGAGGTCGATACTTGGTGATTTATAAAACAAAAATGCTTTATTCTACAAGTGATGCTTTTGAATACAATTTCTAAATTAAAATAAAATACAATTTTAGTTGATGAAACTGAGCGTTGTTACATTTTATATTAATTGTAATTCTGGCAGTTTAGGAAAATTTTTCTTTTATTATAATGAGTCATCATTTCAGAGAATTTCTGTGTAATTTACATAGTGTAGTGTAGGTACTCTTTTGAAAATTTTTAGGCAAGTCAAGGAAACAAGGGACTCCTTCCTGTTCAATCTACTTAAGCTTCAAAGTTCACCCAACCACTCATCAAACCACGCATTTCAAGTCATTCTTAAGTTTCATATTATACTTCCAACAAGCGCTACTTCGCCAATTTATTTTTAATTTTTACATATTAGCGAAATTCAGGGTTTTTTATTATGAATTTCCTTTTTCCGATATTTGCACTATAGGTTTGGTTTCGTTTTGTTTTTTGCTTACTCTAGTTTAATCTAGTTTAACATATTAGTTAATTTTAGAATTTAGAGAATTGCCTACTAATATTATTTATGTTTGCAACGCAGTGCTCAATTTGTTTGCAAAGGTTTGAAAAAAAAATTACGGCCGTGAGGAAACCCCGGGCGGTGGCTAGAGTTTCGGGCTGTTCGGCCCAAAAACTCCCAATAACCGCCGTATATAATCTTTTATACCAAATAAGAGATAGGCTTTTTTTCAAAAAGATTAATATTTTAATATCCCATTTTGCTCGATGAATACCACTGAAGCTGAACATTTCCTTAAAATACAACGAATCTCGCCTATCTATATTTTTACTTAATAGGATTTGAATAAAAGAGTAATGCAATAACTGCATAAGCGAAAAAAAAATTGTTTAGCTAATTTAAAATATCTTTAATAGTCAATAGATTATTTTTCCTTTTTTTGCGCATCACAACCTAATTATTCATCCCCATTAAATGATAATTCTTAATATGCAGTGGGATATCTCAATTTATCATTTGTTTTTTTATTCTCACAAGACCTTAATGTATTCTAATTTAAAACTGAGAAGCGTATTGCCGTTTTGCTTTTTGTGTATCTTCACCGACTTTTATGTTTTTCTTTGTACATTAAATAGTTCAGTGAAATTGACCCTCATCGTTTTATATTGAATAATAGAATTTTTACAAAACAGGAAAAGTTATAAAATAAATATTTAAATTTCCGGCCAAAATTCGGTATGCGTCTTTAAGCCCAAAAAACAAACAACTTTCTTTAATAAACTTTTTGATATTATATATATAGCAAATAGCCCTTTTTGATTTGACATCTGATATCCACTATGAGTCGGTTTTTTATTCATTATATTTTATTAATATGCCCTTGATTTGAATCTTTATTATTAGAGACATAATAGTTAAATAGAATAATTTCAAATTCGCACTTGTTTCTAGGTCCAAAATTAAATTTCTTACGTAATGCTTAATATTTTTAAATAATTTTGGTCTGGTATGAAATAATCGCCAATATTTATCTATTTACGCAATAGTATACACTCATCTAAAATTTTATACTTATGTAATAACTTACTAACAATATATAATATATATATATATATATATATATATATATATATATATATATATATATATATATATATATATACAATGAGGGCATAAAGTCTGGAAACCTTGAGATATGTCAAAAACTATACAAGTTGGGTAAAAAAGTTTCATATAAAAGTTGTATAGTTCCTTACTATTTATGATTCAAAAATGTCTTGAAATATACAGGGTGTTTTAAAATCAAGGTACACGCTAAAACTTCAGAATCTCTAATGGAACACCCTGTATATTATTTCATTTTAAGAATCTACATGAAATTCTGATCATATTTTATTAAGCATACCCAATCCCTAAAGTCAACTGTTTTTGAGATAAAAAAAATGAGAAAGCTCTTTTACAACATCTTTTTAATAATGATTAACAACGATAGTCTAAAATTCTGAATGATGCGTATTGACGTAATAAATGCTGGAACTGTTGTCCGTTCACTTCCTGACAATATCCTAATGGATTGATGAACTCTTGTTGTAGATTTCGAATGAAAGTAGGTGGGATTTGTCGGATTTCATCTCTTATACGATTTTTCCGCGCATCGATATTAGGAGGTCTGTTCAAATAAACTTTGCGCTTTAAATATCCCCACAGAAAATAATCTAGGAGATTACGAATACGACTTTTATATGAAACTTTTTTACCCAACTTGTATAGTTTTTGACACATATCTTAAGGTTTCCAGACTTTGTATATATATATATATATATATATATATATATATATATATATTTTTTTTTTATAAAAGACGCCCTTAATTAATGATTGACCTATTGTCTAACAATAATTCTCGTACCTTAAGCATATACTCGACTTTGACAATTTCAGTTCCTTGAATTTGGTATATTACTATTATATATTATATATTAGATTATTATTAGTAATTTGCCCATCATTTAACTTATAGCATTATGTCGTCCATTTCCATTGGAATCCGCTGTTATACCAGTGCAGTTTTGCAGGTTTATGTGTTAATTCCTTATAGTTCAATCAACATACAAGGATATTAAATGGCGTTATTCCGCCATTTTTAACATGTTTTCAATATGCTTGCTGGGACCACTCCGGTAACATCCTGAGTATTCCCTGAAAACTTCATCCAAATTGGTAGAACCGTCGCAAAGTAATTGATGTTCATACATAAAAAAATATAGGGTCGAATTGATAACCTCCTCCCTTCTTGAAGTCGGTTAAAATGTCAGATATTTGTCTAAAATTGAATTTATATTAGAATTTATAAAAAATTGAATTATTATTAGAATTTATTAATATCGTTTTTTGTAGTTTTTATACATCGTACTTTTCCTTTTGTAGCACACAACATATAATCCCGCGTACCCGCATAGTCAACATATCAAGCCAGAACCGAATTCTAACATCAACGGTGATCAAGAGCTCACCAACAAGATGGCGAACGTATACATTCCAAGAAACGAAGAAGAAAATCTGAAAGAATTTACTGTATCGAAATCAGACCCCAAGTATCAGACATTACCATATAATACAAAGTTTACTGTGAACTTGCTGACAGGCAATAAAATTTTGAAAAGTGAGCACAGCAGCAACGACAAAGATGACAATAACTACATATCTAATACCGTCAATAGCAATATGAATAACGTTATGCAGGCTGCGCATATGATGGTACACAGTGCTCCATTAAATCAGGTAAGCTACCATGTGTAGGCTATTGAAGCTTATGTAGGTTTGAGGACTAACTGTGGATCCAGAGGTAGTGGGTTCGAAACACGGAGAAAGTACTCGGCCGCGTAATATACGGGTCATTGAATTTTCCTGATAAAGTGACCAATCTATTCTATTCATGATATAACATTCTAGTTTCTTAATTCAGCGATCTTTTCCTCCGATTCATTTCTATTTTCTAAAGATTATTTACTTATATAGAAGAATAAGATGTTTTAATGTTCGTTGTACAATTTGCAACACTGCCTCCACACAGAACACAATCGATTCCGAGCAGAACCAATGTAAGCATATCTAAGAAAATTGTTTAAATAACCCATATTGCTTAGAAAAACTCAAAAATGTTAGCTTTTTTATTAGACCGTGATAACTCATAAAGACTACATGATTATAAAAAAATATTCACCCCGCAAACGACAAGACAGGTGTCAACATAAGCTATTATGAGACTTGCAACGTGATATTGAGGCTCATTTTTTTTTGTGGATCCACATGTCTAAAAATTCCTTGAATTCCCTGAATCGTTTATACTAGGCTTAACGTAATTATTGAGGTAAAATTATTTCTTAGTATCAACACAACTGTCAGGTTTATATTAAAATCCTAAATTACGACTTACTCGGAAAATATATAATATATATAGTTTTTACCGTGATTTATCCTAAAGATAGAACCATTATATTAAAAATTAAGTATTTTGTGTCATTTGTGATAAATTACTAATACCTTCATTCTAGGTTAATAAAAACATAGCAACACCATTAAACCAACATGATTTGCTGAGTCGAAAAAGCAGTGACGGGAAGGATCAAAACTTATTGGCAAATAGCAATCATAATAAGGAAGATATTATTTTGAGATCGAATAAGTTCCAAAACGAGAATACATATCCCAGTAGCAATGCCGTAACAAGTAGTCATATATCAACAACATATCAGGTAAGCGACATAAACCATAAAATCATATTTAGTTATATATAATATATATAATTATGTTTAATAATCATATACTAGCTGGCCTGGCAGACCTTGTTCTGCCTTTTCCGTTAGATGGCGCGATGAGTTTCCAGTGGAGTTATAAGAATATGAGGCGCATTCATCACATCGTCCAGAAATGTTATTGAAGAGAAACATATTGCTTTTATAGAAAAATGCGCAATAAAACAATACAAAAAATAGTGTTGAAAGATTTCGGTAACAAGACGATCATTTAAGAAAAATCATGTAAATTGGTACACTACAACTCTCTCACGAACTTGCTGAAAAATCTGGCTTAGTGTTTTAAATATATAGATATTTACATAAAGACCAACGAAGGCGTAATGGCTTTAGTTGGTTTATAATATTTCACAACCAAGCCCATAGCCAGCCATTTAGAATAAGCTCTTTTTAAGCTATCAAAGGGCGGAACTACAAACGAATTTCTGAGTAGAGAAGAGGAAAACGAGAAATATGAATTGAATCATCAAAAATTGTTTTAGTCAGTAAGTTTATCTATATTCATAAACTAACATAAATTGTGTAAAAAATTTATAATAAAAGTAATCTCGTTAATTTCTTCCCTGCCAAGTCTGCCACGATATTAATCATCACTGTCATCATCATTTAGCGTCTTAATGCTAAGGCAGGATTTAAAATAGGTATTTAGGTTATAGCATCGAGCACCGAACCTACGCCCTAGGTTATGTCTAGTTGTTATCGTTTGGCTCTTTCTTTATTAGTTAAGGAATTATGTTATTTTGGAGGATTCTCGTATAATTAGAATTAAATTATTGTTAAAGCATGCTATAAATGAATATAATTGATGCGCTTTACGAAACTTGAAAGTTCGATTACCGTAAGCAAAACGAAAATCGCTAAATATTGATGTAAATATTGCTGAATGACTCTGCTAACTACTAAATAAATATATCTTTGCAGGAAATTTTCAAAAGATTTAGTTTTTAATTTTGTCATTGTTGAAAAGAAGGCGATTTTTGACTGCAACAAAGTTGGTATTACTGCAATAATTCTGTAATTTATATAACACATTTCTAAACATATAATGACAAATGACTTTCTGATCCAGGGGGTGCTTCAGCCAGAAGCGTTATGAGAAGGAAGTCTAGCTTCTCTCGCCTAAAATTCATAATTGACAATAACCCAGATTATTTTTATAAATTATATATATTTGAAAAATCCTGCCACTCGCCCAGTTATTTACCTCGATCTGCGGTTGCGTTCCCAGTTCTGCGATGAATAAGAAGCAGCACTAAAAATTGTTGGGAACTCCGATAAGTTAAAATAAAGTGTAACGTGAGAAAATAAATGTCAGGTATTCAATATGAAATAGGCACAGAAAACTATTTTGGTAAGAGAGATTTATAAATATCGAATTTATGATACCGAACACGGAAAACTAATTGAGAGAATGTTTTTTTAATGTGGTTGTTTTTGAAGCTACATTTCTAATTATGAATCAACTAGGTATATTCGCTCTATTCTTGTTATCGGTTTCATTTTACGAATTAAATTCTGAATTTTGTATGCTTTTAATAAATTATGCAATAGAAAAAAACACTTATCATAAAAGAAATATGATTAGCAATTTTATAAACTACGTTTAAAAACAACAGTAACAGAAAATCAGTTTGTTTTGAATGTGTCAACCAATCCAAAACTAATTTAAGCAAATACATGCCACATGTAGTTAATTTGGAGAAAATTCTTAACACAAGAGTTAGAAAAATTGATTAAAATAAAAGACAAATTATGTTTCACAATGTCTTTGTTTACTATTTTACACGCGTTTCTTCATGAACACAAAAAAAATATGAAAAATTTTCATTTATCAGTCGTTTGTACATACGTTGTTAAAAAACTACGTATTAAAAAGTAAGAAGTTAAAGTTTGGCAACATCTTACGTATTTAAAAAAATGCTACTACCTAGTCGAGCCAACCCCAAACTTAATTTTCGGTTTTTAAAACAGCAAGAGTCGTAACTTCTATGGTTATTGAGGCCATTTCGAGATCTAATCGGTTATTAGGCTTTTTGCGTATTTATAGGATATCATAATAGTTATTTACATTACGGTATAAATAATATTACCGTTACGATTGATGAATATTGTTAATAATGAAGCGCATTACATAACTCAAACAGCTTGAAATGAGTAATGTAATAAAGTATTTATCCTACATATCGTGGATAAATCTAAATAAAAATAAAGGATGAATTGAAATTAGCAACTGTTATGTCAAATAATTACGATAAATAAAAAAACCATCATTGATTTCCAGAATTCCCTTTAAATTATTCGAGAAAATAATTCCCACCAGACTAGTGAGATTTTTGGATGTATTACAAATAGTATTGAACACTGATGTGCAATCTAATCAGTTACTGTTTTTTGTTTGTTCAAACAAATAGGAAAATCTAGTATTGATTTAAATCATATTATTTTTAATTAGAGAACTAACTTTTTATATCTTAGAACTTTTTATAATTGCTACTTTTATTTTTATAGAAACCAATTAGTAGTGTAGCTCCTACGTCAATTCACCACGCAAGCATCCCATCAACCGTTTACCAAACTTCTTCAATAAAGGTGCAACCAGTGGAGCCGCAAACTCTAGCCACCACCGTCCAGAGTTCTTCTTTAAGTCTTCAAAATAACCAAGTACAGTCACCCCAAGGTGCGATTTTGTCTCCCCCGCAGTCCACCAGTACGCCTATGAGTACACCTGAGGTAAAAACTAAAATGTGTTTTAGCGTTTTATTGTAATAAATTCCATTCCATAAATTATTCCAGACCCTCTAAGAAAGATAATAGCACACGCCCGACCCGAGCTGTATAAAGTAGCATTAACAAAAATACAATTAAAATTGTTAATAACAGCATTTTGAGAAAAAAAAATGTTCCAAGGGTCTTTTTTATATTTTAGAAATATGGATAAAAACAAATTATTGCAAGTTGTAGCCACGGCTTTCACCTCTCAAATGTTTTAAGCATCAGAAACTACTTATATTTGACAAAGTTGTTTCATGTTTATCGTTAGACTCGTTCACCAACCATACACTCCATCCATTTTTCGCGAAAATTATCGAAATAGCGAAAAAAATTTTAGGGCGTTTTTTTTTATAGAGAACATGTGCCTTCAATTCGAGCTTCAATTTGTTCAATTTTATTCCTCTGTCTGCAATATATTTTATATTTTCGCCCAAAACGTATTTTTACAAATTTTAAACGAGTTTTTGTAAAAACGCGTGCGAATTCCGTGGGGGCCCTCATATGTACAACATAACAAGGGTTTGGTCCACAAATTTTCTTGTAAGCTTGAACCTTCAGTTACTGTACTACTAAAATACCTACCCGATTGCCTTACATGTTTTAATAAATACATACTATTATTACTATTAATACGTTAACTAAATTCAAAATTATCGAAAATTTAACGTGGAACGCTGTATAGCAAGGATAACATATCCTAGGTAAAAACTTATAAACGTTACAATTTTGGTGTAAAAATATTTTTACTATCCTGCTTCTCTATAATCCCACGTAAAGCATTTTGGGATCATCACCAGGAGGGCCGACTTAATGGTGGCCCAAAGACTGGAACTCTATATGAAAAAATATGGGACCAAGCCCCACATGAAAATATTGCAGCAACGGTTTGCAATACGACACTGTAACCTGCCAAAAAGAGCAGCTTCTGATTTAAACCTCTGGAAGTAGACTGACTGCCAAAATATCATAAATAGGGCAATGCAAAATCGATGAAAAGCTGTAATTAATTTTCTCCCACTGGGATATCCTGTCAAGAAAAAAATCTGAATATTGTAAATGTATCTTGGGGTCTAAATTTACAATAACCAAAATTATTGTTTTTTGATGTTTAACTTGAAATAGTAAATTCAACAGGCGATAAATCCATACCATACGGACAAAATGAATATATAATTATTATGTGTACAAATACAATTAAATCTTGTCAAACCATAAATATATTAGAAAAAAAAATTTTAACATATTTCAAATTGAAAACAGTTTTTTCAACTTTCACAATCTCACGTGGCTCCACACTGCAGCCAACAGCTGAACTAATCACATGGCATGACTAGTTCAACTATACAGACTACAGTGTGGCGCCACGACAGACTGTAAGAAATATTATTACACACAGTGTGTCGTCGCATCGTGAGATATGACAAATTTTCTGCTGCATCAACCCTCACAGGCACTTGTCGCACAATATACTATTCTGCACTTGTTAGGTGCTGAGAGTAGCCAAAAAAACTTAAAACTTATATTTATAACTTTATTTCAATATTTTTTCAGTTTTATTGTTCGAATTTTTTTTAAGACAAATATATGATCTTGATTCTGACACAGTAATTTTCCAAACTATTGCCATAAGGTGACATTTCTACACTAGTGCTGCAAAGTACTAATTTCCATATGAAAAATAGTAAAGAAAGTTAATTTATTCGTAAGCTCGTAGGAAAATGTTTGTATGAAAAAGAAAACTTATTATAAAATGTGCTTGGCTCCGAGCGTCACATAGAATTTTATAACGCCGCGGCCGGCGCCTCTGATCATCACATGGAGTTTGTATCTATTAGGTTTACAGTTTATTAAACTAAGTAGTTGTTTCATTTCTTCGTTATCAATCACTACAAGTAGGGACTCAAAAATTAAATAATAAAAAGGTCAAAATCGGAATTATTGTGTGACATTTGGCTTACCTATGTTGCAAGTGCCACCTATCCGATATTTACGGGATAAACTAATGTTTAATTAGTTAGTCAAAAAGTAAGATGTTACCACGTACTAAATTACTGATAGTGATACACAATTCGAATAACTGGGAAATTAAATATCGAGTTATTACGATCCAGTTTTCTTATCCATAAAAATATAATTAATGCTTATGGTCCGTAGTAGTAGTAGTCCGTAAATACCGAGTTATTGTAGAGAGGTACATAAAATACTTTACTGTTCAAATAAAAACCATATCCTCTCCAGATAAAATACATACATGGCTATCTATTTATTATATTTATGTAAAACCTCTCAATAATCAAACTGTTGCTGCTCCAATATTGGCAAAATGATTAGGTACCGTAAATAAAATTGTTTATTATTTATACATATTTTCCAGCAGAAGCGTTGATTTTAATGGTTATGTACCGGCTACATATTTTTATGTCACAATATTTTAGTGTAGGGCTCATTTTAGATGTATTTGTGTATTCAGTTTTATTTTGAAGCTGCAAACATTTAGATAGCAAATCGATGTGCAATTCAGTAGTAAAATGATATATTTTGTGAAATACAGAGGATGACCTGTAATAAATAGTAATTTCTAATCTAAATGCTTGTTTTTTACCCTTGTCTATTGGCGTATGCCGGAGTAGGAAAAAATATTTACTATCTACTAAGATAGGCTGTAGGGGTTCAGAAGAAACAAAGTATAGGTTGAAAAAAGACTTACTTCAGCATACCATTGACTCATCATGTCTACGTTATAAACGTATTAATAAAACTCATGTAAAATGCTATTGACGGTCAGAGAATATTTCAATGCCTTTAAGTGTATATATAATATATATATATATATATATATATATATATATATATATATATATATATATATATATATATATATATATATATATATATATATATATATATATATATATATATATATATATATATATATATATATATATATATATATATATATATATATATATATATATATATATATATATATATATATATATATATATATATATATATATATATATATATATATATATATAATATATATATATATATATATATATATATATATATATATACAAGGAAGGAAAATTATTTCACGCAATTTTTCTTTCCTTTCTATCATCAGTCGCCCCTTGTGGAAAAAAATTACTGATCTCAACAATATGACGTCCCATATTGAATTTCGTAGGAACATATTCGCTAACTGCCAAGAATGACACCTTCAAGGTTGTGAAAATGGTGCTACATTCATTTCTACACATCTCATTAAAACACCGTTCTCAAATACATGAGAAGAACATATTGTTAAACCTTTGTTTCGATATAACTGTCAAAAAATCATGAAATATATTCTCTCTACGACATATTTTATTTTCAGTTATTTTTGTTCCATTCCGATTTCTATCTATTTATATCCCGTTTTTATTGGCTAAATTTTCGTTAAATATAATTCTTTTGTTTTTTTTCGTCTGAACATATTTTTAACTATTTGTTGTTATCTCGTACGAAGTTACAACTAAGTCAGTGAACGTTTTTAGCAAAATTGCTTGATATATTTTAAGCCCTTTCTAGTTTTCTTTAAGTCTAATATTGGAAATAAAACTGAATATCTGTCAACAGAATTAGTAGAAAAAAAAATGTGAATTATATTATTATAGTTGATTATCTGGTATGGATAATTTTTCATTTATTGTTAAATGATGCTTCGGATATTGTTGGATTGTGTAGACATAAAAATAGCATTCCAATCTGTAAAATATTATTTTTATCACAGGTTTCGCTAGATAGTACGCCTAAACCAGCTTTACCACCGAAACCTGCAATCAAGCCGCCACCTAGACAAACACAAATATTTATAGATGAACCCAGCCTACGGCCTCCACCCTTGCCATTATCAGAACCTCCGGAGGAAAAGTCGTCCCCACCACTAGGCGTAAAACCTCCTCTTCTCCTACCTGGTCAAAAACCGATGGGAGTCGAAAGTATCATTAAACCAATTCCAACCAATCAACCGCAGCAGTCTGAAATGATAATAAAAGCAAAACCATTGAATATTAAGAAGCAGCCGCTAGGTGAACAACCAAAACTAAGGAGCCTTAATTCTCATTCGAAATTAAACGGGCTGATCTTAAACAGCAGGCGAATAGAACTGCCTCCTGTTTACCAATTTCCAGAATCACAAGTAAGTTGAAATTAAATTTTTGTGGTTATTTTCCTACGATTATTTGGTTTGATAAAGTATTATTTCTTCTAATTACGAGGAGAGTTTCATTATATTTATCTCTTTAATGTGGTAATGAATCAGCAGGATATTAAATGTGTTAAAAAATCCGTGGCATTATTTTAAACATTTAATCAGTCATGTAAAAGTTATTAAATAGTACTTAAGATCAGATATGGGCCAGCAAAAACTTCAGAATTATCTATTAGCATAGAAAAATAATTTTCATATAACGTTAACGTAACTGCTGATTTTGGTTTAAAGAAAGAAAAGAAGATTTTTTTAATTCATGTTACTTCCTTGGAATAGGGAAGTCTTTTTTTGTACTAGGAAATTTACTTTATATTAGTTTTGCCATTATTTTCGTTATTTTTGTTAACAAGTTAACAACTTATAACTTTAAAACGAATAATGACTTATAACTAGAGAAACAAAAGAGATATTTAAGAATGCTTAAAACCATTTCTCTAATGACAAAAGGAAACTGAAATTTTCTATATCTCGAAAGAATTGAATCACCCCCTAAGCTGTGACACCACTGCCCTCCTAATGCCATCACATTGAGTTCATTCACTGTAACAGGGTCATTTCATTCCCAAAAAGTTTTACTCTAAATTGCTTATAAGCCAGACAGCATGGTTCACACGTGGATTTTGTGGTGGACTCGTCCACTGAAAAGGTTTTCTTGGAAAGGCCGTTATTGCCTGTTTTTTTTCCCAGGACCCACTTGGCGAATATACGCATATGTAAATTATTTAGCTGGTGCCTTAATTGTATTTTCAATGCACGTAAAAGATCATTTTATGGAGTAATAGCACAGATTTTTCTAATACATGTTACTTCCCTTGTAAGAGGGAAGTTTGTTTTGTACTAGAGCATTTACTTTATATTAGTTTTGCTATTATTAGCGTTATTTTTGTTAAGTAAATTGTTATTACTTCCTTCGTAAAATGGAAGTATTGTAATCGTAAAAAAATCACCCTTCGAGATTTTTTCAGACCTTCACATGTTTGTCAATTCCGTCGGTCTGTCTGTCTGTTCGCGGCATAGCTAAAAAATTACTTACCCGTTTGACTTCAAATTTTTGTCAAAAATTATAGATCATATGGTGATGACCTAGTAACATTTTGATAAAAATCCAATATGGTTAAACAAAATTGCGGCCGAGTGAAATGTTAAAAAAAATTATTAAAAAACTGCTTATCCAATTTATCTCAAATTTTGCACAAATATCAAGTATTATGTTGAATGTATGAAATATTTAAAAATTCAACCTGAAAAAATCTGCTTGATGGGTTGATTTCAAATTGTGTGCCATCACTAATTGTGGCAAAGGGATCAACTAGTAAAATTGTGGTACTAATTCAAGATGGCCGAACAAAATGGCGGCCAAATAAAATGTTTGTAGTTGTGAAAAAATCACCCTCCCAGGTTTTACATATCTTCACATTTTAGCGTCCTAACTGCCAAAAAAAATGTATGTTTTATCAATTTTGTCGGTCCGTCTGTCGGTCTGTCTGTCAGTTCGCGGTATAGCTTAAAAACTACTTACCCAATTGACGATTGACGCGGTATAGCTTAAAAACTACTTACCCGATTGACTTTTGATAAAAAATTAAGAGTTATATGGGGATAACCTGGTAATATTTTGGTAAAAATCCAAATTCCGTAGTTAAATGTTAAAAAAATTATTATTAAAAAACTACGTATCCAATTTATCTCAAATTTTGCGCGAACATCAAAGTATTATGTTGGTAAAATTTTGATGGGAATCCAGGATTGGCGGAGGAAATGGGGGATTAATAAAATATTTCAAAATTTAGCCTGAAAAAACTACTTAATGGGTTGATTTCAAGTCGTGTGCCATAACTAATTTGTGGTATAGGAATCAACTAGTAAAACTGTGTTAGATTCACGATGGCGGAACAAAATGGCCGGCAAATAAAATGTTTGTAATCGTGAGAAAAATCGCCCTCTTGGGTTTTACATATCTTCACGTTTTAGCGCCCCTAGATCCCAAAAAATATGTGTTATAAATTCCGTCGATCCGTCTGTAGGTCTCTCAGTTCGCGGCATAGCTTAAAAACTACTTACCAGATTGAATATTGGATATATTGAATTTTAGTCAAATATTAAGGGTCATATGGGGATGACCTGGTAATATTTTGGTAAAATCCAATATGGCGGAGCAATGTTAAAAAAAATATTACTAAAAAAACTAATCTAGTTTATCTCAAGTTTTTGCACAAAAATCAAGTGTTATATAAGAGTAACTGGTAACATTTTGATATGAATCTAAGATAGCAAAACAAAATAGTGGCGGCCTAATAAATTATTTAAAAATTAACCTGAAAATACTATTTATTAAACTGATTTAAATTTGTGTGCAAGAATTAAGTGTGATATAAAGATAAACTGGAAAACTTGTAGTGCGAATTAAGAATTTAAATTTTTAAAAAAATCAATTAATCAATATGAAAATTTGAAACTGGTACGAATTCGACATGACGTAACAAAATGGAGGTATGTGTCAGTGTAAAAACTACTTATTGAATTTATTTTAAATTATGTCCAAAAGTTAAGTGTGGCATAGGTAGAAAGAAAATGGTAAAATATGTGTACGTACGTAAGCCAATATATACTGTGACTATGTCCTGAACTAAATTTGGTCACACTTCACTATTCCTAACAAATGGAAAAAAATCATAAGTTGGAAACTTCCGGGTAAAGGAAATTTACCGATTTTTTTTTAACGAAATATACAGAGTGACGACTTTAAAACTATTAATGGCTTATATAACTAGAAAACCAAAAGAGAGCGTAAAACCGTTTCTCTAAGCTATGACCACTACGCTCCAAAAAATATTAAATAGGAAATTGCGGCTACAGTGTGACGTCACATAGTGAGAAATAAGGAATTTTCAATGCAAGGATGCTATTCGGATTATATGCATCATAATTCTATTATTAATTTAATTTTCAAGAAGTTTGTTATGTAGTCGTAAAAAATATAGAGAGAAATACGTGCGAAAAGAACATCTCATACTCGTGTTTTTGCTAAACTTCCACGCTCGTATAAAATGTGCATGTTTCGGTACTTGTTGCACAATATACTCTCTGTCACATTTCAGAACTGCTTCACTACGAAAACTCAAAAAATATATATTTCTGATGGGTTTTCTGTTGTATTTTATTATTTTTAAAATATTTCTATATTGTCAAAATTACAAAAAATCTTGTATGAAACACGTTACGAAACGATATTTTGTGTAACTCTTGTTAGTTAGAAATTCACTCGTTACACAAAAAACTAATTGACTTTAATCATTTAAATGAGAACAATAATCAAAACTATAAATATATATAATTAACAACAATACCTTGTAAAAAAAATCGGTAAATTGGGTTTTATCCGGACCTTCACTCGTAACGGATTCCACTATACTTATAACACAGTTTATATATGCATATAGTTATTGGTAGTAACGTTATACACATTATATAAATATTAATGTGTTACTTTACTTGATAAAGAAAAAAAATT
The DNA here is from genome assembly GCA_030620095.1 of Kuschelorhynchus macadamiae. Lineage (NCBI taxonomy): Eukaryota > Metazoa > Arthropoda > Insecta > Coleoptera > Curculionidae > Kuschelorhynchus > Kuschelorhynchus macadamiae. The sequence continues at coordinate 132,747 of JAUTXW010001036.1, forward strand.
ATTACGTGGAAAGTTCTGTTATTTTACCAATTTTTGTAACAAAGCATCCAGAACTTAAGAAAAGTAAAATCATTTATACAATATTGTCAAATAAATATATGTAGGTATTCATTTAGTGGCGTAGACCGAAATTGCTCCTGGGGAGGTTTTTTTTAACTTTCCGTTCAAAAATGTTCATGAAATTATTAGTCTTGCGTTAAAATTATCGGAGATTCAACTAATCTATTTGGCAACGGGAGAAAAAAGAAATTCAGCAACTAAAGTTTTTGATTTATACGTAATTCATAAATCAACTATAAAAAAAACCGTTTTGTGAGCATTTACTTTATACTTCAGGGTAGTTCCGGGTAAAGGCCAATTTACCGATTTTTAAAAATATATCTTTCATTTTGTATCCATTTTCTACCGTTTTTACTACATTTTTGTGTTGTGCTTCTCAATGCGAAAGTCACGCTTCTCTTGAATAATTATTTTGTGCATGAGGAAATATCAATTTATCAGGATACGTCTGTTTAATCACATTTCTAACAATCATTCAAAGTTTAACACGTCAGTAAATATACAATATACATTTCTCTTTACATTGTTTTGCCATAAATTATTGACAAAATTATATTAATTTATCCCTGTTTCACTTGTGATGGATTTTAACTCGATTGGATAAATAGTTTTTTGATACTGATATTTTCAACATTTCAATACCTTTTCACCAAAATTTTACCAATGTATCCGTATATACACACTTGATTTTTGCGTAAAATTTAAAATCGATCGAATAAGTATTTTATTAGACCGATTTTTTTTATTTTAATTGGGCCGTCATTTTGTTCCGTCATCTTGAATTCGTGTCAAAATTTTTACCAGTTTGTCCCTATGTAACACTTGACTTTCGTGGAAAATTTGAAAACAATCGACGAAGCAGTTTTATACATTGATTTTTTTAAATTTTTTTAGGACGTGATTTTGTTCCGCCATTTTGAATTTATACCAAAACAGTGCCAGTTTATCCCCATATCACTCCTAATTTTTCTGCAAAACTTAGGGCAAATTAAATAAGTAGTTCTCTAGTAATATTTTTTTACCATTTTGTTAGGCTGCCATTTATGCCAAAATATATTATATTTTCTGAAAATATCGGATGTCATAAATGTTATAAGATAAAAAGCTTTTAGGTTTTTAAAAAGTATTTTTGAAATATTTTTGTTAGGGTGTTAAGAAGTTATTTACAGAGAAAAGGAGGAGACTTGCATCACTCTAATCCCGGGTGCTAATTAATTATTTTCTAACACGTCTCCAAAATTTTAATACTAGATCACAACTTTTCCAACTGCAGATATATATATATATATATATATATATATATATATATATATATATATATATATATATATATATATATATATATATATATATATATATATATATATATATGTATATATATAAATATATATATATATATATATATATATATATATATATATATATATATATATATATATATATATATATATATATATATATATATATATATATATATATATATATATATATATATATATATATATATATATATATATATATATATATATATATATATATATATAATATATATATATATATATATATATATATATATATATATATATATATATATATATATATATATATATATATATATATATATATATATATATATATATATATATATATATATATATATATATATATATATATATATATATATATATATATATATATATATATATATATATATATATATATATATATATATATATATATATATATATATATATATATATATATATATATATATAAAAATATATATATATATATATATTATATAATAATTAATTACAGCCATTAACTAACGAGAAACAAGAGACCAATACTCAGGCCAACCAAGAGAAAGAAGCCCCAAAAGATGAAACTGACAGAAGCTCTAGGTCTTCTGTTGACGATACTAGTAGTGTAGACTCCAAAGAACCCAAGGAAGATAACGTCATAAGGAGATTGAAGAAAGGAAACCTAAAGCAAACGGGCAAGCATAACCTATGTAGAAGAGTTAGTTTCGATCCACTGGCGCTTTTATTGGATGCTAGTCTTGAGGGAGAATTAGAATTGGTCAAGAAAACTGCAACACAGGTGGGCAATTAGTGCTAAATCGCTTTTTAATATAATAACAACTCAAGTTTAAAGAGCTAGGGTCCCAGCTATTTATTTGTTTTGGTTTTTTTTGTAGGTTACTAATCCCAGTGCAGCTAACGATGAAGGTATAACAGCTCTACATAATGCGATATGCGCCGGTCACATAGAGATCGTCAAATTTCTGGTTGAATTCGGTTGCGACGTTAATGCTCAGGACAGCGACGGCTGGACCCCACTGCATTGCGCAGCCAGTTGTAATAATCTGACCATGGTTAAGTTTCTAGTTGAACATGGTGCTTGTATTTTCGCCACTACTCTAAGCGATCACGAAACGGCAGCGGAGAAGTGCGAAGAGGACGAGGAAGGATTCGACGGATGTTCTGAATATTTATATAGTAAGTGTTATGATATAGAATAAAAATGAAACTTGTGAATTTATTGTTGGATTCAACAATATTTTATTATAATCAATTTTGTATTTTCTACTTTATCATGATTATAAAAAAATAAGTAGGTATAAAGTATTCATAGTTATTATACCGGGGTGCATCAATTCCCCATTACAAAATCTATTTAAAAGTTTACAAAATATTGTATATAATGTTATTAATTTTTGACAAGAGTGAATTTCTAACGCACTTAGATGACCAGATAATCGATCTGTTACGAGGATTGGTAAATAGACCAACCACTTGGAGAAGTTTGAAACAGAACGGTTCACATCCATATTCTATTAATACAGGTTAAAATTTTTCTGTAGAAAGAAACGTTATTTTTAACATATAAAGTTGAATTTATAAGTCCTAAAAAGTAACGTTGAGAGTTTGTTCTTGCCGATATGTTCTCAGAACGGATAAAACTATTTTTAAGCATAATCCTAACAAAGCAGTACAGGTGAGTATTCACAAATGAAATGCTTACGACCAGAAAAAAATACGTACGTACAACTTTAATCAATTGTTTGCAGTTCCTCAGTGGCAAACTGTTGCTGTATGAAAGGATATTCCAATGATGTTACACCGAGACGGCAACGGATAGCCAATCGCTCAAAATTCTTGAGCAACATGGCGACATTAGCCATAGTCGCTAGGAGAACTGAATATAATAAATTTACATGTATTTTAGTTTGCTTAGAATTTTAGTCCAACTTTTTACTCTGTGACCCTTTTTCTTTACTTTCTTTTTTACGCTATATATAATATTTTAAACTTTTCCATACTACAGAGGTATTTCTTTACTTTCACATATACCAAAGCTCCTTGAGGCAATTATCACCAATCATATATTTGCGTCTTTAAAACACTATATTACGGGTATGCAACACGGTTTTTATCGTGGTCGTTCAATAACTACCAATCTTGCAATATTTCAAAACTACTTAGTGACATCGGTTGAGGCTGGCAAACAGATCGATGTTATTTACACTGACATAACTAAGGCGTTTGACAGTGTTGGCCATCCGCTTCTGTTATGGAAATTACAGCAAATTGGTTTTTGTGGAAAATATTTTGAGTGGATCAAATCGTATTTATTTAATCGTCGCCAGCAAGTCAACATATATATCAGTTTCCAGGGAGGTTCTTATGACATTCTTGTGTCCCTCAGGGTTCGCATGTTGTTCCAGTTCTCTTTCTGCTCTTTTTAAATGATTTAATATCTTGTTTCGAATTTTCTGAATGTCTTTTATATGCAGACGACTTAAAATTCTTGTCACCAGTCTCCTCAGACTCCAATTCTCTGCAGTCTGATATTGAAAGGTTCGTCAAATGGTGCTCTCTTAACATCTCGAAATGTAAAGTGCTCCGTTTTTACGAACGTATTAATCCCATACCCTCTACCTACTTCATAGATAACGTAAATCTTGAATTTGTTAGATCTTTCACGGACTTATTTTTGATGAAAATCTAACTTTTAATACGAAACACGTAACTGATACCAAAGCAATTGGGTGTCTCTATAACTCATTGGTTCGTAGTGTTCTAGAATATTGTTATACAATATGCAGTCCATCATACCAGTGTCACATTGACAGAATTGAAAAAGTACAAAATAGGTTTTCAAAATACCTCTTACATAAATTTCATTTCCCATATCAAGGTCTGTCATCTAAAACTAGAACTCTTCTTTGCGGCCTTCAAACCCTTGAATTTAGAAGAAAGAAGGCACTTCTGGTCTTTTTGCATAAATTGGTCAATGGGAGGATTGACTGTGAAGTGCTGCTGGGATCAGTCCCGTTTTTAGTTCCTATTAGGAGAACAAGACAATCACAGCTGTTTGTTGAAAGGTACCACCGAACGAATTATGGGTTTAGTGCATTTCTTGACCGACTGGTTTACAATTACAATTGTCACTTCTCAAAATATGACATTTTCAGACTAAGCACTTTGCAGCTAAAAAGGCAGTTAAGCGGATTGGTTTTGTGATTTTTTTGGCCCATATTGATGTTCGTTTTTGTTTATGTATTTGTGTAGTTTTATTATTATTCATATATTATTTTACTTCAATTGAAAATCTTTCTCTTTGTTGGTAAATTTTGTTTGCTGATCTGACATATTTTTCTTAGAGTTATTGACTTTATTATTTATTTATTTGAGGTTATTTGCGAATTCGTACCATTTGGAATGTTTAGCATTCTGTAGTGTACGTTTCTGAAGGGCCACTTGTCCGATGCCTACGTCCTTACATTATTATTAAAAAAAAAAAGAATCTATATTCTATATATAGTCGATGGCAATATTAGGAAGTTTTTGTTAGTGCATTACTTAAATTGATGAAATGTCAAAATATCATTCAAAATACTCCTCGAGTGAACACTGAATTATAGTAGGTTATGTAATTTTAACTCAAAATAACGACGTCTTACTTTAATCCATTCATTCAAATGCCATGCTGGCACGTGTATAGATATTCTTAGCTATTCTAGATATAACATGATGTCTCATCTGCAGTGATTGCGGTACTACATTTTTATATCGACGTCTAAGGCAAAAATATCACAGGCAGAGTAACTTCTTTTGTTGTTCCGAAGATCGGCAAAGATTTTGGTATGTTTCTTGATTTTCTACCCAAAGAGACTAGCTAACAGAAAAGGAAGGCTTTCACGAATTTTCTCAATTAAGAAATGATGGTTCTTGTAATTAGACAAGTCAAATTGGAATTACTTCCACCACATTTTGCTTTAGATTAGACCAGGCATCTTCAGGAATTTTGTATCCACGAAATCTGTTCTATGCTATGATCAAAATTTTTTTATTATTATAAATCCAATAAGCCAGGTTTTAACAAACCTTACCTAACTTAAGCTAATTTACTCTTCCAAAAAGTGAAATACGAAACATTATCTGTCATCCTAAGTTACTTTTCCCATTAGCGAAACGAATATAGACATGTAATACAGCAAAAAAATGTAACATAAAACGGATTTTTTTTAGGTGTACAGGAAAAATTAGGCATTTTAAATGGAGGAACAGTATACGCTGTATTTGACTACACGGCCCAACAGCCAGACGAACTAACTTTCAAGGCAGGTCAACAGTTCACAGTTCTAAGGAAAGGAGACGAAAACGAACGAGAATGGTGGTGGTCTAAATTAGGAGATAAAGAAGGATACGTGCCCCGGAATTTACTGGGGGTAAGTTAGTAAATTTAAACATAAATAGTTTGTGCGAGAGGTGAGATGGGGCATAAATGCTTTGGTTTTTTTTGTTCCCTTTTTATAAAATTATAATAACGTCTTTAGGTTTAAATGCAGACAGCTTTACCAAATTTGTCATTTTAACTCGATTTTTTAGTCAAAGCCTTTTATCTATCAGCAGAAGAGGATCCTCTACATTACAGGATAAATGGATTGGAAATCAAAGATATGTAAGCTGTCCCAGTGGCGTATATTCCAAAAAAAATTCTTCACTTTCTGTTTTCTACCTAAGTGGACGTTTTGAATTTGAACGTAAATTATATAATGGGGATATAGAGACTTTTGTATTTCGTGCAATTTTTTTATTTAATTAAAAACGTAGCAGAGCGCCATCATCAGAGCCACTTAGTCAAATGAGCACAGGAAATCCAAAGAAGAAACATGATGAGACAAAACAGTGAACATTTAAAATTTTTTAACGTAACATCTATAAAAACACATTAAAATATCACAAAGTGTGTGTTATTTCACCCCTTTTGGCGATTTAAACCATGAGATCTTGAAAATTTAACACATGGTCATTTGAACCCGAAAGCGCTCTGCTACGTTTTTAATTATATAAAAAAATTCATGAAATACAAAAGTGTCTACATTCCTATTTTACCTCTACGTGTACACAGCCGTTTCCTATTCTTATGTAAATTATATAGACAACCAAAAAAACCCACCTTGACTCTACTACCTTTGAGAATTAGTTCAAACCCGTTTATACCGTAATATGCGTAATATAAAACTTGAAATTAAAGACTTTTCCTTCATAAAAAATCATCATTTTTCTATAAAAGATCAAATTGTGTTCGCTAAATGCTCCTGTAAATCACCTCATAAGATATAAAAATAAAATTACATATATTTTCCAATATTGCGGCAAAGATGAAATTTTGCATATATGGCATTGTTGTTTAAACACATCTTTTCAATTTTAAATTTAAACTTGCTATTATTAATCTTTCAAGAGTTATTAAAAATATTTTTCTTTGTTTCAGCTTTATCCAAGGGTCCAGAAAAACGAAGAGAACAACTAGGATATTATCTACATATACTTATGTAACAATATTCGTATTTCATTATGTACCTTTTACCCGTATTTCTGTTTTGCGTTGACGTCATATTGTATGATTTTTTTGGAACCTCAAACATATCACTTCTCAAAGTATCGTGTTTCACATTCAAGGGATTTTTGTTATAGTTTATTTTTTACTATGAAAAATATAGTGTGGGCATAAAGCAACAATAGAATATCTATTATTATCACTTATAAAAGACATCCTTTATAATTATTTTTTTATACGTCAGAATGCCAATTTTATTCTTCATTGGGAGTCACTAATCTTAATTTGTTTCTGAATTTACGAACCTCTACAAGAATTGGGGTGAGAATATTTTACTCAATTTAATGTAAACGTTAACATTGAATTATATTCAATTAAACAAATGTCTAAGAATTTTTAAGCTGAGATGAATTACCTATTCACCTATTCATCATTTTAGTTATTTAAAATTCAAAATTATTTGAAGCTATTTCTTTCTTCTCGCTGAAAATTTTTTCTAATTATGCTAAGTATGTTTGTAAATTCAATCAGAATTAACATGTGCAGACCGTTATTTTACTTATGAAGTGTGTCAAGCGACCTTAAATAAAAAAACACTTGTACTCTAAAAATCATTTTCAAGGTCTATTTCATAAAAACATAAATGATAAACAATTTTTCTATGAAGATATGCATCTCTGGCTGACTGTTACCTTAATTGTTCTTAACAGAAAAAAATGCCACATTTGAGTCTTAAAGATATTCTAGATCTGTATGGCGGATTTTTTTATTTTCAAAAAAAACGCCCGGGCTCTTTTGACTTGTTTTTTTTTCTTACTCAGACAGGACTTTCTGCTCAAAAAAAATTGATTCAGACCATATCGACTAACATTAAAACAATTGCTAAAATGCAACAAAATCTTGTTTTAAACCAAATAAACCCTCAAATACTTGGGTTTAGACAATGAAAATAAGAGTTTATAGTCAAAACATTAAATTATGGTGTCCATTTAAAATTCCGCCGAATACATTTTATTTAAAAGCGGAATGTTTCTAAATTCAATTTTTGTTCCAATTTTTTCCAGTTAGTTGAAAATTATACCATATCATGATATGCTTAAGTAGGTAAGGAAAATCCTTTGAAAGTAATAATTTTTTTAACCATATTATAGTGCTTTTTGAGTTTTATCAAAAACTTTTTTAAATAAAGCATTACACGATACATTGTAAAGCAGATAGTAAAAAAGAAAGTAAAAACACTCCTGGTAGGTTCTAAACGTACACATAAAAAGAAAATTTTTTGTTAAATTAATTTTGATTTTTTTTTCACATACTGAGGTTTGATCAGACAATCCGATAACATTCGAATTTAAGAAACAATTTGTTCCTAAATAATATCTTGCTGCACGGTCATTTGTAGCCTAACCATTCAGACCTCTTCTGAAAACAATACCGAGCTAAAAAGCCCGTCTTTCGAATTTATTCAGTTCATATCCAGCGCCTACTACTATTAGAAAAGTATTTCAATTAATACTTGCGTTGGTCAGTTGTAAATCACTCCTATTCACTGTTAACTTATTAAATGTATAGGTACCTAACGTAGACCTGAGGATTTCTGGAAACTAATTTAGGAAAATATCGGGAGTGTTTAGTTAGTTTCGACTTTGCTAAGAACCTAGCTCTATAAACCTTAGCTCAATATAGTACTTATATTGTTTAAGTTTAAGGTTTTTGTTGATTCTTTTAACTTCCTTGTAATGTTTTAATTATAAGGCTACATGTAAGTTTATCATTGCACCTAGAGTTCATATCAAAGAGAATATGGGAATAATAAACTTATTAGCTTTATATTTTTATTGTGCAATGATGAGTCTTTAAATATAAAATTAAAGTATATTTTGTAATTTTTATCCTTATCGCTTTATTGTATCATTGTAATATTGTTTTAATATATTTTTGAATTATGTAAATATATAAATATGAAAAATTAAATTTATTTACAATAATATACATTACAGAATCAACTGTGTTTTATTTCCAGTTCCCTTTTCTGAATTTCTCACGCTACCAAGTTCGCCTGCAGGGCTCGTTCCAATTTATTCATTGCCCAAGATATTGGTAGTCCCTTTATAGACCGAGTGTCATTTAAAATTTAACTTTAATTTATATTTTTAGAGAATAAAACATTTTTGTCTTATCTAGTTTACCTGGTCAATAAACAGTGTCAGAAAAAAATATAGAAATGTCCTAAAAAGAACAATAAATTGACATTAATACAAGAACGGGGAAGTAATGACATACTTAATAAATAAAATTGTCATCGAAATCTAATTTAAATATATGTATAGAGCTCAATAATAATGTGACTGATTAAACAATATATATCCGACGGATAGGTATAGATGGCATTTTGTAGTACCCCTGTCCACTCACTCTCCCCTGAATCACGGTATGAAGTGAAAAATCCTTGATTGTTAATTCAGTGAAGGGTCCCTAATTTCTCCTAAATTGGTTCCTCCTCTATATCTCTCTCCATATCCACCATAATAAATATGCATGTTACAATAAATTTATAAGTTTATCCTATCAATGATCGTCCGAGGGATTCACCCAAAATAAAAAATAGGGATCTCCTCCGTCATTATCCTCTCTCTATTCCGCAACGTTGCTAATTTGGACGGCACCGGGGGCGGTATAATAATAAATTTTAAAATGATATTCAGTGAAATCAATAAGAAAAAGTAATAAAATTTAAAATTATAAATACGTATTAAATAAAATAATAAAAATTCCGGCGGGTTTAAATAGAAAATATTTTTCTGTTTTTTCATTAGTATCTACTATTAATAAAATCTAATAAAAAACTGCATGAGATGAACATCTCATAGTACTGACATTATCTTGAAAATACCTCCATGTTTTGTCAAAAAGTAAAATACTAAAAAACAACAATTTACTTCCATTTCATTACAAGGATAGACAATTTTGTGAACATCTGGAGTAATTTATGATTTTTTTTCTAAAGAATGACTTTAATAATAACAATAGATTTAATGACCAAATTAAAATCAAAGTTGTATGGGCGTCAACTCACACAGCAGCTAATTAAGATTTAAAGCTAGCAATATTTTGTAAAAAAATATGTATTTTTGATTGGGTTTTCAAGGAAAAAATCCAAACACGTCCAGACGTGACAATGAAGGAATGCATATTTTTTTGCATAGGTATCTACTTTTACACTTCATAATTAATATGCAAAAATACAACATGAATCGAAACAGAGATCTAATTAGATTAAAAATGCAAGAAACGAGCTCTTAAAAGTTTATCATAATTTGTTAACTTGCTTTTGAAAAACAGACACGAAAAGTAGCATTAGTCATTTTGTTGGCAAAAGTAGCTTCTGATAGAATGGGGTACCTTGTATTATCCGATAAGGAGTCTGTTTGCGGTCGCAGACTACTCCGACAATTTTTCATGTCACTAGGATCAGCTGAGCTTGTGCCTTCCACATCTCCGGATGAACGTCTAAGACTAGATACCACAGACGCGGCAATAGAGACTTACTACCATGAGGTCAACCCTCCTCCGCACTGACCACAGTATCTAGCCGGGAGTCTCCTAAAGAAAAACTGAGGGAACTTTCTTTTATAGGTCATTGGAGAGAACTGCTTTGTAGCGCGATGTTTACCTAATCAACCAATGGGAGAGGGGTTTGAGCTCTTATCTCTTACTGTTTTTACTATAAAATATGTGGAATATTAGACAATAGGTTGGTCGCCCACAGAACTCCCACATGGCACTAAAAGTATATTCATATGCATGGCACATGTTAGAGTTGAGCGGCCTGTGATTTAATCGCAGTAAATGAGCTGAACGAAGTAGTATTTTAGCGACATGGATCGCATCGTGTCGATTGAAATTTTTTTTTCGGTACCGACGATCACATACGTTTATATAGACCACATTTCACTGAATTGCGACTCGATTTATGAATCATGATGCAGTTGATTCTGTTCGGTAGAGTACAGGGCAGCGAAAGAAGACAGAATAGTTTCTTAGAATAGTAGATTCAAACTTTCTATATGTAATTTGTGCAAAACAAAATTGCTCTATAAAACAAGCACTACGAATTTAAAAATATATATAGAATATAATCATCCTACAGTATAGTTAAATGTAGAAAACGCCGATAAAGGTACTGTGATAAGTTTTTGATTATTAAGAAGAACAAAAAACTCTCATAATCTTGTAATTTTTTGTACTAAATAAAACAAGTATAACTGATATATATACTATATTTTACACCTAGGTAGAAAAAAAATGTTGAAAAGAATAATAAAAAATTAGGAATTATTTAGCAGTTTGGCAAAAAAAAAGTAAATACATCTTTAAAAGTGAACACAAGGGTTTCAGATAAACTTTTGAAATGTGAAGCATACTTGGGGTTCCCGAACGGTACCAAACCGACCTTCGTGTCATTTTTGTTTTTTCATCTATTATTGAAGTAAAACATGTTTTTTCCGAGTTTTTTTTTAAATTTCTCATGACAAACGAAAACTGTCGAAAAAATAAGAATAACGATTTGTGTTTACTGAACGCCCTGTGATGCCCAAACGGTGCAAGTTTTCGAAAAAAACAAAAGTTCTAAAAATACATAAGAACAAACAAATTACATTTATCATAGCTTCTTAAAAAAAAATCAATTTCCTTTTTTTTTATTTTTTTGGTGTCGCTCGCTAAAAATTAGTTTTATTGAAAATTGCCTTGAGATAAAATTAATGAGGAGGCAAAAAGATACAAAACTGCCTTTCAAGTGCTTTAGAAGAAAAACTACTTGCATACAAATCCTTTTGCCGTCTGGTGTTTCATCACCTGCACTAATTAACGCTCAGGAGTATTTATTTCTTTAAAGCTATATTCATGCCTCGAGGTCGTGCCAAAAAAAGTCTCTATTGGATGAAAACTAAAAAAGTTACAATGTTTTGAATATTTGATACGATGTAACTTACTTTGAACGTGAATGGGCTATTTAGATTTTTAACAGAAACAAAACAGGTCTGAAATACTCAATCTATTTTCTAACACTTTTTAATTTACCATTTGATTTCAAAATGTACCGAAATACCAAAAAATCTAACTTGAAAACAAAAATGTACAATTTTTATTTTTTTAAGAGAATTTTGACACATAAGTAGGGTATGCCTTGAAAGAACTTTACTGCCACGTTATTGTAAAAAGTCGAACTTTTTAACACGACATGGATCCAAAAATTAATAAATATTTCTTTAAATGGATCGAGGAGCGATGAAAATAGATATCGACCATAAGTAGAATAAATTTTTAACATCCGACAGAAATTGCATGACATTTTAACATACTCTTGGCGCTCAATTGTATTTACCAAATGAACATAATTAGAAGTGAAATAATAAAAACAGGTAAAGAATTTTTTCCAGTGTGATGCCTTTAAAGTCCTTGCAAAAATAAAACACTCGGTATATCATAAAGTTAGTATATGGAAAATATCTGAGAACCGATATAAAGATCTGCCAACAGAATTGGACTGATTTAAAACCTTCATAGGCAAACAAAATAAACTGACAATTATCTGTTTTTATTTCATTATTTACCCTATTAGTGACCCCATAATTTTTAACAACTGCTTGGAGTCTTCTTCACCATTGTTCATTGGCTATCCAATAATCGCCAGACATTGGCTATCCAATAATCGCCAGAATTTGCCTTAGTATATGGCAAGTCTAAGCTTTAAAATTTGTCTAAGTCGGCTATAATTATATAAATCGAAATAATTCAGGTTCAAATGACGCTGTCAAATTATTAACTACTTGTCAAGATATTTACGATAAGATGGGTTTAACATATGAAGATGAAATTAAGATAAAAATGTTGAGAGAAATTTCCCTTTAAGAACTATTGATAGTTTTTTAAAATATTTACGAGAAACTGGCGGTTCTCTAAAAATTAAACCAGGACGTGGCAGAAAGAAAAGTGCTAGGACTGTACACACTATTGCTCGTGTTAGACAAATGTTTGTAAGTAGCAGAAAAATAACAAAAGTTACTAATGTAAAAGAAGAATAATAAAAAAAAGTTTATAGTCAAATCATAACCGTATGGGTATAGTTTACAAAAAATATATATTAAAGCCATAATACGTAACAAAACCATCACTAAAGATAATAAAAAATACAAATTCTCTAATCAAGGAAAAGATCTCTGGAAACGTGGCATCAAGTGTTTGGTTTAATGAATCGTCTTTTATGATATATTATTTAGGAATATGCCTTTCATATTCCATAAACAGATTATAGAATTTTGGCAAATTATTTTTAGGGAATTTATGAATGGAACGTATATTTTATATTCTAAATATTGAACTTTGGGAAATCCTATTATTATAGGATTTGGGAATATGAAATGGATATGCAAGGATTATCCACACGCTAAATTTCTGTCTCTGATGCAGTTGTAAAATCCTGTGATTTGACTGGTTGCTGTTGGCGAGAGGCGGAGTATAAATGTTCAACATGTGCTTCCTAGGTCGTCCAGAATACTTGAATTCGGCAGTATGTGTTCGACACCCCCCGTTCAGGCTTACGATTTTTTTTAAGTTTTTTTTTTAACAAAACTTGTAATTAATAAAAATGCGGATTAAGTTAAGTTAGGATTGGTTAGGTTTGCTGTAAAGTAAGCGAGCCGTAACGCGCCAACACGATTCCGAGTGTATATAAAAACAACTAACCAGAAACTGAAATGTCTCTATTCACACACCTTAAGTTTGTAATACGAATTATAATGTTGATAATAATGGATTAGTGATGGGACGGTATTTCCATAACGCGACTTGGAGATATATTCATACTCTGCGCACTCCCCATCGGCGTTTGAGACCGCATTGTACTTATTTACAGGCTATGAGATGGTCTTTCTCGAAACGACCCGGACTCAGATTTAAACGCACTCGAAACACTATTCACTACCAATAACCCCGGAGATATTGACAAATTAATCGAAGATGAACATGACTATGATAATGAACTTCCAGAAGTAGAACAATCAATAATTAAGGACATCTTAGAGCCACAGTTACCCGAGAATCCAAAAATAAAAATAATATCTGACGTTCAAATAAATCCCCCCAAGGTACCCCCCGATAAACACGACCAAGATGATCTAGAAACCGTGCATTCAGCTCAAGAAAACCCTATATTCGGCATTCTGAAAGATCTTTAAATATGTTTAAACATCAGATAATTATAACACACGGAGAAAGACTTTTTGTAACCATATCAAATAGAAACCCCCAAAATGGCATTATCAAACTCTTAATGGAATTTGTTGACCCAAAAACAACAGACGCTATCTATTTTAGATGTCCCAAATTAGGAGAATTCTTCACAGTCACCTTACAAAACATTTTCAAAAATGCATCCTTCAAACTAGTCCAATGTTCTAAATTTTTAGAAGACATAGAAACACTAAATCGCCAAAAAGAAAAGCTCGAATTATACCACACAACAAAAACAGATCATAGAGGTATAAATAAATTAATAAAATTTAATCTTACACCCACTACTTCAAAACCCCTCGAACACGAATCGTTTTTGACGATAATTGACACCTTTTCTCGGTACCGCCAAGCGTACCACTTAAGTAACCTTACAGGATCTTCAATAATCGAAAATGCCTTAAATTTTATCACTCATCATGAGCTTCCACTAAAAATTACCACAAATTGCGGAACCGAATTCAAAAATAAAGAACTCGAAGACTTTTGTAAATTAAACAAAAATAGAGCTTCCCTACACTACACCAAAAAATAGTTATTCTAACTCACCAGTGGAAAGATATCACTCTACTTTAATACAACATTGCCGATGCTTAAAAGAAGAAACTAAAAATTTCATTCCCGCTCAATTAATGAAAAGAGTAATCTTAGCTTAGAACTATTCTATCCACAGGGTTATCAAATATATGCCATTCGAAATAATGAAAGGACATATAAATAACATTAACCCTTTCGATGGAAGCGATAACATAATAGTTTCAAATTACGATAATATAACAATTTCAAATTACGGGCACAATTAGTGACTCGAGCGATATTCAAATAACCCATCTTAAAAATCCCATTCTCTCTATTCAGTTGGGTGAAGCAAAACTTGTATCTAATAAACATACTTTTATTCATTAATTAGACCTAGAATCTATAATATTACAATTAAGAAATATAGAAAAATACTTTGTGTAAAAATTATTATAAAACAAACGTATCAAATCCTATTTCTTATCAAGGTTTATCCGAAAATGCCATTTTAAAAACAGAATACCTAATGCAGAAACACTCGAAAATCTATACCCACACATTAGAAATAAAAGAAGCCTTATAGACCTTGTAAGATTAACAAATAAATGGCTATTCCTTACTTTTGACGCCGACGATGGCGAACGCTATAATAGGGCAATTAAAAACTAAGAACAAAATCAAAAAAACATTATAACTGAGTTAAACTCTCAAATTTATCTATCTAAACAACTAATTACTAACTATAATGAAACAATTTCAATTTTAAAAACAAATCAAGAAAAATTAGAATATGCCTAAAAACTTTTAAGGAAACGACAGAAGGCCAAATTAACGATATAATATCGAATACATTAGGCTTCAAAGTATACTTTACCAAATTAACTTAGACTGTCAGAATCTTATAAATTTTACTGATAATTTAGAAAATGCTATTATGTTTGCGAAACTAAATACGTTACATAACTCTATAATGTCAGTATCAGAAATGCGAGAAATATTTAAGTAACTAATTGACATGTATAATAATAACGAAATACCAAATTTTAAAGATATATTGTCGTGCTATCAGTTCTTAGGCACACAAGTTAGCTTCTCAAATAGAAGAGTAATTTTTACTATTAATATCCCTATAATTAAGCCCGAAAGTTTTACCTTCTATCACCTTTTTCCTGTAGTCCAAAGTCAAAAAATATTTGTTCCCAAATATCCTTTACCTAGCACGCACAGAAGAAAGAACACAGTTTAAAGAAGTTACCTGTCTGCTTGAAGAGAAGTATTACTGTAATGAAGATTTCCACCCCCACAATCGTTGCACTCTCCAACTAATAGAAGATTCCCAATTAGATGATTGCCAAATTTTCTAAATTAACATCGATGAGCCAATCTCCGAGCAAATAACACAAGACGAAATACTAGTCCAACCAGTAAAAGAAGAAAGAATATTTTCACTATCCAGAACAGATCAATACATCGAAACTGACCACCCTATCCTTCTTAAAATTCCAAAAATGTGCCAAATTCAAGTAAGAACAAAGACATTTACAAACGACAAACGTATAAAGCAAGGAAAACCACTCTTACCTCCAGAAATCGCATTTAAGAACAAGAAATACTTATCAAACATAGAAAATTACCTAAATAAAAGAAATTTCGTTGAGATCTATCGTCTAAAGGCCATAGCTAATAAGGTATCACCAATCGATTAAAGAAAGTCAATCGATATTTCTCCAGTGATTAGTACTTCCACAATATCGATTAACGTCATTTGTACTGGACTACTGATATGGAAAAAAAATCACTGACTAACTACTTCAGGACCGTCTGCCAAAAAAGGCAAACCCAAAAATCAAGAAATCGGAGAAACCAATATCGATGCTTCAAAAATCAACTCCGTTATTTCTTCAGCTTAGCGTGGATGGAGTTACATGCACCGTTCCCAGGTGAAACAGCTCACATAACGAATTCCCCTACAGACGATTTCAAGAAACGACGACGTTTTGTTGATGCAGATTCTCATGCCCAGCAGCTTCATTCGTTTTCATCATTATTGTAAAAATCATTCTTATTCTGTATTTCAAAGTATTTCTTACTGTTAATCCATACACTTGAAATTAAATATGTTTTTTATTTTCATCTTCAGATGTTTCATCGCGAAATAAATATTTAAATATACTAAACATACTAGAACGCATTTAACGATTTATGGAACAACGGTTCATTTCTTTTTGCACTCACTGGCAAATCAATAAACTAAATGGTCCTTCTAAATTAAAAACATTTTTTCGCATTATAATTAAATAATTTAATGTTCCTTTACAGTTTTTCTAGAAAAGCAAGCCCTAAACATTGGTCCTCAACGAGCCGATTTTAAATACTTATTTATCGTCCTTAAATCACTTGTTTAATTCTAATTTGTATTTTAAACATTCCTTTACACGTTGAATCGGCTCAACAAGCCAAACCAAATATTTTTGCACCAGCTTATTTGAAGAAAATAAAGGAAGGACATTGTATGTAAAAAAACAATCTACAGAGTGTTACTGTTTCTGAATCGCGACCATATTGACCCCCCCCCCCCCCGAACTGTCTGTCTCCAATTAAAATCAGACTTTTCGTTCTGTTCTCTAAAATTTTGGTGTCTTACTTTAATTCGATATTTTCTACCGTTTAAGTTATTTAGCAGAATGTCCATTCGTGCACAGGAAACTTTACAAAATGCATTAACACAACAATTTTATTTTTTAACTTGAAGCTTAAAAAAAATTAAAACTTACCTAACCGTTACCCCTAAGCAGTGGCGTTTTTATCATAAGAGTAATTACTCTATTACCTAATAGACCAAATCTATTATTATAAAAGCCAAAAGCTTATATTTTAGAGATGCATTTATAAACGTAGCCACAAGTATTTGTTTGACCCCACAATATAGCTAGTTATTGGTTTCAGCCATTTTTATTGAAACGAGGTTGTGAAACTAGGCCAAAACTCTGATTTTAAGAAACTGGAGAAAACATTTTGTTTTTTCATAAAAAGTTTACAAATACCTCAAACTCATTATTAATTCATGGCTAAAATAATTTATGGGGCTATTGCTTTGCTAATTTTTAGGAATTATCAGAAATCAACGTTAAATGGGCGTAAGGCTCGAGGTCCTTTGCAGGTACTATATCGTTTCTCGCCTATGCGTTCAACGAAGGTATAGTTCTCACCCATTCATATACTTCATATTTTTATATTTGAGTCAAAATTAACAGTAAGAATAATAATGAATCCCTCATGAAATAAAGTTTCGATCTGGCATCGTTGCTTCGTGCCGTATCCCCCCGTGACGTTGGACCACACATCTAAATGTCGGGGTTCCCGTTCTATTACAATTGTAATAGATCAATTTATTACTATTGTGAAGGATTTACACTAACAGACCAAATTGTTTTTAAATTTTGGATGTATTATTTACCTAGTTATTGGTTATTGTATAATCATTTTTTGTCGTTGTTTAATTTTAGCTACACTATTGTTTTTAAAGGAGCCAAGTTAATCCAGGAAAACTTTGTCGGCTCTACCTGCTCCCAGTTTTAGCGTAAATAAAGATAAGCACAACATTAAAAAATTAGATTTTAGGATAATAAACGCCGATATTATTGATTTTGATTAAAATGACAAAGTGGCGAGTGTTTTGTTTTCCGAAAACTAAGGAACGCCGATTAAAATGACAAAGTGGCATTCATCGCGAGGGATTTGTTCCTAGTGATAGCAGCCGAGTGTGTGAGTGTCATTTCGGAAAAGAAGATTTTATTTGGCAAATATCCCAGCAGGACTCCAAAACGGATGAGATCGTTTCTGTAAACTTAAATATTCCAAGATTGAAAGAACACAGCGTACCAACTAAATTTCCTAATTGTCCAAAATACTAAATACTATAAAAAAAGCAGGGAAGAAAAGCTTAGGGAATTAGACAAAATTCGATTTCAGCAGGGTATTGTCGAAAACAAGTGCGTTAAAGCATAAACAGCGCACAAATTATTATTCTTTTGAAGGGTTCTGTAATTTGTTTAAGACATTTAATTTAAGGAAAGGGTGGTTTATGATTGACGAAAAAATTTTTAAGACTATCTTCAGGATTGAACATACTCCTGGACCTACAATTACGTGGGCTGTTAAAATAATTACCGATCTAGAAATAAGTACATATATTTATATCGACAACCAGTAAGTGTACAAATTGATAAACAGAAAACGCCTTTTTTGTCTATCAAGTAGTTTGGACGGATTACGAAATTTAATTGATAGCATTGATTGTGATGAATGTTCTTTCTTTAGAGACCGAACACGAGAACAACCCCCATTATGACCAAGATCCTGAATTTGAGAACCGAAAAAATACAATGATTTATCAAAAATAAATCTAGTTCTGAACTTTGTTTCAGAATTGCTAAAACATTTAAAAGTAGGCGATGCTAACACAGAAGCATTACAATTTATTTCGGAGCAAATAAAATTAAAAACTTTGCCAAAAGAACAATACCGATATTCATGTACAACTATGGTATTTTGTTCAGTTGTATATACAGTTAGTCCCCACGCCTACAAATATTTAAGAAGTCATTGGCCAATAATTTTACCCCATCCTGATACCATCAAGGGTATATGTAATAATTTTTTAACCAATCCCACATATTGATGGGGAAAGAATATTTTTGACTTATGCTCAAAATATTTTTACATGTTTCTCTGTTAATGGATGAAATTCATATTGACCCTTATCTTGGCTATATGGGTGGAAATGTGGTTGGGGCATCAGTGAACAATGAATCATTACGAGCAACTGCATATGCGTCCATGATTACAAGTATATGTTCACATGTTAAAGAAGTTGTTCACATTGCCAAAAATTAATCATGAATTTCTTTTCTATTTTGTCAAAACGATAATTACTCGTTTAGAGGCTATAGGATATACAGTCTTTTATGTACTCAGTGACAACAATTCAATTAATGGAAAAGCAATGTCTAATTTTTCCCCAAAAAAAGAACTTACCATAGTGTATCCACATCCTGTGGATCCAAAAAGGCCATTATTCTATTTGTTTGATTCTGTATACTTATTAAAATGCATTTTCAATAACTGGCTAAACTCAAAACCTGATCAGACTTAAGTGGTGGAACATAATAAACGTAAAACACTTTTAAAAGGAAACAATTTGCGTGACATTTTTCAGGAACCTATTGTAAAAGGCAATGTTTCAAGGGATCCAAAACTTGAGTTTTTAGAACAAATGTAAACTTGATTATATACCTGGAAATCGGAAGAATTTTTAAAAAAATTAATACGTCAAACTCAAAAAGGTCTATACCATACTATTTATGGTATGCTAGAAATAGTTAAATATTATTTTGATGAATTAAACTTAAATTATGTTTTATTAGGAAAATTGCAAACTGCTCCTTTAGAAAATCGCTTTGGAAAGTACAGACAGTTGTTGGGGGGACATTACCATATCTCAATCAAAATCGAAAAACTTGTTAAGATGGCCGACGTATATTGTTACTTGTTAGTTGTGGAATTAAATAAATTAAAAAAATCAGAAATAATTGAACTAATAGTAAATCAAAAACTACCAAGTGCTTTTGAGGCTAATAAACTACTGTGTGAAGTGAAAAATAAGTTTCTGAAGGTATTTATAAGTGAAATAAGTGCTCAAGAAGAAGAAGCAAAAGATTGAACTTGAAACTAAACTGAAAAAGTTGGAAGGCTCCCAAGAGGTAAATAGTAGACTAGTAGATCATATTAGTGACCAAAAATTACTAATTGAATTATTACGTGAACCCCAACAAAAAACAAACCCAAGAAATCAAGAAATACTACAACATGCGACATCTATAAATATAATGGAGAACAACACATCATGTTTTAAATCCTCGGTACAGCAAGCTACGCTTGTTGAAGGACCTGCTCATGCCCATAGGAACAACAACGAAACACCTCCGCCGGCCCCCCACCAGCCCCCACAAAATCTGCAAAGGTTTAAACATATACCTTTCAGTCAGCAAGATCGCAATGTATCGAAAGCTGTTGCGGAGCAGACCAAATACCAAAATACCACGCGCTCACGTAAACAAATAAACAAAGGAAAGACAGTGATCGGAAGCAATAAATCGACTACCAACAACCTAAAAACTGTACCCAAAAATGGATATCTTCACGTATATCGTCTTTCGGAGGATACCACCAGTGACATGGTATTAAATTACTTGAGAATGACGGCTCCAGATATTACCTTCATGTGTGAAAAACTTATGAAAAAAGACCCTTCCTCAGCTTCGTTTAAAATTACTTTCCCACTTTACCAGCTAAACAAAGTCTACGATGCCCAAATATGGCCGGAGGGATCTGCAGTTAGAAGGTTTACTTTCCCTAAGAAAAATTTTCATCAGCCTGCCTCACCCATAATGAATCAGAATGCTTAGGAGTTAATCCATCATTGGATGTCACTGTGTTGCACATCAATGTTCAGTGCCTGTCCAACAAGACAGACTTAATTGAGGTAGTTTGTCAGAAATATTGTCCTAAAATTCTTTGTTTTGACGAACACTGGCTAACCAGTGAACAAATTAATAATATTTATATCAATAATTTTACTCTCTTAAATAGTTTTTGCAGAACTAAAAGTAAGCATGGTGGAACTGCCATATTTATTCATGACTCTCTCATATCGGAGGCCTCCTCTGTGGAGATTATTGACAGTCTCTCAGTTGAGTCAGTTATTGAGTGTTGCTGTCTGAAACTAAAACATCTTTGCTTGATTGATATCTACCGACCACCATCGGGACACTTGCAGCTTTTTATTGATGTACTAAATCAAATTTTATTTACAGCAGCATCCAGTTTTGAGTTGTTCATTGTGTGTGGTGATTTGAATGTAAATGCTGGATGTAATGATAAATCACATAGAATACTCTCGGATTTATTAGAGAGCTTCGGTATGGTCTCTCTTTTAAAAAATCCAACCCGACTGAATGCCATTTGGGTTTCTCAGATCATACAGCTCAAATATTTAAATTTAAAATTATTGATACATGCGATTTGCCAAAAAAATCAATAAGTACTATGGATTACAGATCCATTAATGAAATAGGTACTAATGAATTCGTTTATAGGTTTGGTAGAGCGTTTGAGGGTTTTTTAGGTTCCGACCCAAACCTTGACTTTGATACTTTTTTTGACTCCTTTTGTTGGAGTTTTCAAACCACTTTTCCCATAAAGACCAGAAAAATTAAAAATAATTTTAAAATGAGATTTTCAGAGGACCTTTTAATCCAAATTAATAATCTAGAAAAACTAAACTGGCTAAAAAATAATAGTAGGGACGATGCAATCAAACATCGCTATTTAATATTTAAAAAAGAAGTAACTATGAAAATTAAAAATGAAAAACTCGCTTACTACAACACTTTAATTTCTCGTTCAACCAATAAAATTAAAACAAGCTGGTCAATAGTTAACAAAATACAGGGCAAAAACATTAATACCACAAAAAATATAGTTCTATCTCGGGATAATAAAATACTTTCTGAGCCACTTGAGGTTGCGTCAGTCTTTGGGGAATACCTGGAATTAGTTATCCCTACCAAGCTGGGTACTTATTTCGGTGGGCGATTCTCCGACATGTGCACTATTGGTCGAAGACTCGTGTTGAATTCGTTTTATTACCGGTTTGTTACAAGTACCGAGGTGGAGAGAGTTGTCATGAGTTTCCCCAACAAAGGCTCTTGTGGTTTCGACTCTATATCCATTAAGTTTATTAAACGTGTTATATTTAATATTTCAACCACATTGTGTGACCTGATTAATGTTTCGGTGTGTGCTGGTGTATTTCCGGACAAGCTAAATAAATCCATAGTTGTACCTATATTTAAGAGGGGGGATTCTCTTAGCATGGAAAACTACAGGCCTATTTCCTTATTGAGTTCCTTTTCTAAGATTTTTGAAAAAATTGTTTACAATCGTATTTATGACTTTATTTGCAAATATAATATCTTAAACGACAGGCAACATGGTTTTCGGAGAGGCATGTCTACGGAAACTGGGTGCATTGATCTTGTACAGTATATTTCTAATAAGATAGACAAAGGTGAATTTGTAATTACGTTGTCTTTTGACTTGACACGTGCATTCGACACTGTTGATACAGTTTGTCTCTGCTAAACTAGACGCCCTAGGACTACGTGGTAATATAAACGCATTTATAGTTTCATTTTTGACTGACAGAAAATGTTCTGTAAAAATTAAAAATGTAATGTCGTCGGATTTTAATCAGAATATTGGCACACCTCAGGGAAGTATCTTAGGTCCCCTGATTTTCCTACTCTTCATTAATGATCTTCCTGACTATATAAGTCAGGGCCAGGTTTTTCTATATGCAGATGATACTACTATCGTAGTATCCGATATGTAAGAAAGTCACTTAAAAAATAAAATCAACACTGTGCTAAATGAGTTTTCTAAATGGTGCTTTGCTAATAAGCTAATGATTAACCATACCAAAACTATAGCTATGAACTTAAGAACTATTCGTAGAGAACCTTGTGATATCAGCATTTCCTTCGATGGTCATGATCTTGAGCTTTCCTCATGCGTTAGTTTCTTGGGTTTGTCTATGGATTGCCACCTTAATTGGAACATTCAGATCGACAATGTTTGTAAGAAGCTTAATAGGGAAGCTTACGTAATTTCTGGTGTCCGTAATTATGTTGACCGTACAACAATTATTAATGTATATTATGCTTTCATATATTCTGCAATAGCTTATAACATAGTAGTGTGGGGTCAGGCCTCAGATATAGAGAGAGTATTTATAATACAAAAAAGAATTGTTAGAATCATTTTTAGTATACCTTTTAAAACATCTTGCAGAGAGACATTCAGGTCATATAAACTTTTGACAGTTGCTTCAATTTATCTCTTAAAATTATTATCATATATCCATCGAAATAAAAATCTAATTCAAATTAACAGTAATTTTCATGCGTATGATACAAGAAATAAAAATAACTTCTGCTTAGACAAGCATAACTTAAATATTTATAAAAAATCACCAATCTACGCTGGGAGTAAAATTTATAATATGTTACCTTATAACATTAAAGCAATAAATTGTCAAAATAAATTCAAAAATAAGATTAAAAGCTTACTTTTATCACAGACTTTTTACACCACAGATGAATTTTTCACTTTTTTGAGGAATAACCCATCATAATATGCAAACTGAAACCCTTTTTTTTCCTTGTCAGTAGGTAGGTAGTAGGTGTAGGTACTTGTCATATGTCTATTTACGTTTCTATTTGACGTGTTTCTTTCTATATTTATAGTGCTCGAAACCAAATAAAAAATTTGAATTTGAATTTGAATCAATTAGACAACTTTACGAGTCTGAAAAAAGACTTCGGATTCAATCAATACTGACACTAAAATCTCGTAAGTTTGGGAACTTATCTATAGAGAAATTCTATGAATCACCTGAATATTACGAACAGGGCAGTGTTAAAGACTGTTCTAAAGAAATTGACGAAATATTAAAAAATACCTTTATTGAAATATCTGATATTGACAATTTAAAATCCGAGATGCCCGTGATTACTTATCTAGGAGGCTATTATAGCCAAATTGCTTTAAAGAGACTAAAATGCAATTATGGCAAAACTTCTTTGATATGCGATAAAGACCTTATTGCTGATGATAATTTTAATCTCATAACTAACCTAAGCAGAGGGGCACTACAATATCTTCGAGATTCTGTAGTTGAAATAGTTGTGATTTCTTAAAATACTAAGTGACCATTAGAATAAATTCTTGAACATTTTTTCTCAAAAATCATTCCTGACTAAACTCATATTTACTTATAACCTTAAAGAAGAACTTTTAGTTTATTTCGAAGGCTGCAATACGCATTCAGCAAAAACAATTATTGAAATTGTACTTAGTATTACCAATATTTTGATTGAAAATTACCGTAGCAAAAAAAATCGATTAGGTAAAGGTCATAACAGGAAATTAAATACATATTCAAAATAAATGGCTTTAATATATTACCTTCAACTAAATAGTAGCTAGGGAATCTAATGATGAAATGCAGAGACATTCTGCTATCTGAGGATGCACATTATCTAGACTCGTATTTAGGATGTTATGGATTATTATAAGAGTATTTTTCTACATGTCGTTTCACTGGGTAAAAACGGCTTTAGCTAGGTACCTATTTGTTTCGAAAAACTACAATAGAACATCGTAACTATATAAAAATAATTGTAACAATTATTAAAATATTAACAAATCCAAGCAAAAAGCAAATACTATTGCAATAATCAACAATACAATACAGCGCCTTGGCCTTGTCTTGTAGGAGGTATTGGTAGTGGCGATGGCCTGCGTTAAGGACTATATTCTTTACCATGGAAGGTGAATGAGGATCTCTACAAAAACTAAAAACAGTTATATTCCTTCGATATTTTTTCGGGAAGTATCGTGTGAATGATACATATTAAAAAATTTGGTCATGTTAAGCATTGAAAAAAACGTAATCAAAAATATTCAAAATTCTCATTAATAGATAATCAACCATTTTGCCAGTTCCAAGGAACGTAAAATTAATTTAAAATGCATATAACTTTAAAAGTGCATTTACTTATAAACATATTTACCCGAGTATATAAACCTCCCTATAAATGTTTTTCACAATTAGTTTCTCAGTTTTTACCAGTTATATTGCATGGCAAAAAAATGCCCCACCATATTTTTTTTTACTGGAGGCGCCAGTGCCCATAAGTGACCTTCGCTAACAGCATTTTTAGTATTAAATTAGCTTAAATGGCGGAAATGAAGATCTCTTTTTTTTATCAATTTTATCAAATTAAAACTAATTAAAAAGTTTTTAATGGAAATAAAACAAACAATAAAACACGATTCAAAAAGCTGAAATTAAATTGGTGCTCAGCATCACAACTTCACAAGATTATATATATATATATATATATATATATATATATATATATATATATATATATATATATGTTCTTATTATTTTTGAGTAAAAATTGTTTCATACCTTTGAAATATGACAAGTCTGATGCATTTTTTTAGAGTAAATGCATGTGGAATGCAAAACCACTTCTATCCAGTTTCTTACATTAGCTACAATATTTCATAAATTGTCAGAATTCCATTTTATAATTGGATCAATCTCTAATAAAGAAATAAAATGCCCATTTATGGCAGCTACTTGATTTTCATATCGTGTTTTTAGTAAATTGATTGCAACTTAAAAGTTTTCGTTAGTTGCGGGTAAACTTTCAATTATTTTTAAGGCCGTTGCTCCTTCCACGCTAGCGTGAACGAATCGTTGGAAACTCGGTTACGAAAAACGAGTGAATGCTGCGAATGACTGCTTTTTTGACAAACTTGTTCTAATCTAACGGGGGACTGACTTAACAGTATAGATTTTGTTAAAAAAATCCTTGTTTTAATATAGACTCGAAATTCGGTTGGCGCGCTACCGCGCGCTTTCTTTGCAGCAAACCTATCCAATCCTAACCTAACTCTACTTATATACAAAATAAGTAATCCAATTTTTTATTATAAATTTTGTTAAAAAAAAAGTAGAACAAATTTTCGCCTTTGTCGGGATTCGAACCCACAACCTATATGATACAGGCTGAGAACCCTACTACTGCTTCTCGACGAAAAACATATAAACAGCTTATACTATTAGAGTGAACGTTAATGACGTCACATCTGGTTTCTAGTGAACCAAAATTTAGAATGTTCGTTCACGTTAGCGTGGAAGGAGACATGGCGTATTTTTAAAGGAGCATCTTTTAAAAATAATTTTAAGTCTCCTTCCACGCTAACGTGAACGAACATTCTCAGTTCTCAGCCCGCACCATATAGGTTGTGGGTTCGAATCCCGACAAAAGCGAAAATTTGTTTTACTTTTTTTTAACAAAATTTATAATTAATAAAAATTTGGATTACTTGTTTTCTTAAAGTAAAGTTAGGTTAGGATTGGATAGGCTTGGTGTAATGAAAGCGCGCGACAGCGCGCCAACCGAATTCCGATTCTATATTAAAACAAGAATTTTTTTAACAAAATCTATACTGTTAAGTGAATCCCTCCGTTAGATTAGTACAAATTTGTCAAAAAAGCAGTCATTCGCAGCATTCACTTGTTTTTATTATTTAACGTGAAACGAGTTTCCAACGATTCGTTCACGCTAGCAATCGATTTGCTAAAAACACGATATGAAAATCAATTAACTGTCATAAATGGGCATTTAATTTCTTTATTAGAGATTGATCCAATTGGTTTTGCTTTCCACATGCATTTACTCTAAAAAAACGCATCAAACTTGTCATATTTCAAAGGTATGAAAACAATTTTTACCCAAAAATAATAAGAACAAACACCATTTAAACTACAAAAGGAGTATTATCTGATGAGTATTCATCAAGTTATCCTTCTAAATTAGGTTTGATCAATGTCCATTGAATTGTTGGAGGAACTAAAAAAAAAGAGAAAAAAATCATAGTAAGCAGGTAAAAATGTATATGCGTATCGTAAATAATAAAAAACTTTGTTTTAACTGTTTCGACTCAAATCACACAGGACACGAATGTAAGTTAGCTGGATTCTTCCTTTGCTCTTTTAAAGTATTATACTACATCTTCCTACTATACAAAATTCTTCACAAGGTTATTTCAATTCACAGAACAGGTTATCTAATAACTCAACTGGTCTGCTACTTTTTCTAATAATACGAATATGAATCCAACTAACTCTGCTCCAAAAAATTCTAGCCTCTCTTGTCAAATTGTAAATACTAATCTTAATCCCACCAACTTAGTTATAATTCACTTCCTATTGTAAATAATGGAAATCAAACCCTACATGTACTCTTAGCCACTGCCTGCGTATCTGAGTACATAGCACAGACAGAACTTTAGACGCGGCCAGCTAAAACTCCTTTGTTGCAAGTAACTTGGTAGCAGAATTAAACTATTCATCTTACCACAAACTACTATGCATTAGTGGTATTTCACAAGAGAAATTGTTATCCAACAAAATGGTCGATTTTTTAATTTTACATTCCAATATGTATGATAAAAAAATCAAGGTATCCAGACCGGTCATACCTGACATTACTTGCAAACACCTGCAAATCCCTATTGATACATCAAAACTAAATATACCCCACTCCTTAAAATTAAGTGACCCGTTTTAGTGTGAGGCTTTTCCCTACCAACTCTAGCCAACGATGCTTTTAGGCTAGGGAAAAATCTCCGTTTTGCAAATTTCGTTATTAGCGTGGGTAATCGCTGTTCAACTCAGAGCTCAGACCACCTTTCATTCCCCTGCCGAATTAAATGTGCATGGTGTTATTTCAATATTTGTTCACACAGATGAGCAAACTGAATGAAACTATTACAAAAATTTTGGACAACTAAAGAAGTCCCAAAGAAATCCATAGCTCATAGCTTCTCTAAATGACGAAAAAGACTTAACTTATTTTACTGAACAACTGGTTGCACAAAACTTAATTGCTGTTTAGAATATTTAACCGAGCTTTCGGATTTAATAAGTGGCTTATAGAAATCTAGGAACTCGCTGTCAAATTTGACATTCCCTTAAACATTCTAAACTTTAATTGAGCTTTCTGCAACCAGCCGTGAGTATAAAAAATGTATAAATTAATTTTGAAGTAATTCAGTTTGGGGTGAGGATCCGAACAAAAAGTCTACTTTTTAGTTTGTCAACGTTTCGCAATGTTTTATTGCTTCATCAGGACCCTAAAATTATATAAAAAGATAATGAGTATTCAATTAATGTTGCATAGTATATTGTTGACTGTTTATGGATACACGTATAAATTAATACTTGGACATGAATCACGGACATGTGGTCTCCTTCTAAAACTTACTAATAAACACTCTCAAAATATATACTTTTTTCCTTACAATGCCGTGCTTAAGGAACAAAACACCACTACCAAACTAAGGGAAGTATTTACGGGCAGAGGGATCGTGCAAAACCGCAAAATTACTACAAAAATTTCGCTAAATGACATCATAGATAAAGCATTGGTCAGTTTGTTATAATATAGACATACAATTTAGGGATACAAAATCGGTACCATATTTGGCTTCATCAGGACCCGACAATTATACAAAAGAATGCCAATGATTATTCATTTAATGTTGCATAGTACATTGTTGACTAATAAACACTCTCAAAATTACTATATACCTTTCTCCTTACAATGCCCTTCTCAAGGAACAAAACACCACTACCAAACTAAGGGAAGTATTTGACGGTAGAGGGATCGTGCAAAACTGCAAAATTACTATAAAAATTTCACTAAATGACATAGATAAAGCATTGGTCAGTTTGCTATAATATAGACATACAATTTAGGGATACAAAATCGGTACCGTATTTGGCTCCCTCTAGCGTTTGTAGTCTTCAGGATTTTTTTTTAAATAATAGAGGTAATAACGGAAAACTTGCTTGACTTTCCCAATTTTTTATCATTTGATTCTTTTATAATATTAGTGCGGGTATGTTAGCGATCATTTTTCCTAGCTATGCTCATGATAAATGTGCACGTATTTTGGTTTTATTACGGAGGGCAACTAAAGAAATTTTATTAGGAACGTGTTATTTGTTTCAATTTCTCTAAAGCTAAACTAAAAATGTAAATTAAATATGCATTTTTGAGTACAAAAAAACGTAAAATTTTCAAATATTGCAAGCAGATTGCAGTTTTTATTTTGACATAAACTTTCTCAACTGAATCCACCTACTTAATTTTACAATTATAAATATACTACATACCTATATATATATATATATATATATATATATATATATATATATATATATATATGTGTATACATATACTGTTTAAATATTGATCGATCAGTGAGAATCTAAAAAGAAGCAAATATAAAACATGTACTTAAATTAATTCCTAAAATTTGAAAAACTCAAATTCAATAATGTCAGAATAATGACAAGCGGGTTATTGTTTGTATTCCTCGTTTCCATGATAACATAGTTAATGTGCTGCCCTCCAACGAACGCAGTCTGCGTAGAACGGGCATACGGGTTGCATCATATAAGCTAGCACAGCATGAAATGACATAACGTTAAAGGGATGTCACTGATATCAGCAATAGTCTGATTTATAAGATATACTTTGCTGAATTTTATCTTAATTATTAACCCCAGGCAAGCTTATTTACTTACAAACATGTTTTTTTTATAATTTACATCGGTTACACTTGGATAAACACGCACTATAATCCTCCGATATCATTGAACTTGCACATAACTATTGCAGCCAGTACGTCTTGCAAAGTGATGCGACTGTCGATGTTCAAGCCGCCCGCTTGACATACACGTTCTGCTCGGGGACCTGACTCGAAGTCACTAGTTGAGTAGTTGACCACGCGTATTTTTGCTGCTCGTGGATGCGATTGCTTAAACACATCTCGGCATATACAGGTATTGTACATTAAAGGCGCCTTGCTAAAGTTTGCATTTGTCAGATTCGTTAAAACGGACCGTAGTAAATGGGCTAAACGGAATCCAAATAGAAGAATTGAGCTTCAGTTTAAAAATTAATACTTTAGTTTTAAAATATAATGATTATTTTATATTACCACTATAATTTGTTTTATGTCTTGGACATTCTTAAGTTTTATAACATCCCTATTTCATTTCTTTACGCTACGCCTCTGTACATTGCAGGCTTCAATGTATATAACTTTTAACTCTAAATTATGGCACAAACTGTGCCCCCCTTTCCTAGACGCGTCCTGCAGAACATAGAAAAATACGCATTAAATGTCCCTCTTCCTCTAACCTTATTGCATAAATAGTAAGTATTTAAAGCTCGCAACCAAGTAGGTATTTAATGCTCACAATTTTAATCTGGACAAATGGGACTAAAACTCAGAGCAGTGTCTCAAAGGAATATCTCAACAATCCCTCAGTGAATATGTAATTGATTTTGGCAAACCATGTTTTAGGCTTAAAATGGAACCCCCGGACAAACCATCTGTGCATTTCCATACCCTGTTTTATTATCAGGTCCTTTGACTAAAAGAGAAATAGGTACTAACTGTTATTGTACAGTGCTCCGATCCACTGGCTGACCAAACAAATGTCATTGATTCTTTACCCGTATCCCGTATCCCGAAATGAAACACATTGCTCGCCAACAGGGTGACACAAATACATTAAATTACTTCCAATTGTACCCAACAGACCTTCCCCACGAGGAATTTCTCCTAGACATTTTAAATTGCAAGAGTCAAAGAAATAGAATGAAATTTTTGTCTTGTTTATAACGCTTCCCAAATAAAAATAAATTACTCGTACCCCTATTGATTGAGGAACTAAATCAAACACTAAGTTACACTCTAATGAATTTACAAATGTACCGCTCCCCCAAAGAACTACTTTACCTAACCTCGTTTCTCTAATGTTAACTCAAAAACATCTTAGGTTGGGCCTATAAAACTATAAGTGGGGATAAAAATAGTTATAGCCGAAAAGTGAGGCATCTGTAAAATATGTTACCAGAATTAACGGATTTGCACATACGCAAAAAATAATATTTACATAAAATTTATCTACATCTTTTTTTTTAATTTTCACTTTTTTTGTTCCTTTGAAAATTTTAAATTTTTATTTATTTATAAAATGGCTGAATTTAAGTGCGATTCTTGCCAAAAAATCGTTTCGGAAAAAGACTGTTACAGAATTCGCTGTAGTGGGGAGTGCCGAAGAGATTTTTGTATGGTCTGTACAGGACTGGATAAATCCACGACAAAAGTGCTCTACAAACAAAAATTCAACAACATAAGATTTTTTTGCACTGTTTGCGACTCTCCAACTCTGAAATATTTGCATGATAAAATATCAGATCTCCAAAAGACTCAAATCTCTTCAGAATATCTCGAAGCCCTGGGTTCCTGCTTAAAGAAAAACAACGACATCCTTCCGTTCATTGGCGAAATTTACGACATCTTACTCAATCATGACTCCAAATGGAAGATACTGCTAGAAAAAATTGAGGATATTCACAGCCTCCATTCTGGAATATCTGACAGTATACAAGAATCCTTATTTAAATCCATTAAAGAAATTAGGCAGGATACTTTCAATCTATCATCTATTTTAATGGAATCTCAAAATGAATCTGTCAAAGTCCAGGTGCATGATTCATCGAAGGAGCAGTTGACTAAAGAGATGGCTGAGCTGAGGCATAGTGTAAAACAAATGGCACTTACCCTGGAGAAGCTTGCTGATAAGCCTAAACAACAATCAATAAAGAAGATATACACCACCGCAATATCAACCCAAACCGATACAACAGATGTCCAAATGCCTGTCAATAGGTCTCCAAAAAAAGCTGTTTCCTTCCAGCCCAACAAAACACCCATTATAGAGAAATGGCATTATGTAGTGGTATCCTTAATTCCGTCCACGTATAAATCAAATCAGCTTGTACACTACATCAAAGAAAAATTAGGAACCACGAATTTTGTGCGTTGTTTTCCTATGCTTAAGAATGCAGACACTTTGCGCTCCGATTTTAAAATTGGGGTGCAAAATAAAGATCACTTAATTCAGCTTAAGAACGCTAGTCTGTGGCCACCTGGTACCATAATTGATCCTACCAATGATTCAGTTTCACCAACCCTTATCCAAACGCCGCCCACTTCCACAGCCCATAATGTCTCATCTTCTAGTCATCAAGATGTCAATATAGATATCCCAAAGAGCCGGGGGCTGTCTCCACTAAAGCCTCAATTATTGGAATCACCAGTGACATTTGTGCCTGAGGAGGATAAGTCAGTCATGATTGGCTCTGACAGGGAGGCCATAGCAGCTTGTAGGTCATTGGCACTGGAGGGTTCTAAATTAAGCATGGAGAAAACTGCAAGGAAAGATGATTTTTTGCAGTTTGATCCAATGACTCCACCAAGAGTGCGGCTGTCCCAAGATTCGGATAAAGCAAATGGTCGCTATATATTAGCCAGATTAAGGGATCCTTCCTTACTAAATACCTTAAGGCTATTTCTTGCTTATCTACACGACCAGCCATCTAGTGTGTGTTTTGAGGGGCATACAAGTACTAGCATTAAATTATTGCTAGCTTCAGAAGGCCTTCCCAGTGACAAGGACTCCCTGCGCAAGTTGTATTATCGCTTCCACGATGCCTATGGGATTGGTTCATCTGAAGTGGACTCAGACCTTGCAGCGTATAGATCTTTCTACTCCTCGGAAAAAATTTTACGGCTCCAAAAAATTCGTGAAAGTACTGGTAAATATTATTCTAGTGGTTCACCATCAAAAAGTAAAAATTTTTAGTCAATATGACGCGAAAAGAGGATCTAGCACCCTCTAGAAAATTGACCAATAGTAATTTTAATCTTTTTTTTCTTAATATTCAGTCCTTAAGACATAAAACAGACGAATTATATCTTTTGTTAGAAGAGCTAAATTTTCCAGAAGTCATTGCCATCACTGAGCACTGGCTAAATATCAATCAACCTGTTTTTATTAAAAACTATACCACAATTGCCAGATTTAATAGAACTAATTTAACTCATGGAGGCACCATGATAATGTCTTTAAACAACGATTTTTCCGAAATATCAAAGTATAATCATTTATTATCTGAAAAAGTATTTGAATTTTCTATCGTTTATCACAATACTTATGACCTTTATATTATTTGTATTTATAGAACACCTGATGCTGATGTGCAATTATTCTGCCATAACCTTCTAAGTTTGCTCGAGTCCCTTCCTGTAAAAAGCAAATTAATCTTATGTGGCGATTTCAATATTGACTTTTCCAGTGTGTGTGCTGCTCAGGAATGTCTTCAGTCCATCTTTGAGTCATTAGGAATTGCCATGCACGTCAACTCACCAACCAGAATTACTAAGACAAGTGCCAGTAC
Organism: Kuschelorhynchus macadamiae; assembly: GCA_030620095.1. Classification (NCBI taxonomy): domain Eukaryota; kingdom Metazoa; phylum Arthropoda; class Insecta; order Coleoptera; family Curculionidae; genus Kuschelorhynchus; species Kuschelorhynchus macadamiae. Next base: position 166,496 of record JAUTXW010001036.1, read on the forward strand.
TATAGATTACGTTGTGTCTTCTTTCGATCCTAGCTCCGTCGAATGTAATGTCTTAAGTCCAGATTTCTCCGATCATGAAGCAATTTTCACAAAATTTTCAATTACATCCAAAGCCAAAAATTCCTCTAGACAAGTAGGCCGTATTTTTTCGGTTAGAAATTTCATTAATTTCAAACACCTATGTCAAATAACTGACTGGGACTCTCACACTTATGATGTCGACACTGAATTTTCTCGTTTTATAAAAACTCTAACTAATATAGCTTCTGAATCTTTTCCTCTTAGGCCTATCAAAAATAAAAGAAGTAAACCCTGGTCCACTAAAGGTTTACGTATATCTTCTAAGAACATGCGGTCACTATCTCATTTAAAGAAATTTTCGGACAGTGTCTTTTTTCATAATTATGTAAAATCATACAGAAAAATTTATCATAAGACTATTAAAGCCGCCAAAGATATTTATTACAATAATAGACTTTCTAACGCCAAAAATGTAGCTAAAGAAACCTGGTCTATCGTAAATGATTTAAGAAACAAAACTCCTTTATCCAACACTATCCTTACCTCTCCTGAGGACCTAAACAATTATTTTGTAAATGTAGCCAAAGATTTGACTAAATCCGTATCTCAATCTAATGACCCAATTTCATATCTCTCTAATCATAGGGTAAACCTGCACAGTTTCTTCTTTTCACCAGTAGTTTTATCAGAACTTCGCAGTACAATTAATGATATCAAAAATAAATCTTCCTCGGGAATTGATGGGCTTACTTTAAAAATGTATTCAAGTCTGCCGGAGTGCACTCTAGAGCATCTGACTGCTTTGATAAATATGTCTTTCCAAAATGGTACTTTTCCAAGCTGCCTTAAAACTGCAATAATCATACCTCTTCACAAAGGAGGTGTTTCAGAAGAAGCTTCCGAACTATCGCCCAATTGCACTTCTCCCTACGCTATCTAAGATCATCGAAAGACTGGTTAAAAAAAGGCTTTTATCATTTCTGTCTAGATATGAAATACTTACAAAACATCAATTTGGATTTTTAAGTAACAAATGCACAAGCGATGCCATGTTTTCCCTTCTTAATAGAGTTTACTCCAGCCTAAACAACCATCACGCTACGGTAACAATTTTCTGTGATTTTTCCAAAGCTTTCGATTGTGTGAATCATAATATATTAACTAACAAGCTGCAGTACTATGGATTTAGAGGGGCTCCTCTCGATTGGTTTAAGTCATATCTTAGCAACAGAAATCAAGTTGTGAAAGTTGACAACAGGATGTCTTCTTGTAGGCCAATGGAATATGGAGTGCCTCCAGGCTCGGTACTAGGCCCTATCTTGTTTCTTCTGTTCATAAACGACAAGGCTAATTTAAACATTAGTGGAAAAATATGTCTCTTTGCGGACGATACCAGCTTTACGTGGAGCCACCCAGATGTCACGGACCTACATAGGATTGTATCTAATGACCTAATCCTGGTGCGATTCTAATCTCCTATGTTTGAACATCTCTAAAACGAAAGTCTTGTCTTATAAAAACACGCTGCAACCTTTTGACCTTAATGGCACCACTATTGATGTCGTAAACTCTGTAAAATTTCTAGGGCTTCTTGTAGATGATTCTTTAAAATGGGATCCACATATCGAGGCTTTATCAAGGAAGTTGGGTTCTGCTTGCTTTGCGTTAAGATCTGTTTCCGAGGAGCTTAGCTTTTCTACCTCTAGAACTGTTTATTTTGCTCTTGTTGAGTCGCACCTCAGATATGTTATTCCATTCTGGGGTACAAATTTGATCGAATTTTTATACTACAAAAAAGAGCTGTTCGTTACCTACTGAGACTTAACAGTAGAACTCACTGCCGAGATTTCTTTAAAAGATATAAAATACTAACCCTTCCTTGCTTATTCATTTTGGAATCGGTTTGCTTAATTCGTAAGCATGCACCTGCTCTATTAGAGAGACCTTCTCACAACTACCCTCTCAGAAACACTGAGCACGATCTCTATCTTCCAACCCCACACTCAGAGTTAATTAAAAGATCAGTAATCTACAATGCAAAAAAAATGCATAATCACCTGCCATTTAACATCAAATCCATAATATCTCTGACTTCATTTCGCAAGGCTTTGAAATCATTCTTACTGGAAAGCGCCTTCTACACCGTGAACGAGTTTTACAACACATAAATTTATCCTTATGAACCCCTAGTGTGATAGTTGCCATTACCAACCATTTTTACCGAATTTTGTATATGTATTTTTTTAATTGTTTCGTACTTTTTTATTTTTTATTTTTTACTTTGCTTTTTTATTTTTTTTTACATTATATTTATGAAAATGTTTATAACATAGTACCACTGACAAAGTACATTTCTAATGTACTTCTTTTAGGATTCTATTATATTAATATTCTAAATTCTTGATTTAAATATTATTTTTCTATAATATTTATGATGTGTTTTTGTTTTGTTTTGTTTGCTAATTTTGATGTTTGTAAACTATTTTTTTTTTACAACAGCTTTGTCCACAAAATTGTAAAATTTTTTTGACAATAAAGCATTTATTTATTTATTTATTTATTTAAACCATGTTGTCAAAAGTTACGGAGTATTCGACGTACAAACAAAAAAAAACAACAAAATGACCGCCATTCCGTTTTTTTAATATGCTTGCTATGGAGCCACTCCGGCAATATCCTGGATATCCCCTGAAAATTTCATCCAAATTGATTAAAAAACGGGTAAAAACGTACAGGTCGAAATGAGAACCTCCTACTTTTTTGAAGTCGGTTAAGAAGACAATTAATTAATCGATTTAAATACTTTTATTTTGATGTAATATATTTTTATAAAGTGTATTACCAAAACATTTAGGTCAATACAATCTATGAGATGTCAGGTAATGATACATTAACAAAAAATACTTAGGCATAGCTTAAAATATACATATTACAAATTATAATACTAGGGCAATCAAGTCATTGAAAATAACTTCAAGCCTAAAATTGCATTAATTCCCTAGTTAGTTAATTCACAGTTTTTATCTTTCTTAATTTATAAAGTTAGTTATATCATTCGATAATAAAAATAAATTCCAAAAATACAACAAAATAATACAATAATATTTTCTATTTAATTTAGACGTCAAAAAAACAATATTAAAATTTTGATGCATGTGGACGCGATTTTCTAGGCTTAAAAATAAGTACAGTCACAGCTACATCAGATGACACTGAATTAACACCCACGACTAAATCATGTATTATGTTTAGTCATTTCATAATATAAGTTTAATCTGGATGCTAAAAATATCAAATTCATTAATATATCTCCATCTGAAGTATCTGTTTTACATCATAAAAACATTTGCACTTTCTCAAAATAAGCTAAATATATTAAGTTACAGACGTAATTTCTGACATACATTTTAGACAACATGAAATAACTTATTTGAAACAGCGATAACTAACCATTTATATATATGCGTCTTTTGTCATCAAATTACTACTCCTTAAACTAGACTAGATAAGAGCAATATTAGAGATATATACAGTTATAGACACCACCTGAATAATATTGCTATTTTACAAAGTTCGTCTACACATTATAATACAAAAATAAAATTTTCAATGTAATGTTTAAAAAAAAATACTGAACAAAAACAGACAGCCGATTAATATGTAACGATTAGATGATAAAATATTCTAGTAAACTATTTTAAATACAGAACACTAGGGGAGCAACTCTATTCGTTTAATCTAAATTATATGTTGAGGTGTGCTTCTTTTCCAAAAGAAAGAGCGAAACGACATTGCAGGGATAAGAATATTAAAAGAGTTAATAAGTAGATACATTTTAATTCATTACCTGGAAATATTAAAACAATAACGAATGGTCAATATGTAAAAAATTATGGAAATGCCAAATTTAGGCTGTATTCTTTTCCCAAAACAGTCAAAGCACCCTGTCCTTCCCTGTTATTAATTAAGTATTTTTTTTTCTAATGGATATAAAATACTGTTAGCAAAAATGTATTGTTATAATTTTTTTATTTATGTTTTTTCAAAAAAATTATTCATTTAAAAACTTGTAGATTTCACCATATCTTATTAAACATTTTTCTTTTATAGTAATATGGAATATTAGAATAGTAAAAAAATCACTATTTTTCATATCTTCGCGTTCAAGGGCCTTGGACCCAAAAAAACCGCCTGTCTGTGTAACGGTTTGCCTGTCTGTTTGTGTCATAACACAAAATAGCAGCCTAACGAAATCTTTAAAAAAAATCACTAATGTTCTTTTTATTAAAGAAAATGAAAATTAGAAAGATTCATTTTATTTTTAATTAAAGTTATCAAGCAACTCAATGAATTAGAAATAATAGGAAATAATCGAAACATTCGGTTGGCTAACGAGGAAAAGTCCAGGTAAAACGAATTTACCAATTTGAATGAAAAAACGAATGTTTTGTCATGCGGCTATATTTCTAGCGTTTTCTTATTTACCTCATTATTGAAAAAAGTTGATGGGGCATGAGAGCAAGTTAAAATTGAAATGATTTCAAATTGAACTTTGTAAACATGTTCTTCTTAACTCTGATTGAAATTCTTATAATTCTCCCCAAAAAAGTTGCCCGAAACCTCCACCTCCAGAAATAGCGGCTTGAATTCGATTTATACCTTTTTTTTAATGGGATACTCCAATATATTTTTTGCATTTCTGAATGCAACATGTAACTCTAAGTCTATCGGTTCTACCATATGTACCTTAATCTTATTAGATCATCAAATCAGAATACCCAAGAGGTTTTTGCTCAGTTTTTCATAATTGCACTATAAAAGTAACACCTTCAAATTTGTAAAAAAATAAATAACCATTTGAAGATTTACTGAATTTTCATCAAAGAATTTAAAACTTAATTATAAATGAATTGCTTTTATAAAAAGTCACAATTATACCTTTATATTTCACACATTTGCTCCCCCTGGAATATGAACATTAAATATATGATAAATAAAAATAATGATTGGTTCACAGTTTCGAGGTAAGTTCTTGTAAGTTAATGCATGGCAATAAAGAGAAGTATATGAAAAAATAAATATATATATTTTTAATATTTTTGGGGCTAATTGATAGGTTTTAAGAATACATATTCACCTTATAATACGTCGCTAGAACGCTGTGTAACTTTTTGCAGTACTGGAGGGTTGGATATATACAAACACCGGCCTAAAGGAAGTAAAGCATATAACACATTATAAAAATTTGTTAAAATGTAGTACAACTTATTTAATATTTATACAGTGCGGATTTAAAACAATACCCTACATTAACACTATTTTTGTTAAAAATTTGTTTTTCATAAATTATCGAATAGTATGAGACGAAAACTTCGAACACTAAGATAACATAAAAAATACATTTCCTATAACATATATCCAAATTTCTACAAATAAAATATAACTTAAAGTGTATTTAAAAAGTCAATGTTAACTTGCGTTTTGTTATACTGAAAAATATAATAAAAAAACCAATGTATAGCCGATCGGATGAAATTTGAATACCCAGTCGGAACAGCTAAAAAATGAAGCCATTTACTTTTTGTACGATTACGAACGTAGCAACAGGAAATAAACAAATATTAAATTAAAATAGTATCAAGCACGGAAAGTGCTCTTGAGAGACAGCCATATTAATCAAAAATATTAATAATAAATAAAAGCGCCAAAACGGCGTTACTATAGTCTATTTATCGATGAAAGACTGAAAGACATTAAACCAAAACAATATTCAGTGCATGAGGAGCACGTGAACGTCTTGCAAGAAGCAAGGAGCACCACCGTTATTTGTCCGAATCGGCGAGCCATAATACATCAATGAAAAGCCAGCTGAAATAGGAGAGCGACATGCAGATGCAGATGAGCTTGAATTTGGTTTAATGTCTTACTTCTATAACTAGACTTTAGGGATGTGTTTAGTTTTACTAAGGGTATCTGGGCCAGATATTTTTTTAGTCGCGTATTTTTTCTAGGGGTGCTATGGATTTACATCTTTCCAAAAAAAGTATACACAAGAAATACGATTACGAAAAATTACCCTTCTTTATAATATAAAGTGTATTGATTTTAGGAATGAAAACTGCTTTATAACGAAAAATATAGAAAATAAAAAAAAATATTTAAGGTTAAAATAATACTCAATAATCTACTAAAATACCTACATTTTTAGAATAACAAAAACCCGTAACAGAAGAATATTAACTGATATAATTAAGATTTCTTGTTTAGAGGCATGTTTTCGTCAGCGGGAACTTAGTTTCAAAATACGAAATTTATATTAAAGATATTTTCATGCAGAAACAGTGATTGATACATTTTAAAGCCGCACTATAAATAGAGAAACGTTTATAACAGATTTTTTATTTTAACTTGTATTACTCCATTGATAAAACAATATTTATGATGGAATCAATGAGCCCCTTCTAGAAAATATTTTTGATAAACACTTAATAATTTAACACAAATATCTACTGACAACCTCCATTAAAAAAAATAGAGTAAATTCTGTTGAAACAAAAGGAAATAAAACATTATATGAATGTACATTTTTCAATAAACAGATATATATTAATTCGACAAATATAATTTTAATTTCATTAAAGTCAATATTATGAATGAATATTTCACTGTACAATATTTTGGTTACCAGCAATGCCATCTCAAAATTGATTAAGACTAACACATGCTTTAAGATGACTGTATATAAGGGATCATACCTAGTTTTTTTAACTAAACACATTAAATACATAGGTTGAATTTTTTTTTGAACCAGTAATAACTTATTTTTAAGTGATAATCTTAAAAAGTTACGCATTTCAGAAAAATAAAATTTCTCAGTCAACTAAAATTTCAATCTTGGGCTGACAAAGCAATTAAGAACGTCCATGATAATAGGCAAAGATTCAGCGTTTTTAGATATAAGCGGATTCTTAAATAAAGTAATAATAATTGATCAGGGTTACAAAATCTTAATAATTCTGAAATAAATTCAAAGTTACATTGTCATGTAAGAGATGGAGGGTACACAGTGAATTTAGATATACGCCCCAAATGCAGTCGTAGAAAAATAGAGTGTATAACACGTTTGAAAATCACTTTTCACACTCATGTGTCTTTCATACTCATGTGACCAAACTGTCACATTCTTGCGAAAAGAGCTGTTTTCAAAACTTGTTATACAATATACTATTTTCCATTAGGATAACCAACTTTTGACTGCTATGTAGGAAAAAATACAGTTCGAAAATATCTGCATAATAATAAAAATATAATGTTAATTACTAAAATCAGCAAAAATGTAATTTACGGACAGACTGAAGCGATCAGTCTTTGAAATATACTTAATAAATTTAACTTTTAAATTTTAAGAAAATTTTCCCATTGTTATTCCTGTATCGATGAAATCAATAAAGATAAAAAAAATATGCAATCAATGAGTACAATATTCCTTTTTAATTCAATTAGCCGATAAGAAACTATAAACAAATCATTTGATACTACGTATAAAAACGAAACACATAATTTACATAAGCTATCAAAACTTGAACAGGAAAAATATATAACAAAATGTTTGAATCATATATTAACATATTTAACAACTAAAGGCTTAAAGGAAACTAGCTTACATCATCTTTAGGAACCTATTAATAAAATCAGTCATTTGGGAGATCTTATTTATTACAATTTTAAACTATGCTTTTTGTATTAAATGCCAATAAAACAAGTCCCATTATTACAGCCTGATTTATTAGAGAATTTAGAAAATGTATATTCAGTTTTGAGATCTATAATATTACATCAATACTACATGTTAAACATTCCAAAGCATGATTGCAGGTATATTAGCAATATTAAATGATAATGAAAGAACATTTAAAAATTTAACTTTAACTCCGAGAAATGATAATGAAAAAAAATTTAAAAGTTGGTAGTACTTAAAATAAAGTTTTTGTATGTGAACTTCCTCTGGGGTCTATTAGTTTTCTTCGTATATCATTAAATTGAGACATTGTTCTTAAATGAGTAAAATGTCCTTATATTATGATATTAATAATAAACTAATAAAATAAAAAACATTACTCTACATTTGAGAAAGGTGTCAAATGTTGGTTGTTAGTGAGCTAATAATGATCTTTAAACCCATCATTAGACAGGCATTTAAGTACACTTTTCACAATATGTTTTGATGTATTGGAAAATTGTGATAGAGATTTGCCACTCCACCTAGTCAAACCTCAGCCAGAACATAGAAAATACTAAAAATAGCCCTTTTATGTACATTAAAATAAAAATAGGAAATGTATAAAAAGCTGAGGCTTATCGTTTTAGAAGCGTACAGCAATTAGTGACAAAAAACAAATTCTTTCCAAAACAGTATGCCACTGTTCTGAAACTTGTAAATTACTACATCTGTAACCACAGATTTACTTAACACATGCTCCGTAGAAGTAGTTTAATGTTTAACAATTAAAAGGCATACTAAGAAGATTCTCAACACAAACTCCATTTAAACATGTAACAGAAAGCTTTGAAAATGCCAAATGTAATTTTAACATCAGCCAAATCGTTTTTTTCAGAAGGAAAGAGGTGGACGCATTTATACCCGCAATAAAAACAGTGTTAAATCCTAACTAATATTAGGGCTAAACATTTTTTTCAAAAAATCTCATGAAAAATAGAAAAACCGGCGATTAGTTTTTTCCTTTAGCCTCTCTTTTCTGTAACTATTATGAATAACACATCTCTATACTGATAGATCAACTCTCCGAACGTACTACAAGTAATATAAATGTTCTTAAAAGAAAATCCAGAAATAACCGAAAGCATTCTTGAAATAAAAGTATCTGATCTATAATCAATTTAACATTTTAATAGAATTTACTAAAATGTGTTTAATGCCAATATTAAGCATTACAGAATGTTTTACAAATTTTAAAGTTACACGATTAAATTACTCTGGCTAAAACGCGTCATCTTTGCACTTCATGGTTATCCTTAAAAAAAACTAGTTAAGCTCAAGATATGGAAAAGTTCATAAATAATATTTCAATTAAACAACATTTTTCTGTAATAATATACATTAAAACAGCAAGTGCTAGATACTGTATAATGAACTCCACGATCAGTTTTGACAGTCTGGCACATGAGTATCATATTTTACACTGACGGGTATATATCACAAATTTAATGATGAAACGTAGCTTCACACAAAAAAAAATATATATCACGCACACTCGACACATTCATTCGCTCGAACACACATTTACATTACTAGTTTTCATCTAAATAAAACTTTTTTCAATAAAACATGTAAGTATTGAATCAGTATGTGTTTTAATTACAAAATGGAACAGGAAGCCGAGCAACAGCTACTGTTCCCTCCTTTACTTTTTTGTCGTTGATCTGAAAAAAAAAACAAAAATTATTTAACTATACCTCTGACACAATTTAGCAAGACTCAAATTAGTGTCATGGAGATTTTAAATTTTAAGGGTTTTTCCACCAATTAAAACTAACATTTATTTTTGGCGCAGGCGTAATAACTTTTTATCAGCAGTAAGAGATGTGAAATTTACTAAGTAAGGTGAATAAAATGCAGTCAGGATGTCTAATTACACATAATGTGTTAGAGAAAATCGACTACTGGATTAGTTTTTTATAAATTTATATACCGGTGATCATTATAGTCATGATAAAGTTTAGAACTAATTATAAAATTTGCTAATTATTTACCTTACTCAAAAAAAAATGTTTAATACCAATCTTCACACATAAGTAAATTATGAATGTAACAATTTTTTTTAAATTTGTATCTAGAGGATTATTAATGGCTTAAATTTCAGAAAATTATTGAAACAAACTGTTAAAAAAGACACTAAAGAACGCTGTATATTAACATATAAGTAGACACACAAAATTTTTTTTAAATAATAAGTGCATAATTAACTACATCAGTACAGTCAACTAGCTGACTGTATTGATGAAGACCTTATGTCAGAAACACGTGTCTATAGCTGGCCAAATTTCATTGCTTTAGCAGTCATCCCTAAAAAATCATTAATATGTAATTTCTAGAAGAAATTTTTCATTATAAACATGTACTACTACCACAATTTACAAAAGGAAATCGAGATGATGTGGAATATTATTATATAGAAAAGAATTTTTTATTAAAAAAGCCAATTTTGACACTACTAGACACGGCTTTGTGGAAAAAAAAGTCTTACATACCACTAAATGATGGATAAACTGGAATCTATTGATAAAGATCGGTAATTGGAGTTTACTTTGATATAATTAGGGAATTTGATATGATGAATCACAATATCATATTTAATAATGTAGGCTTAATATATTTAAACTGATTTTTTTTTACGGTATCTAAGAGTTTTTAAGGTGTATGATATGTACATGCTTGTGCAGACAAAACACCAGATATTGGTTTTGGCTAAACAAATGTTTGGTCGGTTGGTATTAGGAATAAAATAAATTCCCATGGTTTTTTTTTTGTTTAATTTAAAGTTTTTAAAAATTTCTAAATTTAAAAAACTGCAACAATGTTTCATATGATTTAATAAATTATAGCGTGTATGCTGCCTGGCGGCAGTTCCGGTTTAACCACAAATAACAAAAATGCTATAAGTTCTTCTTCAAAAATATGGCTTTTATGTAACTTAGATTTCAACAAAGTTTCATAATCCATAATAGATAAAAAAATGGCCGCCCGAAAGTGATATGGTTGAATAATATTTATTAATTAATTACTGGATTTAAATTTATTTATATTATAAGCAGAGCTGTGAAAGTTACTTCAAAAAAGTATCTAGTTACTTTTAAAGTTACTTTCTGAAAATGTAACTAGATACTCGAAGATACTAGTCATTTTATGAAAAATAGTAACTAGTTTTTCGTTACTTTCTAAAAGTAACTAAATATTTCAACTAAGTTACTTTGAGAGTAACTAGTTATTTTAAAAGTAACTAATTTCTATTGATAAATAACTAACTTAAGAAGTAACTAGTTACTTTTAGTAACTAGTTACCAAAAAGTATCTTTTTCATCAAGTTACTCACAGCTCTGATTATAAGTATGTCGAAATATTTTTTTGTTTAAATAAACCTTAACTGCTAAGTCGGCGTTCATACTTAGTAGAAACAATCTACTTTCCTAATAATTATATACCATTAATGTAGTTAAACTGAATTAACGACTTTTAGAAACATGATTTTTATATGAAATTTAGATACTTCCTGTTGTGGAAAATAGCAGTGCAAAAAATCGTAGTTATTTCCTTAGCTTTCTTAAAATACTTTCAAATATAGAAACTTTGCTTTTATCAGCATGACTTTTTACCTTTTATTATATGATCGTACTACATGAATTTAGTTTACCAAAAAATGGTACAGGACCAGATCTTGTCTATAATAACTTTCTTTTATTTATAAGAGGTATATGCTTCTTAAAGGTTATTAAAAAACAGTTGTTTTGGACAGTTTACACATACAAAATAAATGCCTAATTTCTAAACTCTTTGTGTAATACACAAGGCCAGAATATTTTTAAAACTAGCTGATAACTGGCAATGGCAACATGCAAACTCAGTACCAAATTGATGCTGCACACTGCAACATCACTTGTGTAGTTTTAGCTTGATAAGAAATATTAAGCTGTGCCTACACTTGTGGATTGCACAGAAAGTTTCTAAATGTATACATTTAATTTGAATGTTTAAGTAAACTGTCCAAAATAATGCAAATAAATTTTCTTAAGATACCATCAGTGGACGTGAACTAGCAGCATTGTTAAAAGTTTAAATTGTGGAAATAGTTTAATTAAACATACAAAATCTTGTCCTATGACATCAAATTCGCTTACTAATCTAGAACATTTACTGAAAATTTTATAGGGTTTTACATACTACAACATTTATTATTATTTTTTTAATGACTACTCTATATTTTTTTATGATTCACGTACTAAAAAAAATTCAATTTCAGGATTCAACTAAATTAGCATCGAGCTACCTTCAAAAATACTTGTGTATATTCCTTATCTATTCTCACTAAAGAAATAAAACATGTTCATATTATTTTATTAATCCAAGAAATATTTTGCATTTTATAGTAATTCCCTTGCATGACACATCAAAAATCTGGGAAACCGTTAATTTTTATCAACCTTAAAACCTGAATAGAACGCACTTTTATTTGAACCGAATAATAATCGAGAAGAAAGATTTTACCGCATTGTGTATAAAGAGCAGACCTGACTGAAATAATACTTCTTACGCAAGTCTCTCCGGCAATTATTTCAGCAAGTCTGAATTTTTGATTTATGCACTTAACTAAAATAGTTTTTGAGAGTTGTCAATAAAATACAACAATAAAAAAACAATGTAGGTTAAAAAAAATAAAAAAGTATGATCAAAATATAGGCCATTTTCCAAGTAATGCTTTTACACACAAAGTAAAAAAAAGATATAAAATAACTATAAAAAACAATCACTACCACATATTATGTGCAAACCTTACCCTGTGAATTTGGTTCCGGAAGATTTTCCCGAGGTACCAAATGCATTACAGTAGTCTTTCCAAAAGGTAGTCCTAATGCCCCCAAGGTCACGTTGCTATGCAAAAAACGCCCCTGGTAAATAAGTCTAAGTATTTCAGCCTTTGATACCGCTTCTTGGCGCCAGTCTATTGAATCAAAAAAGAAACTATGTATAGATTTACTGAAGCTAGTAAAGTTTTTACGAAACTGGTAATATGACGATTCAAAAGAATCTTTTAATACTAGAAAACATATCTTACTTTCTTTAAAGCTTATTCCATGTAAAACAGTTGTTCTGTATATCGTAAAAGATCCAGCAGAGCATATTTTAATAGCTTATTATTACAATTATGGCATCTTGCTGACGTTTCAGTATGATTCAATTAAGTTCAAGAAGCCTATAACTATATAAGTGTCTTATGCCCCAAAATACAACTACCCGTTTATATCCGGAAACACTGTATATAATATATATATATATATATATATATATATATATATATATATATATATATATATATATATATATATATATATATATATATATATATATATATATATATATATATATATATATATATATATATATATATATATATATATATATATATATATATATATATATATATATATATATATATATATATATATATATATATATATATATATATATATATATATATATATATATATATATATATATATATATATATATATATATATATATATATATATATATATATATATATATATATATATATATATATATATATATATATATATATATATATATATATATATATATATATATATATATATATATATATATATATATATATATATGCATATATATATATATATATATATATATATATATATATATATATATATATATATATATATATATATATATATATATATATATATATATATATATATATATATATATATATATATATATATATATATATATATATATTATATATACATATATATATATATGTCCGAGATAAGGAGGGCCACTATGGGGATTTTGGAAACGGTAAGAGATACAACTTTGGTTAAATGGGAGAAAAGTTGCGTAATCAAGGGTCTAAGAAAATGGCGTTTTCAAATTCCTGAAACATTTTTCGGATTTTGAGATATTTTGAAAAAATTGGATTTTTTGATTTTACGAACTATTTTTTTCTGGCGTTATTATTTGCCCTAGAGCGAAACCAATAACAATTCTCCACAGCAACTTTTAATGCTCTTTAGGACGACGTTATTAGTTTCTTAATCTGACGTTTCGTTTTTGTGGGACCATCATCAACTTCATTTTTTTAAATACGGCCCTGATATTCTGATATCAGATTCTGAAAGCCCTTTCTATTTCGAATTCAACGATGTATAACACTTTATGGTTTAATTGCGTTTTAGTCTTTTTTTCTTGCCTTACACAAGAAAATTCCTATTACGGACCTGTACACACCAATACACATATGAAAACCGAAATAGTATTGACGACTTGACTTTTTTTTTAATGTAGATTAGTTTTAGGCCAATAATGGACATTTCATCTAATATAAAAACATCATTTTATTCGTAATCATACAGTCATATGAAAAATTCAAATTCTGCAGGTATTTTCTCGTGTACCATTCGCAGTATGAACGACGATAATTTTCCAAATACATACATACGCAAAAATTAATTAATAGAAGACATGACTAATTATTGCGCACTAAATTACACAGTAAGCAAATGTGTCAAAAAATCAACGTTACTGACAATTATTAAAGAAAAGCAGGCTCCGGAAAACAAATGAATGTGTTGATGGCCTCTTATACATTTGAATTGTCAGCTAACGTTGATTGTTTGACACATTAGCTTACTGTGTAATTTAGTGCGCAATAATTAGTCATTTCTTCTATTAATTATGTTTTCTAACGAAGAAAAGTTTGACATGGTGGCGTGTTTCATTTCATCCAACAGAAATTGTTCTGTTGCGGAGCGTTTGTATTTGCAAAAATATCCCGAAAGAAGACAGCCAAATCAAAGGACCTTTAGCAAATTAGTGGCAAACCTTAAAGCATATGGTTCTTTCAAAAAACCTGTAGTTTCGCGACAAAAGAAGAGCAATGAAGAAACAGTACATAATGTTTTGTTAGCGGTCACTGAAAATCCCTGTACATCAGTCCGATTGGTCGAACGAAATGTTGGTATACCAAAATCAACGACGCATTGTATTTTACAAAAACAAAAGTTCCATCCGTATAAGTACAGAATTTGTCATGGACTTCGACCAGGCGATTTAGAGCGACGTCGCTCATTCTGTGAATGGTACACAAGAAAATGCCAGGAGAATATGTATTTTCCATATTACATAATATGGTCTGATGAAAGTATGGTTACGAATAACGGTATTTTCAATAGACGAAATGTTCATTATTGGTCTGAAACCAATCCACGTTTAAACAAAACGTCGAGGCACCAACACCGCTTTGGTTTTAATATGTGGGCTGGTATTATTGGCACAAGGATTGTAGGACCATTTATTTACAACCACAACCTGACATCAGAGCGTTACCTACATTTGCTGCAAAATGATTTAGAGGATGCTCTCGATAATATGCCTCTGGCGACAGTTCGCAACTGTTGGATGCAGCAAGATGGTGCACCTGCACATAATTCCAGAGCCGTTCGAGCATATCTATCCATGAGATTTCCAGAGAAGGTGATTAGCACGCATTCGGAAACACCCTGGCCAGCGCGTTCACCCGATATAACCCCGCTTGTTTTTTTCGTATGGGGGTTCGTTAAGAATCATGTTTATCAGCGAAATTTTGCTACAGAACAAGAACTGAGGGGGTTAGTTTTGGAAGCCTTTGCTAATATTACTCCACAAATTTTGGCTAGGGTGTTAGAATCAACGGTTAGAAGGTGCTATCTATGCTTAGAAAACGACGGAAATCTTTTTGAACATTTAATATAAATTTAGTTGTTTTGTTCGTATTCCCTTGTTGTTGCTTTTTAATTTTTAGATCTTCTGCTAAATTAATTGTATTTGATCTTTGTTTATTCTATTAAATTAGTGCATCAATTCAACCACTAGATTATTATTAAACACCTAAATGACATAAAGTGTCATATGTTATGGCTAATTGTTTATTCTTTGAAATTAAACTAAACTGAACTTAACTAAACTATGTACAGGTCCGTAATAGGAATTTTCTTGTGTAAGGCAAGAAAAAAAGACTAAAACGCATTTAAACCATAAAGTGTTATACATCGTTGAATTCGAAATAGAAAGGGCTTTCAGAATCTGATATCAGAATATCAGGGCCGTATTTAAAAAAATGAAGTTGATGATGGTCCCACAAAAACGAAACGTCAGATTAAGAAACTAATAACGTCGTCCTAAAGAGCATTAAAAGTTGCTGTGGAGAAGTGTTATTGGTTTCGCTCTAGGGCAAATAATAACGCCAGAAAAAAATAGTTCGTAAAATCAAAAAATCCAATTTTTTCAAAATATCTCAAAATCCGAAAAATGTTTCAGGAATTTGAAAACGCCATTTTCTTAGACCCTTGATTACGCAACTTTTCTCCCATTTAACCAAAGTTGTATCTCTTACCGTTTCCAAAATCCCCATAGTGGCCCTCCTTATCTCGGACACAGTGTATATATATATATATATATATATATATATATATATGCATATATATATATATATGCATATATATATATATATATATATATATATATATATATATATATATATATATATATATATATGCATATCTATATATATATGCATATATATATATATATATATATATATATATATATATATATATATATATATATATATATATATATATATATATATATGCATATATATATATATATATATATATATATATATATATAAATACATAAACCTTATATATAATTCGATATTTCGTGTATGCATGTTTGACGATTCGTATTCGTTTAGTCTTTGGTTGATATGAGACATGTTTCCAGTCTGTCATACCTTCAATAAAACGATTTAGCTGTTTGACTAATTGGAGCCACAAAATGCTAGGCAAATAGAGCAAAAACACGCAGATTTTTCTGAGCTGTATGGTAGCCACTGCCTTTGAGTGTCATTATCTCTATTCAAACAATTTTTGAATATTAAACAGTAAGTTTTTTTGGTTTTTAGGTATCTATGGGAGATACTCAAAAAACATAAAAAAATTTAAAAACAAACATGCTCCTCTAAAACTATTGATTCGTCATTTAAATCTAAATTGTCTGCAATTTTAAAATGACACTTTGGCTAGGCACAATACACACTTACAAAATTATTACATCTCATCAAAAATTCCGGGAACCACGTGGATGTCGAATGTATCGGCTTCGGTTATCGGCGACACGGCGTTGCCAAATAATACCCTCGCGCTTGATTTTAAGTTTTCGGTGTTGCCAAATTTCACTAATGGTAATAGTCGAATATAGGCCGCTCCTTCCACGCCAACGTGAACGAGAAAATTTGAATGACTGATTTTTTGACAAACTTGTATTATTCTAAGGGGGGAATTCACTTATCAGTACAGATTTTGTAAAAAAAAATCCTTGTTTTAATATAGACTCGAAATTCGGTTGGCGCGTCACCGCGCGCTTTCTTTACAGCAATCCTAACAAATCATAACCTAATCTAACTATGAGAAAATAAGTAATCCAAATTTGTATTAATTTCAAATTTCGTTAAAAAAATCGTCTTTGCTGGAATTCAAACCCACAAGCTATATGACGTGGGCTGAGAACCCTACCACTGCGTCACCAAGCTTCTCGACGAAAAACATATAAATAGCTTATATTAGTTAGCATGAACGGTAATGACGTCACATCTGGTTTTGCATGAACCAAAATTTAGAAAGTTCGTTCACGTTAGCGTGGAAGGAGACATATATATATATATATATATATATATATATATATATATATATATATATACATAAACAAAAAAAAGCCTCAAACTTGAAAACAAATAAACTCTTTTTATTTAAAATAAAAAAACTTTTCGCGTTTAAAACGGACAATGAATAGAAATTAAGTTAAGTGTGACTAACAGTATGCAACAAGCAGCTCAATTTTTATCGGTCTGAGCGTGTCACACAATCGTATTGCCGACTATTTATTACCTACACTTCTTTAAATAAATCTTCAGTCTAATGTGGTAGGTATTTGGTTACATAAACATCAAGATAAAAGTTGAGGCTTAGCTTTGTGGATTGAACGCGATAGCAATAAAATTCTACTACTCTTCTGTATACCGAGTGATTGAATTTTGATCTGTAAAAAAATATTTAGAATGCAAAATTAGAAAGTGTTCTTGCATAACTCTAGTCTTAGAAAGACTTTAAGCATTGCGTGTCAAAAATAGTAATTTGTCCATTGTTAATTTTTTTTACACTTGAAGTATCCACTACACAATTCACACATCCGATTATGGTGAAAATGAAACTGCTCCAGAACAATAAATATTTTTGCAGACACATCAAAATCAGAGAAAATTCGGTAAATTTTATAAACATTTATAAAATAAAACTTTCCGTACATATATATAAACTGCCAAAACCACAATCAACTCATTAATTTCGAAAATATTTAAGAGTTTACTTCGTGTTAATAAAACGTTTGTGATATGATATATATATATATATATATATATATATATATATAAATAATTTTTAAAAAAGCATCAACAACTTAAGAAAAGTGCCATTAAGAGACATATCACATTTTTTTACCAAACGGGATGTGCAAGTGGTCTTAAAGAACTGATACATAATATAAAAGTAATTTTATCCATTTGCTTTTTACACTTCCTTTTTACACGTTTTGGCTTTTAGTGGTGTTCACTTTATACTTACTTTTTGCTTATTTCAATTATTTCTGCACACACATTTGTCGCAAATTTTAGAACTATCACAAATTCATCTTGGACATAGGCAACCTCCCACAGCTACAGAATATAAATATAATTTTATAGTTTTACTTACTTACTGCGTTGCTTTAAAGTTACTGCATACATTTTTTCCAAGGTTTCACAGACCTTATCATAAAATAAACTTAAATAGTGTAGACCCCTAGTTGTTACCAATTATTATTAACGTCTTACCATCTGGCCAATTGTCGAAAACATGCTGGGCTATATCCCCTGCAGAATCACTGGGACTGAACAGGTACTCTTTTGTCTTGCCACTAACTAGAATCAAACGTAGATTTATCTAAAACAAAAAACCACCTGTTTTACAAGATATTTAAATTTAAAGCAAATTTTTATATTTCATAGCAATATAAATAATCGGTATAAATTCACCTTTACCCACGAATTTCCTCGTACAAAATTTCACTACTTACAATAAACAGTCTATGCATATAATTATTTTATAATAACTTTATACAAATTCTATAAAATAAACTGTATTTTATTTAAATTTTTTTTAAGTTTTTAATTTATTTATTATCATTTTGGTGTTCATTTTATTTACATTGTCTACAAAACATAAATTATGTCCTTTATTATTTTTTCCCCCATAAAAAAAGGTTTTATTTCAGGAAAAAACATTTTAATAGGCCGCCATTTTGTTTTGCCATATAGGATTCGCACTAAAAATTTACGTGTATCCCTGTTTAACACTTGATTTTTGTGTTTGTTAAGTCAACTGAAAGTAGTTTTTTCGTACAGAATTTTTATCATTTCATTAGGCCGCCATATTGGATTTTTACTAAAATGTAAAACCATTTCAAGCCTTATGACCCTTGATTTTTGACTAAAATTTGAAATAAATCGGATAAGTACTTTTTAAGCTATGCCGTGTACAGAGATGACAGAACGACAAACAGACTGACGACAACGGGAAAACATGTTCAGAAACCCGAAAACGCAAAGTTCTGCAGAAATATCAGAGGGGCGATTATATTACTTCACTCTTACGAGAGAAGGGAATTATTTCTTAATAAACTGAAATTGAATTTTTACAGTGATAGATGGTTACTTATGAGGAAGATTTTCGCTGTGTAAACAATCGACTGCCGTTTCCAGTTTAATCAGAAATGCTATCAACTTTAATATTTTAAATGGAACACTCTGTACATTGATTTATTTTTGAATTCTACACTAAATTCTAAACATAAAACATGTACCATACCCTATGTCAATTCCTGACAGTTTGCGAGAAAATAGTGTGTGTTATGCAACTGATTGCATCAAATGTGACAATTAGGATTAGGATACTTCAGGTTTACCCAGAAAAGTAGTGAAAAATCACTTTCAAACGATATTTTCTCGTTTTATTTTAATGGGACGACCTATAAACCTACTCAAGATCTAAATCTTCAAACAATTTTAAATACTTTTGTGTATCATACCCTATACAGATATCAAGTACTTTTCGAGATATTTCCAATTGAACTGTGGAATTACCTTTTAAGACTTAGGCTGATAAACGACAAACATTAAATTTCTGATCTAAGGCGGTTTTGAAACAATACATAAGTATATGGCCATCGTTCTTATAATATGCAGATGGTTCGCTTTGAGAGTTAAACAGTAATTATAAGTACGACATTTTTTGAGATTTTCTCCTAAATTTTAATTATTGAAAATTTATTTTACTCGTGAAGAACAAATTGCTATGATAATGATATACGGAGAAACTAGAAAAAATCGCAAGGAATCCAGAGCATTATACGTACAGTGATTTCCGAATCGACGATATCCATCAGTCATACTTTCCTTGATTGGAAAAGTATTTAAAATCGGAAGGGAATTTAGTTAGTGAAGAGGCTGAAATTAATACACTGGCTTGTATAGCAATCGATCCTACTATCCATACTACTATACTATCAATACGACAAATAAGCAGTGAAATTGGAATTGTCCGCGAAGGTTCTCGAAAAATTTTACATAAGCATATCTTTAAATCATTCAAATACCAAATCCATCACCACTTATATCAAGAGGATTATCAGAGAAGACTGGAATTTTGCAACTGGTCTTTTGATATGCAACAAAGACAGTAATTCAGTTTTCAATGAATAAGTACTGGGCTACCGAAAATCCGCCCTTGGTAAGGGAAGGAGCATTCCAAGGTATATACCAGTGTTAACGTCTGGTTTGGAGTACTAGGAACTCGAAAAATAGGCCTCCTTTTTTTTTTATGAGCGCCTGGATGCAGAACAATAATTGCACCGTAATGCTCGGAAACTGAAGCAAATCGATAAATCGCAGTGTTAGGGTATCTCCGTCTCTCTCTCTATCTTATTAAGTTAAATGGCAAATAAATGTCGATTTATATATAGTTTATGTTGTTAAATATTATTTTATGCTTAAAATGGAAATAAATTAAGCCTTGTTATCTGTACTAGATTAAAGGTTGCATTTTTTAACAGATCCTTAAAGAAAATAACTTCTTTTAATTGTAATTATTTCGATATATTTTTTCCGCTGCGTATCTAAAACCCAACTCTGGTTATTTTACGGGAAAACTGTATTTTCCAATTTACGAAAACGTGTAGACAAATTTTCTGAAACTTGAAAAATATTTAGTAACTACCTATTAAAAGAAAAACAAACTTAGAGCAATAAGTTACAAAGAAAGGGCACGTAGCTACTCCCGAAACTTTAAAAAATATTTTTTTTTTTACAAAATCACGTATTATTTTTTTAGCTAAAACACTTTAACTAAAACAAGACAAGGATTAGAATAATGACGGCCCGTGTAAATAAAATGGCACCCATTTGCAGAGTGTGTACCTTGGTCCATTTTATTCAGTAATATTGCCAAACTAATCGTGAAAAAGTTAAAAACTAACATGACATGAACACAAAAACATGACTGTTTTTTGTGTTGGGTTAACTTAACGTGTAGTTATTTCGTGTGTTAAAAAGTATAATAAATTACTTAAACTCATAAAAACGCATGACTCTCTGGAAATAACTTTGTGTTTTTAACTTACTATACTTCGTCGTTTACCGTTTCCAAACGGCCAAACCTCAGTAAAATTAGCAAGAAGCATGCCTATACCAAAATATTTTTAGAGTTTCGTGGGGGGTCCAAACCCCCTGGATCCTCTGGCTACGTGCCTGTAGAAGTGGGTTCGAAGCATGTCACTATTAAAAAAATGTTATCATTTTAACGGTACTTTATTATCAATTAAAATATACGATTGTATTTTCTATCCACCTTTGTGTCTTCACACCACACGAAAAACCATCTGGTAGCTTACTTTGTCGCTCACCTACCCGTCTCGGCACGGCCCGATGCTCTGCCTGATG
Source organism: Kuschelorhynchus macadamiae (assembly GCA_030620095.1). NCBI lineage: Eukaryota > Metazoa > Arthropoda > Insecta > Coleoptera > Curculionidae > Kuschelorhynchus > Kuschelorhynchus macadamiae. The sequence continues at coordinate 188,416 of JAUTXW010001036.1, forward strand.
GCCACGGATAGTTGCGTCGCCTGCCCTGTTGTAACACTTGTTATGTTATTGTTAAATATATTTCTATTATTTGGCTTATTGATACTCGTAATTTTAATATTAAGTGCTTTTGTATTAGATTAAGTTGTAAATTTATAAACGAAATGTAGAGGGTATGGGTTTCTGACAATTTATTTTTAAACTCTTTGAATATGTTCAGGCTCTCGATCCAGGATTTGTTGAACTAGGTGAGCCGATATAGTAATCCTAATCAAAACCGGTTAAGAAAACTATACTATTAAATTTATTTAGGGCTACTAGATGGCAGTTCATGCCTAATTATAGAATATTAAATATTTTACCTATAGTTTCGTGAAAATTTAACATATATAAATCAAAAAGGCACAATTAACATCGAAAGCTGTTTTAGTCTTCACTAATTTCTAAACTAAAATTTCACAGGGTCAATGAACACCATAGATTTCAATGATGTAACCTTCTGTCTTCTTATGCAAATTTTCTTCCATCACTTCATTTTAATAATTATTTATTATTGTCTATATGATGCTTTTTGGGGTAGCTAAAATATATAAAAATTATTTAACACTTTATTTTTATACCGTCGCGTCGAGAACAAACAAATACAAACACTGTTTACTTTCTTATTTAATGGTCACAAAACCTTCTTGAATCCGTAGTCCATCCTCTGTCGATTTTGATATGTTTATTGTTAGAGATATGTATACAGCGCCATCTTGCCATATATTTGTGTACTCTTGGCAAATTTACTGTCGTGATAGTGAAGTTTGTTTTTGTAGCGATGTTAATAATTAGTTTTCTGGTTATTTTTAAATAAATAAACTTTAAAAGCCGTGCCCGCGTGTTATTTGGATACCCGCGAGATTTATAAACCCAACTCGATTTCTATTATTGAAATCATAACATTCAAGGGTGTTTTGAACTATATATGTTATTGACGTTTTTTTTTTCTGTTAGGTTGCCTAGAAGATATTTATCATTAACATACCTTCATTTAATTGCAATATATGTATATTTATATTACACTATTAGGAAAACGTACAACCTACCTAAAGTATGCAATTTGCATCTATAATTTGGATGCATTTTTAGGTTATACGATTGGCTTTTAAAATACTCGTTTATTATTTCTTGAACTCACAATAATGTTTATCTAAGATGGGGTTCAATAATATTTTATAATTATTAATTATTTATAACACTTTGTTGTTATAGTTTGACATTTTAGCATTTTGAGCGTTGAGTGTCTGTCATTTGTCTTGTTCAGTGTCAGTGTTTGCATGGCCATCCGTCATTCTACAAGCCCATGGCAATAGCGTAGTGGTAATTCCCGCAGTACTCCATTACACGCCTTTTCTGAGTGAATTTTCCCAACCAATGAACGGCAATTATTTGTAACGGGGAAACCCGCCGAAACCGACAACGGAACATGGAAATAGTGTTCTTCGAGAAAGTGTTGATACCTCCGGTCATCCTCAGATGACTTAATGACCATTGGTTTAATAAAAAATGTAAATAAGAATATAATGCTACAATTACCAGTTTTTTTTTCAGACAAAGCAACAAATATGAACAGTTCACCAAAAAAAATGTGATATACTGAATTTGATCTTCAAGCATTTAGAATTCATGAGAAGACTGAGTCAGAACAAAATTCAGATTTAGGTCAGGAAAATAAATGCAGATAATCTCATGATGTAAGTCAAAACCAATATCCAGAGCCCGATGACCTGTTTGTTGGATATCCAGAAAGTCAAGAGAAAGGTACACACATACATACAAACAAACAAACAAACAAAATAAGCTTTATTGTCATCAGAAAAACATGTCTCATTGACAAAGCAACCTTAAAAAAAGAAATGTTCTATAACACCTTATGGAATAACTTAAACTATGTAAAAAAAAGGAAACTATACATTGAAAGGCTCAAAAAATATACAAATAAAACATATATAATACTAACAAAACAATAGACAACAATCAATAATTAAAATAAAAACTATACATCTGTATAAAAACAAATGTTGGGTCAGAAATATTTAAAATATTATACCTATCATAGAGGGTTATCATAAAATTCCTGCAGGTTGTAGTATGGCTTTAACTTAAGAATGTTTTTGAGAGTCCGTCTAAAGGACTTGTCAACAGTAATTAATTACAGGTTCATAGGTAAGTCAATGTAAATCTTAACACTTTCATAAATCAATTAGTTTTTAGTTACGGTTACGGGTAGTATAAGCAATATGTCTAGAAAAATTTTTGTGCATCAAGCAACAAGTCTCCAAGATAAAAAGAGAAATGACAGTCAAAATTTCTTCCCGTATAAATACAGGTTTATAGTGTTCCCTAAACTTAGCTTTACATATATAGCGCAGTGACCTTTTTTGGAGAACAAAGATTGAATTTAGCAATTGGTGGTTACAAAATCCCCAAAAAGCAATCCCATATCTTATGTGACATTCGATTAAAGAATAATATTGATATTGTCTGCATAACCGAACACTGGCTGACGAAAGAAAAGTTGGATGCAACAGTGCTACAAAGGTATTCAATTAGAAGCGCTTCCTCTAAACAATGGTTTGTGCATGGTGGTACCGCAGCGTTTGAAAAAAAAGTCTGGACACAAAGGACTTAAATGATCAAACTTATTTTAATAATTTTAATGTTGAAAAATGTTTTGAATTTTATTGTACTTACCCTTTTAATTCCTATATTTTAATAATTCACGGATCCCCTTGGGGCATTTTGATACTTTTCTGGTGTCATTACAGAGTATACTAACAAGGATTGAGAGAAATAAACAGGTAATACTTGCTGGTGATTTTAATGTACAACGTAATACCATTAATGTCACGACAACAAAACTATATGATCTCTTGAAAACTTTTGGATTTTAGTAGAAAATTTGTGAGCCGACCCGGGGGCTAGCCTGCCTAGATAATGTATTCTCCAGCTCTTCAATTGAGCTGTGTCATTCTGAGATGATTGATGTTTCTAACTCTGGGCATTATGGTCAGCTGGTTGAGTTTAATGTGTGTCGACATGCACTTCTTGTACACAGTACAACATTTAGACCAATAATGCAAAAAGGTATGTTTTCATCATAGGTTGGCTGATGAGCCTTGGGATTTTGTCTCCAAGCAAAACCTGGATGCAAACCAGAAATTTGACAAATTCATGTGCATTCCCATTCCCAGAGAGAACCTATAAAATAAAACCCTATCAAGGTAATAGTGTGTCCTGGTTCAATGAAGAACTGAGAGCCATGCCTGACTATCTGGGATTTTTAAGGGATTTAAAAAGGCAGTATAACTGTGTGTCTGATCAATCCAGTCCAATCTTATTTTTAGTTTATATTAATGACTTACCTAGTTGCAAAATCAACATACATTATACTCTTTTTGCTAATAACATAACTATGTCCTTATCAAACACACAAGAAGTCTCTCAAATAGGATCCATGGTGGCGCAGGTGTAGGCTGAACTGTGGTTCTGCTCAAAGAGACTCTGTTGAATAAAGATAAAAACAAAAGGATGATGTTTACGATGCGAGATGTAAATGTGTGGGATGGTGTACTGGAGGACAAGTTTTTGGGTGTAACTTTGGAGTCGGAACTACATATCGATACGGTTGCTGGGAGATTAACCCGAGGTATATATACTGAGGAACCTTATAGGGTGTGTTTGTCCTCCCATATTGAGAACAGCTTATTTTGCCCTGGTTCATTTGCACATATCCTATGCGATCTTCGCCTGGAGTCACTCATCGGGGGCACATAAACTTGGCTATAGTGACAACTGCAGAGAGGCTTTTTCTGCACTTGCTATTCTTATATTATCGTCATTATATATATTTGAAAACCTTTTATATCTCAAGACAGGAAATGACCATCTTACTCATGCTGACGTTCATCAACATAACACCAGAAATAAATCAAATCTATTGGCATCTTCTGAAGTGCCAATAGAAGGCACTTCAGAAGATGCCATGATGGCCCTGGATGCTGGGTGATAAAATTCTTCAATATCCTTCCAGCAACTGTTTTTATTCCTTTGAAAAATTTTTAAACTTTACATAGTGTGACCTTTAGTGACGTATGTAAATACAAATTGTAATTCGTATTTTGCATCAATGACTATAGTATAGTATAGTAAAAAATGTAATACTGAATTGTTCTCTTTAAAAGCATAGATACCTATTTAATATTATGTAATCTTACATTTGGTATTTAATTTTTTATTTTTTAACTTTAGTAACATTTTCATTAGTTTTAAATGTTGTACGTATAAGATTTTAGTACAAGATGCTATGTTTGCTTTTATTGAAAGCACTTTCAAAATGTTATTTTCAAAAATCGACATGAGCAGTTTTTGTTTTATTCAATCCGTATTAAATACTGTATTTAATTATTTTGTTTTATGGGATGTTAGGTGACTGAGGTAAACATGTCTTGTTTCAAAATGTTTTTCATAGCAATTGGAATAAATTATTTAGATATAAGTGATGTTCATTTTTTTTTGGATGTGGTATTTTATTAATTTGCAATTTGTTTTGGCATTTATATTCTATATTTTTTCCAATATCAGATTTTTTCTCATATATACATATATATATATATATATATATATATATATATATATATATATATAAATATAAATATATAAATATATATATATATATATATATATCTATATATCTATATATCTATATATATATATATATGTTATATCCGTTTCCCATGACCTTCCACGTGCCTCCAGAATGACGCCACATATTATCACACAGTTGCGTCATTCACAGAAACCAACATCAGCAGTTTCCAAGAATTGCGACAGTACGCTCAAACACCGTCAGCAGTCTCCATGGAAGCCAGCGGATGCTTGCCGGTTTCCCACGTACCTCAGCAAGATTTTTAATATAAATAGACTATGTAGATTTTATTAAGGACAGTATAATATTATTCTTTTAAGTTGTAACAATAATTAATGTCCATTTGATTTTCAAAGTTGTGAACATATTGTTTTATTTTATTTTAATAAAAAGTGTTTTTTAAAAAGTGAATTTTTCAAATAGTGAGATAACAATTTGCCGCAGTCGGTAGGATTCGTTTAAACGCTATTAGAACAAGAAAAAGGTCTAACTGGTAGCGGCGGATTCCAATCCCTTAACGAAACAAAAGGAACCTGAGAAGTCCTCACTCGTAAAGCTTGGAGCCACATCGAGAACAAGACAACCCAGATGCAGATTACGATTACGTAAGAATCGTCTCGTATTTGATTTTATTTTTCTATACTGTTCGATTTTTCAAATAGGATTTAAACATATTATTACTTCCCTTACCATTTGTTTTCTTAAATTACAAAAAAAAGGAAAACTATTTATTATTTTTGTTAAGATATTCTTAATAACTTAACGTTTTCATTTTACTCGTTTTTGATAAAACCTTTTTATTTTTAACGTATCTACATTTAAAATTCAAAATGTCTCTCGATAATACCCAAACAACCATTGAAATTGAACCTTATAAACTTTCTGAAATTTTTTCCATTGTACCCGAATTTGAAGGTGATCAAATTTCTTTAAGCAATTTTATAACCGCATGCGATTGTGCATACGACATGGCAACAACGCAACAAAAAGTGTTTTTAGTTATTCACATAAAAAACAAGCTCCGTGGTAGAGCAGCTCAATTAATTAGTTCAAGGAATCCAAGTTCATACCTTGAAATTAAACAATTGTTAAATTTACACTTCGGTGATTCAAGGGATCTTACTTCCCTTATACACGATCTGCAGCGATTAAGACAACTTCCTAATGAGTCGCCCCTTACATTCTTTAATCGACTTCAGGTCCTGAACGCTAAAATGCATGCCAGCATACAAAAGTCCCCACTCCTACATTCAAAAGAACAAAAAGATGCTTAGACCATGTTAATTGAAACTATGACTCTTAATACACTTCTTACCGGTCTAGAGCCACGCCTAGGACAACTTATCCGTGCTAGTAATCCAACGTCACTTTTAGAAGCACAATCAAGAATTCGGAGAGAACTTCAGCTTTCGTATTTCGAAAATCAAAAAGTTAATAAACCAACTATTCCGAAACCCAGTCCTCAGTTACCTAGACCACACCAGCCACAACAATTAAAGTGTTCCAATTGTAACAGAATTGGTCATACAATATCTCAGTGCAGGCAACTTTCTTCTAATTTTCCCCAAAATAATAATTTCCAACGACCCATAACAAATTCTAATTTTCAAAGACCCGCAATAAACTCGAATTCTCAAAGATCACAATATCAACCAAATTTTTCGCAACAAAATAGACCAAATAATCCTAGCCAAAATACAAACCAAGCACAATTTAGGCCATCAATAATTCAAAGAAATCCCAATTTTCAACCAGCTAAGACGCATCATGTTAATACAAGACAAGAATGCTCCTCAGAGAATTATTTGCCCGAATACGATCAGTACACCGCCGAAAACGGCAATCCCGGTTTTTACGATTTTTTCCAACCAGAGGAAGAATCTTACCAAGATATAAACTATTCAAATGACACTAGTAATTACCAGGATTTTCTTACACCCCTTACGAATACCGACCCTCCAGACAATTCACCCCAGAACCCAATGACCGAGATCCAATCGAGAATAGAAACACTAAATCTAGAGAATATGGATCCAAATCTCAATTTCCCGGAACAAGCGTTTCTTTAAGTCCTCTTCTTACTGTAAATTCCAAGAATCTATATTATATCGATGACGCATCAAAACAATTCAAACTTCTCATTGATACCGGTGCAGGCATTTCTATATTTAAGGAAAACACCGTACAAAAATTTCCTACACGATTTCCCGAAAATGTCACTATTCAGGGAATTACCGATGAAAAACTTTCAATATCTCAATCTACACTCATACCTTTTACTATTGGTGATCCACACAAAGTGTATATTTGCAATTTAGATATAGATTTCGACGGTATATTAGGATTGGATTTCTTGGAACATTATGAATGTATTGTAGATCTGAAATCAAAACAACTCATTACAAATTTTAAAACTATGCCCCTTCACAAAGTAACCACAACTACAGCCATATCAGATGTACAAGAATGCATTAAAAACCGTAATAAAATTTCTATAGAGGCTAGAACTGAAAAAATTTTCAAACTCAAGTGCGAACTATTTAATACGGATGCTATACTTCACGCATATGTCAAAGAAAATGTTAGATTGCCAAATGCCCTGGTTAAGGTTAATGAACGCGGTGAATTTTTTACATCTATAATTAACTCAAATGCTATAGAAAAAACAATCGACTTTTCAAATTTAAATATCGAACCTTTTGACCCTGGAATTGATACTGAAACAATTTTTAACTTAAATACCTATCCTATACAAAACGCAGTTTTAGATAGGCGCCCAATTATTAAAGACCAGTTACGCACCGAACATTTAAACAACGAAGAAAACGATTTAATAACTAACCTATGTCTCGAATTTTCCGATATCTTTTATTTAGAAGGCGATAATTTATCTTTTACCAACGAGATCAAACATTCTATAGATACTAATAATTCAAGGCCCGTATTTACCAAATCATATAGATATCCTCACATTCATAAAGAAGAGGTAAAAAGCCAGGTAAATAAAATGTTAGAGCAAGGAATTATTCGCCAGTCCATCTCTCCATGGTCCTCCCCGGTTTGGGTTGTTCCCAAAAAATTGGATGCCTCCGGAAAACCCAAATGGCGTGTAGTTATAGACTACCGCAAGCTGAACGAGCTTTCTATAGCTGATAAATATCCTCTTCCGAACATTTCCGACCTTCTCGATCAATTAGGGAAATGTCAATATTTCACAACCCTCGACTTGGCTTCTGGTTTCCACCAGATCGAGATCAATCCAAAAGACATCGAGAAAACTGCCTTCTCTGTTGAAAATGGCCATTACGAATTCGTCCGTATGCCATTCGGTTTAAAGAATGCCCCGTCCACATTCCAAAGAGTCATGGACAACATCCTTCTCGGTATTCAAAATGAACGTTGCTTAGTGTATATGGATGACATCATCGTGTACTCTCCAACAATACATGAACATATTTCAAGACTAACAGAAGTCTTCAAGCGTCTCCGCAAAGCCAACTTAAAGATCCAACCTGATAAATGCGAATTCCTTCGAAAGGAAGTTGCTTATCTAGGACACCTTATTACCCAAAGTGGAGTAAAACCTAATCCAAGCAAAGTTGAATGCATTCAGAAATTTCCTATGCCAACAAATCCTAAAGAAATAAAGTCATTCTTAGGTCTTGCTGGATATTACAGACGCTTCATCCCAAATTTTGCCAAAATATCAAAACCCCTGACCAAGTTATTACAAAAGGACGTCCCATTCACATTCGACGCGGAATGCAAAACCTCATTTTCTGACCTGAAAAAGGCACTTACATCGGACCCAATCTTAATTTACCCCAATTTCGAAGAAACTTTCTTGCTAACCACAGACGCTAGCGCATTCGCTATTGGAGCCGTCTTATCTCAAGGTCCCATCGGAAAAGATCTTCCGATAGCATATGCATCTCGAACTCTGTGTAGTGCTGAAACAAAGTATTCTACCATAGAAAGAGAATTATTAGCCATTGTATGGGCTGTCAAACACTTCAGACCATATCTTTTTGGTCGAAAATTTGTTTTGGTAACAGATCATCGCCCTTTGACTTGGCTATTTTCAATTAAGGACCCCGGCAGTCGCCTAGCTCGCTGGCGCCTTAAACTCGAGGAATATGATTACAAGATTGAATATAAACCCGGCCGAATAAACAAAAACGCAGACGCCTTATCACGTATTAAAATTAACCATTTTAAAAATTGCTCAGATTTTCAATCAACCATCGCTATTTACGCCTCAAATGAAGACGACTTTAATAACAGACCCTCGACCAGCAAACAAAATTCATTTTCAGAAATAATAACCGAAAACGATCTAGACGATAATGAAATAACCGACGAATACAATAGATTTGTTAATTTATACAAGACAAAATCAATCATCGATTATTCCAAAATCGAAATTTCCAATGATCAATTTTTGGACAAATCAAACAAAAATATTGTCACTTTCTTTTGGCAAACTAAAATGGAAGATTTTCATTTTAAAATTATAGAGGACCTATTTGAGGAAAACTATGATTTTGCCCCGCTTACGGTAAACACCCTGTCTAGTAAGAGTGTAAAGGACCGCAAATATTTCATAATACCCTTGTCGTATAATACTGATACCGTAGTCCAGCAGCTTTTCTATATTATCTATAAATGTCAAGATAAATTCGATCTTTCTAAAACCTATTGTATCGAAAATAATTTACAACTTCCCATCCTCGAAATATTTTCATTCATTTTCTCTGATAAAGATATTAACTTAAAAATATGCCATAACCTCGTAAGAACCCCAGACCCGGATGAAATACCCACAATTTTAGATCAACACCATACTGGCAAAAAGAATCTTCATCGCGGTATTAATGAAACTGTCAAACGCATTCGACAAAAATACAATTGGACCGGACTAACTAAAGATGTCGAAAAACTCATTCGAAGCTGTGAAATCTGCCAAAAAGTTAAAATCTGTAGGAAAAATCTTAGTACGCCCCTAGTCATAACAGAAACTCCAAAAACTGCATTCGAAAGAATCAATATTGACATCTTCGAGTATCCAACTCGTAACTATGCCCTTACGATCCGAGATGAGCTAACCAAGTTCACACAAGTGTACCCAACGTCGGATAAAAAAGCCTCAACGATTGTCAATACACTCCTGCTATTCTTTCAACATTATGGAACTCCCCTACGGATCCACTGTGACCATGGCCGTGAGTTTGATAACACATTAATGAAAGACCTGTGCACACTCTATGACGTCAAGTTAACCTTTTCAAGTGTTAGCCATCCGCAATCAAATGGATCGCTCGAAAGATTCCACGCCACTTTAACCGAAATGATTAGGATTCACACAGCAGAACATCCCGAGGAACACCCATTCAATATCCTCCCCTATTCAGTCATCTGTTATAATAACACAAAAAACAAAACTCATGGATTCACCCCTTATGAGCTGATATTCGGCCATACGTCTAGCCGACCCCCAGAAACCTTATATAATCAAGAACAACTTATCTCCAAATACATCCGAAATCTAAATAATAAAATGGAAACATATTACAAAATCGCACGAGCTAGAACAAACGCCCAAAAGGAAAAATCAAAAATCAGATTCGACAAATCAGTCTCCGATAAACAACCCGATTATAAAGTTGGTGACAAAGTATATGTCAAAGAATCGCAAATTAAAGACAAAAGTGAAAATAAATTCAATGGCCCCTTTCAAATTATCGAACTTTACCAAACTTCAGCTAAACTTAAAAACCTTTCTACAAACCAAATTTCCAAAATAAATTTTGATAGACTAAAGACATACTATGACTAGTCTATTTTTTTTCCAGACTCCTTTGGCTTATTCCAGCCGTCTTCTCCCAATACTTCTTCACACCAATCAACAATACCGTTGGACTATTTTACTATGAGGAAAATTTTGTCAAAATTACTAACGATAAGTGGACGTTACTCGTATACAAAGATTTACAACCCCTTAAAGAAACTATACAAAACAACGACAAATTACTTACTACACTCAGTGACGTGTTGAATGACCCATCCCCTAGAACTGTATCTTTTAAAATAGAAATTAAAACACATTTGAGCTTATTAACCCAAATTTCAAACGCAGTTAATCAAAAATATAGAGAAATCATGGCAGATACAAAAAAGTTATCTTATAGGAACAAACGCGGATTAATAAACGGCATTGGTAGTATTTTTAAATCTATCACAGGCAATTTAGATTCAGCCGATGGCGAATATTACAATGCATGTATAAACAAAATCACGCGAGATGAACGCGAACTTGAAAACTTACTTAAAAATCAAATATCGGTAACTTCATCTGTAATTAAAAACTTCAATTCCACCAATCAAAAGATTCAAATTGATGAAGAAACCTTCAACCAAGACATAGATATTATACAGAGCGCTATCATGAACATATCTGATGACTTAGCGTTTTACGAAGGGCAAATTAAAACTCTAAATCTTTGCGAAGCTTTAATGGAAAGTTATGTTTTTCTAGAAGATTCTTTAAACGATATTATAAATGCCATCACATTCGCTCGTTTGAAAATTCTTCATAGTTCTATAATAACTCCAGGAGATTTGATCACTTCTCTCCAAGGGATATCGCGTTCTCTATCAAAAAATAATCTTCCTCTCCCTATATATTCATCAAATATTGCCAATTATATTGACTTAATTGAATTAGAATCATACCAGTCCGATAATAGGATTGTGTTCGTTCTTAAAATTCCTCTAACTGAACCAGAATCATACACTTTGTATCGAATTTTTCCTATTCCTATTATGGACAATCGAACAGGTCTTTTTCACATAATACCAACAACAAAAAAATACATTGCGCGAGATGACGACACCTTACTATATGTACTACCACAAG